>JARHVA010000912.1:2182500-2532500 GCA_037957365.1 Torreya grandis
TTTTTCAAATTAATTAGCCATTGCTTATTGTGTTTATAGCATATCTTATGATGTTTAATTTAAGGTAAACATATTTTTATACATATACTAGGAGATCCATGGATATTTAACATTGATATATTAAAGTAATCTAAAATCACTCATCCAATCACCAAAAACCTTTAAAATGATAAAATAGTTAAGATGATTAAAAAAATATACTTATATTATCATATTAAACTATAGAATCACACTTATTGTACAATGAAAAAACCTAAAAAATAAAATAATTAATAAAAAATTAAGAATAAATCAACACACTCCTTACTAAGAAGATCAATAATTTGGATTTTTTTTTCAAAAATTTACACTACTACATTATTCCTATATTAAAATGGTAGGTAGGAAGAAGCTTTGAGGTTTCTTTTTGGCAAGACGTATTCTTCAATCAAAACCATCTATCAAACTAGGGGAACCTTAGATAATTAATGGAAATCATAATTAACCAATGGGATCAAAACTTATATGAAAATATAACTCAAGATAAGTATGGAATACATTGGAAGCACTTAGAATGACCAAAAAATCTAAATGTAGGAGAAATTCAAAGGTTGACAATGGATATAAAAACTACTTCCTCCCATTCTAGGGTTTGGAGGACTAACTAATCTAGGAATGGAAACCATATTGGAATCATAATACAAATAGAATCATTTTTAAAATTGAAGGCATGATCAATAAGGATTTATTAGTATATTTCGTGTCAAATGATAAGGGTTGGCCCGAAGCTAATATATTTCTATAGGTGGAAACAAACATGAAAATTTACAACCTATGATTAGCTCATAAAGAAGGGTTTTTTAGGGCCCTATATTTTACCTATTTTTAAATCCCATGGGGAAAATAAAGACCACTTCTTACAATAGTGTCCCTTTGCATGGAAAGCACATGACATTTTTTTAGTAAATTCTAGTATTTATGGTTATTCAAGATTTAGTATTAAAATGATCAAGGGATGGAAAGAAAGATTCAAATCAATCAATATGGCATTGATATGGGAGATATGTCCTTCTATAATATGCTGGAAAATTTGGTTAGAAAGGAATAGGTAGATATTTAAGGATTCAAGCCAATTAAAGAATTGGGAATGGAATAAAATAGAAGCGATCATCTCATAGTTAACTAAAATTAAGGTTACTAAGTAGGTTGATTTGGAATGGAATAAAATAGAAACAAGAATCTCATAGTTAGTTACTATCAATTTTACTAAGCAGGTTGACTGGGAAGGTGGGGAGAATGACCATTTTAAAAATTGGAGAAAATTTTCCTTTCTCAAGGGTATAGTAGGTTCAAATAAAGTTAGTTAAGATGCAGTGACTTCTCCTAGATCTAAGGTGGATTAAAATTTAATTTTTATGGGGAAACCAATAGAAATCTAGGTCCAGCTAGGTGTGGGGTAATTTTAAGAGACTCCTAAGGAAAACCATTCTTAATTTTTATCCATGGACATTTGGAATGATAATAAAAATAAGGTTGAAAAAATGGATCTCTTAAAAGTGTAGACAATTATATTTGGTATTAGACACTTGAAAATGTGTAATTTGACCAAACTTTAACCTACTTGACATATTCTCACATACATGACTCTTATTCATGATTCTTCATAACCATTCATCCATATATGGGCTTGAGTTCTAGATTAGCATTATTATTACAAAGGACATTCCTAGTCTCTTCCAAAATAGTTCAATATCATTATTAGACTATCTCCTGGCCTCAATTCATTTTTCCTATTTTTTGGATAGGTTAGCACCTCTCAGATAAGTCTGCCACCACAACTTTTTCTACTTAGGTCAAACCTATTCCCACACCCTTTAACAACTAGTTTCCAAAATTTAAATTATTCAAAAGGTTAAACCCATACATTTTGCATGTCACTTCAGAGGAGAGTACCCAAATAATCAACTATATAAACATATCAAGCCTAATAATTTACCTATCTAGAATCTTTCTAACACATATCTGGAAATCATTAAAATTCACTCCACACATTGAGAGAAATTCTAGATCTAAAATCCTTAAAGGATAAAGTCCTAAGATAATTTTGAATACCATTTTTAAGTTCAATTCATAAGTTGTCAAGTGTTGAAATCCATACATAGGATTACACTACATACTAGCATTACATAAGATTGCACACAATCAACTAGATGGGAAAAATACATTCAGTTTTACGTCCCTACTCAGAATATTAGATACATAGGTAAAACTTAGTCGTAGGGGTGGGTAAGGCTATCTCAACCCTTCCTTTCACCCTTCGTCCTAGTTTTATAACTTCTTATAGTGTACAATTAGGTTTTAAACCCAAGAGAAGGCAAACAAAGACATTTGTGTGAATTTTCAAATATAAGAACGCATAGGAATCCTCATCAAACATAGGCATAATAGGAAACGTTTTCACAAATCAAAAAATATACATAATATATATCTACACTCTAACAGATAGTGTTGTAACAACAAAACCATCTAGAAAGCACATACTTGCTAGAGAAAATATAAACTCTTTGTTTCCATATTAGAGTACTCATAGCCCCTTTTCATATTTTTTTGATGGCTATATCCTACCATAGCCCTAAAACAAGATAATTTATTCATTCTCCTACTATTTTCCATAAATACAAAGTTATTATTTATCTATTTACACTCAAATTTGTTTAGTAATTATACATTTAAGCAATTTGAATATTCAATCAATTTTATGATATTAGGGTCAAAATAATCAAATTGATCCTAAATTTGATAAAACATACTAGTGAACCCACTCCATTGTCTTGATCATAGAAAAACCTAGTTTTGCTTAGGGTCTCCTTATATTTTCCTTGGGTTTCAAATTTCATTATTAACTTCTAATTTCTAGACTTGATCTATGATTTTTATTCATTATCACTTAATCATAATGGAAGAAACAATCAATGTTATTGGTAGATTTGATTAATTTGATAAAGATAAATTAATTGAATATCTTCATATGAATACACACTTTCAAGATGCATTGTTACATGTAGCTCAAGATGAAATTAAAAATATTGTTAAGGTTGTCACATCTGAGGAACAACCACATGAGCTTCTATTAATACTAATGCACCTTTTAGAGGTATTGATTCTACAATAAGTGTTGAAAACTAGTACTAATATTATCTCCATGCTTGAACTTTTGTTACATATGTGATGTGCAACCATGGTGTGGGGAAACACACATTTCTCCTCAGATTACTATGAATATCCCTACACATCATACTTTCATGCATTCTAAGGCTACTACACATGTAATCTCATCTGATATTACATCGTTTGATATACTTGATGCTCAAACACTTATGTAAATAGTTATTGATCTACATAATAATGTTACATAATTATAATAGATTTCCTATAGAATGGGACATGCCACTGATTTTCATGCTTTATTAAATAATCCATTAGCTCTTGATATTTCATCTTATCCTTTACCAATAGGTTTTGTGTCACCTAATCTTACATAGTATGATGGTAAGGGTGATGTAGAGTAATATCTTCAATCCTTTCATGCAACATGTTTGGACTATGCATCTAACAATAAGTTATTACCTAAGTTGTTTCCTCAGAGTTTTAAGGACTATGCCTTGTGTTGGTTTTATGATCTTCCTTCCAATTAGTTCATGCCTTCAACCCTTTTGCCAATAAAATTATAGCACTATTTTAAATCAACATTAATGAAAATGTCTTATGCTCAACGTGTAAAAATCATGTAAGGGTCCAATGAGCCTATTGTTTATTGTGTGATTTGGTACAAGATTATGTTTCTAAGATGACAATTCAAATGGTATGTAATGAATTACAATCTATATTCAAGAAAATTTTCTTGCCCCACTACATGATCCTATTGTATTTTAATTAGTTCTAATAATTTTATGACCTATGCCACATAAATAAGGAAAGATAAGTTAAACTTGTTGCAACGAATAAGTTGAATAATGTGTCCAACCCTCCATCCACTTTTGATGAAAATTTACCAAGTAAACCAACTTTCAAATCAAAAGGAAATTGTAATAACAATGATGCAAAAGCAACATTTAACATAGTCTCATAGTTAGATAATTGACTTGTTCTATCAACTCCACCATGGAGGCAATTTACACACTTACCAAAACCTCCTAACAAGGTATTAAAAAATTTACAGAGTGCAATATTATATTTATCCCTCCTAAAAAATATGTTGATATGAGTAAGCCTCAAGCTAAGGGATTTTATAGTAATGCATATTATTACTATCATTGGGGCATATGACATTTGAATAATATATTCATCATTTTTTAACATAAGATATAATATTTTATAGATGACAATGTAATTGATATTAATATATATAAAAATGAGCCATAGACATATCCTAATGGGAATACTAAGTTGAATATATTTAATGGCCCCTTTCCCAACCATGAAATAGAAGAGACTACTTCTTAATATTAGGGGCATATGAATTATAATATAGATCCTCCTTCAGCATAACATAATTCTATAATAAAGGAAGATCATCCTCTAGATGGTATTATTGACAAACTTCATACTATACACACATAGACACCTATTATTACATTTGATGAGCATGATAATTTTGACGATGAGTATTTTGATGAGGTATTATTTGTATACACATACATAGTTTTTTAATACATAATGTCATGTTATATAATGGTTTGAGTAAAAATATTTACACCATGACATTCCTCACTAACCTTGGATATACACAATCAAACTTAATGGATATAAAAAAAATAGTTAAGGGATTCGATGGATAGAAACATAATCTTCTTGGGAGGATTTTATTACCACTCAAGATGGGCCCTGCTAAAGTTTTTACTTTATTCTTAGTCCTACCAATTACATGGGAATTTCACATGTTGTTAGGATGTCCTTAGATGTGCAAGATGCATGTAGTACCATATACAATACACATATGTATGAATCATATACATGGTAGTAGGGTGTCACAATTACAAGTATTTCATTTGAATACCCTCTTTATTAGGATATTGTTCTTACTCCACCCCCACCACCACCACAATTAGTTTTACAACCTATTAAGGTTCATACCACTCACATAGTTTATAAGAAGACAATGTATTTTCCTTGATGACCAATGCTAAAACATCCATTACATCATAAATTTACTCAGGACTCATAGGATCCATTACCTACTCCATCATGACCTTGAATAATGTTACAAACTCCTTCACATGTACCTCGGTGATCACAAGCAAATTCTAAAACTATACATCAAATTCCACATAGTATTATGTTCCATAGAGTTATGAAGCATACACAAGATCACATAGATGATGATGACCAAGATTGATATGTCACAACACAAGAATATTCTTAAGTTATAATGAAGATATATATGTTACTACTCAAGCATAATGGGTAACATTATCCACGTTTAACACAAGACCTACATGTGATAATCCCATTGATGGAATCATTGGTTAACATTGCATAACATTATTTAAAATTTGAAAATACAAAAATAAAAATATATTCAAAAAATTAAAAAAAGAAAGACCTATGCATGACATGTATTTCTTGTTTACATGATTACTTTATGCTTTATCATATATAATACATTATATATCCAATTTTATATGCACATGCATTTCATGGTATACACATTAGTGAGATGTAGGACATATGGGTTTCATTTAACATAGACACACAAATGTGGGACATTCTTTCACCCAAGATCTACATTTATACACTATGGTCCATGTTATTACTTAGGGCATCTTGCAAGTTTACACAAGTGTTATCATTTTATAATTATTTTGATTGATGACATTGAGCTACTTTACATTGATTATACATGCTTTCCTATAACTCATACTACTTATATTTATGTTTCACTAGATATTAAATGTATCTATATGTAATGATGGCATACATTGATTATGTATATTATCCTTGCTTGTTATATGAATGATTGGTGTTGTTTTGTGTTCTCTTTTTGATCCCATTGTGTCACATAAAATTGTCCATTGTGTTTGTTTTTGAGTTTATGTGACCTTTGACTGTTCATCAAGTGTGTAACATTTGATTGTCCATTGGGTGTGGACCTTGGCCTTATGCATGACATTTGATTTTCCATTGTGTGTGATTATTGCCTTGTATTACATTGAGTGCTATTATTTGTACATATTTTTGTGTGTGTCATTGAAAATGACCTGATTAAGATAAAAGGATTGATTCTAGCATGCACTATAAAAGCAACATATAATGTAAGAGGAGTCACATTGCATTTCACATTCTTCTTTCCTTTTAACAAATCAAAAATTATTCCACTTACTTTTGAAATTATTGACACATTATCAAAGTACTACAATCAACTATGAATCATTTTCATAGATGAAATATCACTAGTAGGATCATGATTCTTGTATTCAATAGATAAAAAGATCGGAGATATAATGCATATCACTACAACCTAGTTTACAAATTTGGATATGATTTTGTGTGGATAATTTTACCAAGTGCAATTAGTACATGATTCTTTGATCTTTAAAGATCCAAAAATAAATTATTAACTGATTCCATTTGAATTTCGGTAAAAACATGTAAAAATCTATGAAGTACAAGTAACAATGCAACAAAGTAACAAGAATTTTGTATTAGTTCTTAATAATTTTAGCACAACATCTCAAATGGATGATGACATATCATATATCAATCAAAATTATTTATACTAGCTCCTAACAGTCCAACATTCCCATATGTCTTTTATAAAAATGATGACGTAAAGAAGCACAATGCTATAATGTTATCAATTGTTCCAGGGAATAATATCACCATCCACACCAAATGAACATGAAACTAAATATAAAGGATAACAATTATGTCATCACTCTTCTACACTTCTTCATTTCATCATCTTGAAACTTCAGATGCTAGTTTAAATCTATGTTTTCAATTATGATATTCAATATGGAATTTTCAATGGCTCAGATGAGACATTTAAAACCCACACCATTACAAATGATATGGATGTATTGTGGATCAAATTCAATGACCAACATACTGACCATCACCAATGCATAATATTAGTTCACTTATATCATAATTCCATTCCAAAATATTGGACACCCATCTTATATGTTGCTACAACTATAACAAACATGTGAAAGAATGACATCTAAAAAATTTGAATGCAATTTCCAATGCAACTTGCATGTGCATGAATAATACATAGATATCAAGGCTCATGATGGATGGTGTTGCATTTGACCCATTTGGAATTGCACAATATAGGATAGCATAGATGTCATTGTCACATGTAAAATCAATTGAGTCATTGTAATTTTTATCCCATTTAACAATAAGAAATTTTAGCATCAAAGAAAATATAATTTAAAAAATCTTATGCCTATAAACCAATGCAAAATGTAAGCTAGAGAAAAATTTATATGATTTAAATAATAGTAATCATATTATGATTCCATCATTGAATACAAGAAGCTTATAAGCACATATGTAATACATGCTCAGTGATTATGACATCATGCAATCAGACATATTTTGTTTACAAGAAACACATTAAAAACATTATATCAAATAGTTTACTATAATATTTATATTGCATTTCAATTCATCATGTTCACATAATCATGATTTGCATTAAAATTCATTTATAATTCAATAATAATGTGATAAAAGAGGATAAATATTGAAGCGATGAAAGATATTATCATAACCAGTATCTACCAAACTATTATTATGAATTTATATGCACCATTGAATGCAATAATCTTAGATATCATAGCTATTATCGATGACATATTCATAGGGCCACATAAAACACAAAATAGAATTATATTAAGAAACTTAAATATCAACATTACAAAGTAATATAAAAATTCAAAAGCACTCAAATGACACATGGAAACCCATAAAATGTGGTTTGTTCTAGAAAGACAAGATGTGTTTTCCACATCGATTATTGATCATGTATGGTTAAATGTTAAAATATAAAAACAATACATTTTTAAATCATATTTTTATTTGATTGATCATGACATTATTTTTTTGGCCTTATATAACACACATATACATTAATCTAAAATAATAAAGATAAAATTCATGTAATAGCATCATTTCACAAATTGTGTAATCATATTTTCCATATCAACATATATTTGCATATAACTAAATATCTTACCACTCTCTTTCTTCTTCTAATTTCATTACACAATCATATGCAACATGAAGAGAAAATTTGAAAGCATTTAAAATAATTAAATACTAATAGGAAACTCCAAAATGTAATAACTAATAACATTGTACTTTTTCCCAAACTTTGTAATACATATATACACTGACATCACACCCTTTTTTATAGCAACACGCTAACTTCATCTGATTTTCTATTGATCAATGATTTGAATAGATATAAAATAGAATATTTTTTTGAAGGTGATGTCCTTATCACCTAGAAAACATTGATACAAAGATAACATAATAAGTAATTATTACACATAGATATCACAAATGTTGAAGGTGAAATGATTGTCACTCTCAATATGCTTGATAGCTTTATCCACATAAACTAACAAAAAATTCAACCTCAAAAATCAATACATATTTCACATTTTGTTATTTATCCTAAAAAATTATGATTTTAGAGATTTTGATACAATATTATTGCTCAATGAATCAAGTATATTGGAGAGCATACCCCTTGTCTATGCAGAATACAAGTTCATCCCCAAATGGAAACTAGCATGGATGCCTATGCAACTACCTTAATCACCACATTGTCACATGCACTCAAAAAAAAGAATGCAATTGATTTTGGAAATAAAAGATGGAACTATTGAACATGATACTATAAAGGTATGTTTCTAATCTTGCATATACTTCACATTCTCAAATCTCCATTTTTACATTATAAAATTTAAAATATTATATTGAATTTTCAACTTTATCTATATGGAATTATTGAATCTTTGTTCCTTAAAATTCAAAAAAAAATATAGGCCAAAGAATTTCTAATGTACTTATTCAAAACATCATCACATGCCTTGGCCATGAAACTGATTTCAAAATTGCTCAATCAACATTCATCACACCATTGAAAGATGCATTATTTCACCCAAGAATTGTATACATTATTTCACACAACAATAGAGGTATGTTACATGATCTTAATAATACTCAAGTTCATAATCTACATTTTCCTTTTCAACATGTAGTTAAATTCAAGATATTAAATTATAACAATTTTAATCCAAGCTTTTCCAGGTGAAAGGTTCATTGATAATTTTTAATATATATTTAATGTCTCCATCTTTATTTAGATGATAAACTATTTTAGACATGGAATGCCTTTTAGTCTCCCTTTCTTTACCCTGAAATCTATGGAAGGGTCTATACTAAAAATCTAGACATGAGGGAGTTATTTACCTTATTTTTAAGTACTTTAAAGGAATGAACCAAATCATGTCTGATATATCTCTTACCCCAAAGGAGAATATTGAGGAGGGGCCTGTAGATATTAGAAAGATTAAAAAATTATGGATAAAGTATCCAGGAAGCCCGAGCATGGTCTAGGAAAGCAATAACAAATTTGTTGAGAATGTTAGTGTCAAGGAGATTTAAAAGAACAAAAAAGGCCAGGATAATATTAATAAAAGGCTTAGAAGTGATTAAAAATCTTTAGGACCCATCAAAGGGAAATAAGGGAAACATGGGAACAAAGGTCCACAAGATTTTCATAACAATAGTGGATAGGAGACTATTGTTGATGTGGAAAAGGATAGTGAGGAGATGGAAGAGTTTCATAAGGAAGTGGAGCAGGGAAGTAAATGAAAATAGGAACTGAATGTAGTGGAGAAGCAGAAGTGGATTGGGGATATAATGGATACCTTCTCAAAGAAAATGGATACTTCCCTAAACTAAAAATATCAAAATATGGCTTTCAACAATTTGGTTTCTTCACTCAAAGGTAAGGAGAGCTTAGACAAAATTGTGGAAGAACTTGACCTACAAAAAGCCATCATGAGGTGGTTTATGCATGAGATAACTAAGCTAAATGGAAAGGTGAATGAGCTATAGTGGTAAAATGAAAGGATGACCTAAACCTTGGTAGTTAGGGAGGAAGACAACTAGATTTAGGGACTAACTTTTAGAGTGGAGTTGCTAGAACAAATTCATGAAAATATACATAATAATATTAGTTTTCTACTTAATTACAGTAAACTGATAATGTACAAATGAATCCATAACATTAAAAACCTTTAAGAACATCTTAGATAATTATTTGAACCCAATTTTATAGGTAAAGGGAAGGGAAAGAAGGGTCAGAGCAATGGTTCTCAATACAGAGTTTATCATGAAAATTTGTTGATGCAAATTGATATGAATATCAAGAAGATGAAGGTATGTTGGGAGGATGTGTCTAGTATTTTATATTTAGATTAGTGATTTTTTTATTTTGTGGTTGTTTCAAGGCTATTTTTTAGATGTTTATGGAATGTGTTAGTCCTTATTTCATTTCTTGGCTTGGTTGGCCTATTGTATCTTTTTTTTTAACTTCTCCTAGGATTTCAGGACCCTAGTTCAAAAAAAATACCCCCTTTAATCTAAATTATATATATATATATATATATATATTCAATGTCATTCCAGTTCACTTGCAATAGCTACAATTTCATAATTTAACCAACACAACCTACCCATACCATAACCTTCAAGTTTCCTTCATGTCATCAAGAAATTCCATATACACATTTGATTGTCCATCAAGTGTGTGACATTTAATTTTCCATTGGGTGTGTCCTTAGCCTTATGTGTTACATTTGATTTCCTATTGTGTGTGATTCTTATCTTTCATGATAATGAGTGTTATTGTTTATATGAATCAACATCTCATATATCAATTTTATTTTGAAGGTCTTGCTCATCCCTTCACCACCTATTAAAAATAAGTAAATTAGCACTGATAGTTTTTTTCATTTTTTCATTACTATGTATTTTGTTATTGCATGTTGTTCTTTGTTAAAAGATATTCTTATTTTATAAGAGTCATTATTATCAAAAATAAATGGGATTTTGCCTATTTCAAATGGATTCATATCATATTTACTTTTACCTAGTTCTTGGAAAAATTGTGAATCATATTTCAGATCATAGTCTTCATGGGAAAATTCATTGTCTTGAATGTCCAAATTTGTTGGCTAGACATTTTTATTATTAGAATCAACATTGTCAACAAATTTGTCAATCTTTCCCTAAGTAGAGTTCATGAAATATTTATATTCAACTTCATTTTTTAGGATGTCTTTTTCATGGAAAGTATATGCAAAATTACATGTTTCAAAACCATGCTTTGTATTATTTTCATTTTATGTGAAAGGAATATATAGTAATAGTTTTATCTGCAATGATTTTTAATATCAAGACTTTTATTATAATTGATGTATCTTATAACATGGGGCTTATGTTTTACATGGTTTTTTTTTGTCATTTTTATATATTTCGAGACAAATTTGGGTTAATGCTTCTAGCCATTGAACATAGTAATATATTATAGATTTACATATAAAATATTTTGATCCATTAGGTTTGTGGACCAAAAGTTTTGAAGGCTTTAGAATGAATGTGCACTCATCTGATAGACTTGTGTTTATGAATATGCATTTTCTAGAGTAACTATTCAATGGCTATGATAAACTAATGTGACAGCCTATTGAGAAAACATTTATTTTCCATTTAGAAATATGTTTCCAAGGTTATGCATCATATGAATATAATTTATATTTATAATTTGGTTATGTTTATGGATTCACTCAAACACTTTTGTCATTGATGTAGTGAGTTTTGTCATGTAGGACATACAATAAGATGTTGTAACATAAATATTGAGCATAAATTATGCATTTGTATTTGCTTTCCACAAGTGTGGCATTTTTACAAAAGTTATGTTTCCATGTGTGTGATGGCTTTTGTTTCAAAAAAATTATTAGATACTTAAGTGTGATTTGTATCGTGTCTATGTATTCATTTTCATATATTTATAATTGCATTAAAAACATGTCAAATGTTGTATAATGTTCATAGCATTTATTTTCCAAATTAGCATAGATATGGATTGATTTTTTTATGGCCAAGTTATTTTCCTTTGTACATGGTTCAAGGATAACTATTATTGGCATTGGTAGAACATGAAAATTGTATTTACAATGTGTTTTGTAGTTTTGATTATAGATTTTAGTATGAAAATGTTTGTCTAATTTAGATATGTTTGATTCAAGTATATTTACATCACAAGTTATGTAGTTATCGATAAAGCTTGTAATGTCTAATTTTTTGTCCTTTCCATAAATTAGTGAAAATTATATCCACAACATAAAATGCATGTGTTGTCTTCCTCAATTCTAGAATTATGTGATCAATAAATGATCTTGTAATCACCCAAAAAAATATTCATCTTTGTATATCATTATCATCATTTTCTTGATTTTATTTGTATAGTATCATGTACATGTAATAAGATATTTTATAATTAAGTAAGCATAATCATCTATATTAAAGATGTTGGTTTTGATTATTTGAAGTTGTTTTATATGCCTATTATATAATTCATACAATTAATTTGTAAGTGGTTCCTAATAATGTTCAATTCTTGATAATGTAACAAAAAAAGTTGGTAGCCATAACTGACAAATCATTATAAAACTATTTTTTCTTAGTTGCTATAACTAATCTAGTGATATTCATTTTTTTTGAAATCTATATATTTGATATCAGATTTCAATATTTTTTCTATATTTGGTCTCTATTTGACATATTTTTCCAAAATTCTTCCTCCTTTTAATTTCCCTTTTCTAATCTCACCCACATTGTTTACATCACCTGATCATTTATAATTTTCATTGCCTTGAAAAAATGATTTGTGATATGATATGCAAATGCATATCCATGTGATGTAGTTCCCATTGAGCAATTTTATCATATGAAAATATATTTGTTATGTTTTCATTGTGTGTCTCACCATAAAAAAAAGGGTTAAGAAGTTCATTTCTTTTGCATACTTGTCTTTAAAAATTCCAAGTGGTTATCGGCACTCTGTTGGTGCAACTTAGATAATTTTATCTTGAAAATCATGAATACATGTTGACTCTATGAATCCATGTAGCATGGTTGAAGGGAAAACATTATCTTCGTCACCTATTGTTTCACTACTTTTCGAAGCCTCTATTATGTATTGTTTCATTCTATCATTAATATGTAATAATTATTTCCAATATTTTGCAATTTTGACATTTTATGGTTGATATAATTTTATCTTACACAACTATTTTCAATCAAACATGATTATGTTTGGATGAACCCTTCCTTTTTGGTATGCATTTTTGTAATCTAATTTTATCTTTAGCTCAATAGTAATTGTTGATGTTTTTCTATCAAGCATGGTGATGCTTTTTATAATATGTCAATTTTTTATGGCACATTGATGATTGTGCTAGTCAATGCAATCTATGATTTTTTGTATCCTAGTTGCTTGATTTATGCAAAATCAATTCACAATGAAACAAGATGCTCTTCAATATTTGTTATCATTTCAACATATATCCAAGGCCTATTCAACTAGATGTGTGCAGGAGATGCAAATTTTGTAAAAATGTCATTTTTTAATAAAGTATGGCATATAATACATATTTTTTATATCGTTATTTCATTTGTCTTTATCAATTTCATATATGTTTCTTTTTCTTATTGATTGAAATCTATAATGTTTAGTTGAAGTGCAAGTGGGTACACACCGAACATGCATGTTTTGGTGTGTCTCATATGTATTTTATGAGTTTATTTGTTGTGTTACTTTAATTGTTCTCTGAAATCCATTTCAAGACGTGAAAATATTTTATTGATGTCTTTCTCAATGCATTACTTGTGTTCAATTGAATGTCTTGTATATATTCTCTTCTTGTATTTTTTTCTATATTTTGTTTAATTTATTAAAAAGTATGAGAAGGTATTGTACCTATTTTATTAAATGTTATTTCTTTCCTATTACAATTAGGAACAACTATTGAACTATGATAATTTTAGGTCAATGGATCATAGTGAATATGGTTTGTATCTATTTTTAAATAGATTATGTTATAACTATTTATGATATGTAAAGAGTTGTTGTACATCTTCACTATACATGTATTAACAATCGACCAAATATGAATCTTTGATTTTAAAACTATTGATATATGCTCACAATAAAAATCACCTCATTTGTCTTTTCTTTCATTGAAGGGTTTTCCCAATTTTATAATATATGTCTACCAGATTGAAACACTACTTGTGTTTTATATTAATTTGGGTCCTAATTTTATTTCTATACATCATAGCACTTTTTGATTTTTGCACAATATTGCATTGCAAAATGACTTTTTGAGATAGTGATGTAGACATTGTATGTCCAATTCCAAATTTGTCAATTGGTAAATTAAATTGAATAATCTCTCACCATAATCAGAACTGCATAAATCTAGCCTATACAAGTTATTAATTTCTAGTTTCAGAAAAATGGTTATTCAATATGGCTTCAGTTGTTTGCACATATCATACAATCAAATACATGTTGATGACATAATGTATTGACTATTTTTTTTTAATATAATGGCTCATAATGGCCACAAATAGGATTTATATTATAAAATAATATCGATTATGGAAGTTTTTGACATTCTTCATTGAATCGAAGATAGTTGTTTTTCCTTGTAGAGCACCATATGCATATTTGTATGTTAAGACATAACTACCCAATGTATATAGAATGTGTCTTCCTATAAACTAGATTAATTGCCAAGGTAAGGAAGACATGCAGATAATCACATTTTACATAAATATGTTTCAGTATCATGTATTCCATCCAATATGCATAGTTTACAAGGATCTAATTCTAGTTCATATGATTTAATTGCAATTAAATCACCAATATGAAATTGATTTAAGAAATGGTCAATGATCCCATTTATTAGTTCTAAGTATGTATATTTAAAATGTAATAGAACCTAGAATGTATCAAATAGACAATCACCAACACTGTAGTTAAATACTATACCATAGAAAAGATGGTGTTCAACCAAATCATGGTCAATGTTATTTTATTGTGTCTTTTTTTGGTTCGTAGCTCTCTATAATTATCATTTTATTTGATGTTTCATTATTTATCCTCTTGAATTTTTTAAGATTAAAGTACATTTATTTTATGAAAAAAAAAACTATAGATTTATGATAATGTACATGCTTTCAGTTTACCGGTATCGAGAGATGGTTTTCGTAACAATTAGTTATTGTAACCTCTAAAGATGATAATATAGTAGCCTATTATAAAGTTATGTATCCATTAATAACCCAATATTTTTTTGTTATTTTTTAAATTTTTGCATGCACTATGGCTATTGATGAAAAAACATGGTTATATATTTGTTATATAATTTAGTATATGATTTATTCTCTATATCTATAAAAAAATTGCTAGACATTAAATGGAACTAGTTATAAATAATGACCTCTTTGCACTTACCACATGTAGGTTAGATTGTTTGAAACAATAATAACGTGAAAATTACTTTGATAGAGAGATTACTTTCATAGAGAGTTGAAATTAAAGTTCATGAAATAATATACAAATACATGAATTGAACACAATTAAATAACAACAAAGTAAAATGTAAAGTAGTGTTTTAACTACATGGATTTATTTATGATGCAAAAGAAAAATAAATGGTACATATTCATTAACTTGTTTCCTATATAATGTCATTGTATAAATGTCTTGATGATATTAAACACATTTTTCACTTGAAAATGTATTTAATTTTTAGTACACTCAGTACATGTGAATAGATTTCATTTGATTGCCATAAATATTCTTAGTCTCTATACCAATTAATATGTCAAATAATAAGGTAGATGAAAGTATATATGTAATGGATTAAAATGTGACAATAATAATTAGTTTTAAGTGGTTAAAATAATTGTTGAAACATAGAGAAGATATATTCAAAAGTATCATATAATCATTACATGTTAGGGATACAAGTGCAATTAACTATATATTTGCATTGCTCCTTTGCCTTGACATCTAATTAATGTAGTGGAGTGACATTAAATCATGTTTATAGCTACACAAATCATTATATTATTTTTGGTGAAATATAATTTATGAAAGTATATAATTTTAATTGTATTTTATATGTAAAAAGAAAATAAATATAACATTCAAATATTATACCCTGTCTTGACAGGGACAAAAAACAAAGCACATGTACTTTTTTAGAAATAAACCTTTTAAATATAACTTGAACTTAAAATTTAAACATAACCTAACTTCAACTATAACCCAGAAATATTAAAGTGTAATAAGAGGAGTAAATGAGTATAAGAAATGGCTATCTTTTTTGCCTCATAAGGGCTTAAATATGATCATATTTTAACATGAGCTAGTTCTAAACTTACTTTAAGTAGTTATATAATTGATTAATTAAAAATGAATCGATAATATATAGTTTTAATAAAGTTGAAAATATAAATGACATAACTAACTTGGAAAAATAATCCAATTAGTGGATAAGATATATACCATATTAAACCTATAAATTTAGATTTAAGTATTTGACATGTGTATTACAATAAGAAAATAAGAAATTGGTACGCGCATTATAAATAAGGAAATGTAGTATAAGCTACTTGATTATGAGCTTAAAAATTTTATACAGGTTATGTGGGAGATTTTAATTAAGATTCAAAATGTGCAGACAACATAATTATAGTAAACTCACATTTTTTATTGAGATACCTACTATAAGAAGTCACAATTAATAATATATCCATTATGGTATACTAAAGAAATCAATTTTCTTTAAATGTTGATTAGACTCTGCCTTTTGGGCTGATCAAACTTTATTATTTTTCATACATAGAAATATTTGTAGTTTTACAATAGTTAAATCATGTATTTTTTTAAAAAAAATTGGGAAAAAGGACATTTACCTATGTTATAATTGGTCAAAATATTAAAAATGCTATTTAGGGGTAGAGCAGTGATTCCATCAACAATGAACTTGTGTATGTAAAGGCACAAGAGTAATGGTCAATTAATCTTTGTGGATATCCACTAGAAGATCTGACATTCTACAAAATTATTTCAAGGGTTACATGGCATAATGCCTAAAGTATAAATCATATGCACTCACAATAAAATTGCACATAAAATAGTTCAACACATATGTACAATCTATTTTAAAGTAAAAAATTGTATTCACTTGAAATAAAATATGAATTGACATCTAATAGTTTTGAGGCCTTGAGGACTCAAGAGGATGCCATATGGTGACCTCCCAAGAACCCAAGAGCCCAAGTCAATGGATTTTTTGACAAAATATAATAGTTCCATGGCCTTGAAGGCCTATAACATCACCATGTGGTAATGTATTAGGAACCCAAGACCAAGGGGGACTTCAGATAAACCAATAGTCATATGGCCCCAAGGCCTTGAGAGGTGACCAATGGGATGTCTTGGGATACCAACAAAATCTAATAGTCGCATGGTCCTAAGGCCCTGATGAATCACCACATTATGATTTTCTAAGAGGCCAAGACCATACGGGACTATGGGCAATCCAATAGTCCCATATAACTGAGGACCTAAGAGGCTACCACATGATGACCTCCCAAGAACCTAAGAGCCTGTGTCAGTAGATGCTTTCAAAAAATATAATAGTCTCATGGATGCAAGGTCCCAGGATGTAATCACATGGCCCTAAGGTAATAGGATATTATTACATGGTGACATCTTGAGGACACAAGACTAATAGGGACTTCGGCTAAGCCAATAGTCATGTGGCCCTAAAGCCCTGGTAGGTCACCATGTGGGATGTCTTAGGAGCTTAACAAAATCTAATAGTTTTGTAACCCTAAGGCCCTAAAATGTTGCCAAATGGTGATTTCTAAAGAGGCTAGGAATATGGGGGCCTATGGGTAAACTAATAGTTTCATGTCTCTAAGACTTTGATAGGTCATCATGTGGTGACACCCCAAAAGTTGAAGACCATGGTTGAATCATGTAAGCCAATAGTCCCATGGCCCTAAGGCCTTAAGAGGTTACCATGTGGTTATTTCCTAAGATGCTTCTAAAATAAAATAGTCACGTGTCCCTGAGGCCCTAAAATTTCACCACATGGTGTCATCCTGGTAGCCTGAGTCGATGAAGGCTCTAATAAAATTGACTTATATCTTCAAGGGCTTGAGAGATCACCACATGGTGACATCATAAGATCCTAATAAAATCTAATAGATCCATTTCCATAATGGCCTGAGAGGTCTCCATCTCCTAAGAGCCCAAGATAATGGGAGACTTTAGGTAAGCCAATAGTCTCATGGCCCTGAGGCCATAAGAGGTCACCACATGGTGATGTCCTAAGATCCTGAGACCATAGGGGACTTCGAGTAAGCCAATAGTCCCATGGCCCTACAGACCCAAGGCTTAGAGAAGTCACCATGTGGTGATATCCTAAGATTTAAAACCATAGGGGACTTTGGGCAAGCTAATAGTATCATGGCCCCAAGGCCCCGAGAGGTCACCACATGGTTTGAGTCGATGGAGGCTCTGATAAAGTATAATAGGCATGTGGCCCCAAGTGCCTAAGAGGCCACCATATGGTGACATACTTGGAGCCCAAGACCATGGGGGACTTTAGGTAAACTAGTAGTCCTATGACCCTAAGGCTTTAAGAGGTCACCATGTGGCTTGAATTGGTAGAGGATCTGATAAAATCTAATAATCTTGTGGCCCTAAGAATCTGAGAGGATACCACATGGTGATATCCCAAGAGCTTGAGACAAAAAGGGACTTTAGTTAAACCAATATTTTCATGTCCTTAAGGCCCTGAGAGGTCATCATATGGTGATGTCCTAGGGACTTGAGACCATAGGGGCCTTTGGATAAGCCAATAGCCCTATGAATCTAAGATATTGCCATGTAGATGCACCTCGGGCACTCAGAGGCTCGAAGGGGAATATGAACTCATATAATTCTCTAAGCCTTGAGATTCTACCATGTGGTAGCATCCTAAGCATTTAGGTACTTGGAGGTCTCTATGTAAATGACTCGATATCCATTACATTGTGTCCCCCCATAGCACAATCTCAGGGTTTCATAGGCTATAAGATAAGGCATTGTATTATATTTTAAAGATCATGCCATGTGGTAGTGTCATGATCTTGTACCTATACTATTGATAGTAGTCTCAAGATGTGAAGACTTTAAAACTATTATGACCTTGTACCTCTACTACCGATAACAGTCATTATCAAAAAAAATTAGCATTATTTAAATATATATGAATTTCCTTAGTAATATCTATATATTGAAACATATACATTAAATTTGTACCTCTATTATGAATCTATAATGAATATCATCATCAATCCACAAATTACTAAGATATGTTCTATTTCATGTAATTATCAATTCATAATTGCATTGATTTTTATGGAATATTCCTAAATAAGGCCCAAAGGAATATGCTGATATTTATGTCCAAAATTTAGGAAAAACTTTATAATATTATTGTAATATGTATTTCAATCTCTCTAATTGGTTGATAGATAAACAAGTAATCAAAAAGTGATTCTTATAGTCTCTTACCTTGGCAAGACTGATAAAAGAGTCTTTTGGTATGTATGGTCTAAATTTCATGTTATTAAAAATACAGTTCAAAATAAAAAATGGTCAATTATGTAAAAAAACTCAAAGTATACAAGATTATAAAAAATTAACAAAAATAACACATCTCTAAACACAAATCACAACCCTAGAAGGTGGTGGAGGTGGATCATCCTTAGTAAGTTGGGCACTCCAAATAGAAGGCTTAACTAAAGGAGGATCGAGCACCACACAACCATCCTAAGAAGTTTTAGTAGGGGGTAAAGAAATATTGATGCACTAACTAGAAGGAAACTACACATAACTACCAACTGGACCAACCTTACATAAATGAGATAGATTGCAACATCCTAGTGGCAGAATTCCCACATGGTGGTGGTAGATGTCATCTACTCAAACTTGTACCCTTGTGACGATTGTTCAAGACTTGAAAATTTGGAGTAACATGGAGAAAATTATAGGTTTTGGGTGGCCTAATAGATGGATTTAATCTCTAGATTTAAAGGGCTAGCCCCCCTTGATGTATCAGTTAGGCTCTCTACACTACACTACTAGCTTTCAAGGGAAAAGAGAGGAAGATAACATGAAACAAAATCTACCTAAGGGGGTGATACACCAAAATGTTTCTATAAACTATATAATATGCACTAAAAAATTTAATATGACATGAAACTAATTGCACTTCTCAAATAAGGAATCTCCAAACATAAATGTTTCACATAGAGGCTATTATCTTGATGCATGATCTAAGGTAGCTAATCAATAGGTCTCTCAAGGACACTAATGAAGTATTATATTTACATAAATACAAGGCTTTCTAGTCACAATATGTAACTTGCAAGGATTATTAACCACCTAAAAATAGGTAAATAAGAGAGGAAAAATGTGAGGAATCATTCACTAACATTAACATTAATCTACAAACCATAAACATACACTAGTCACAAGAATTGAGGAGGCCAAAATTCAATCTTTTTCATTTTAAAGAGCCAATTACAAGTGTTTTTTTATTAATGCTCTACCACAACTCAGGTTAAGGATCCATACAAATGCTAAAAATAGGCATACTTAAAGAGAAAGTGAGAATAAGGAGAGAAAGATAAAGTAGCCCAAAAACAAGGAATAAGTCATCCACATCATCATCTTGTTAAGTTGTGGAGCTAAAAGCTTCACTGATGCAAACAGGGGAGGAGGTTACTGAGTGTCACAGTCACCGACGTTAGTTAGGCCAATCGACGTCGGTTAGGTGTAGATAGGAAGCTACCGACATCAGTCAGGGATCGGCCGACGTCGGTCACCTCCAGGCATACAGGGACCGATGTCAGTCGCCTATGTGGTTTTGAAACTGTCAGTTGCATGAACAGTTAGTTAACAAACCGGTTGTTTGCATGTAGAAGGCCAATTATAGACTTGAAGCTGTGGATCTAATTATTGTAATTAGGTGTCTAATTATTGTTTGCATGAGATATATATAATAGACTCATGGGTTGTATTATAAAGTGTGCTAGTTGAGTTGAGTAAGGTTAGCTCCTTCAGAGTGAAGAGAGCAAGGTGTGTTCCTCCTAGTTCCATAGGGGTGCCAAGTGTGTATGATCAGGTAGAGCTGCAGGTTGTGCAAGTTTTGGTAGAGATCCATAGGGGTGTTGGTTTGGAGAATCAGAAGGGTTCTTCATGTGTGTAGGATCTTGGTTGGTAGGTGTGCAAGGCCACATTTGGATATCTACATGTGTAAGTAAGATCATTGATTTGTAGGTGTGTGTGTGTGCGAGGTCAAAAGAGGTCTGAGGGGTAGCAAGATCAAAGGTGATAGCAACATATCAAGGAGCAAGATCAGGTGAGATCTACTTGGAGTACATTGTGTACTTGGAGTACGATGTGTACTCGATCATGGAGTACTTGTGTACTGGCAGTAGTGATAATGACTGGTGGTACTGGCAATAGTGATACTGACTGGTTGGAGGTGAATAGCAACTTTGTGCTTGAGTTGTTGGGACCATAATTGAGAGAGTGAGCTCTTGAAGAGATTTATTGTTTATGCCCTAGAGGTGTGGTAGCCCTAGAGGTGTGTAAGGAAGAATATTGTGGCATCTTCTTTGTTGTATTTCCTTCTGGAAGAGTATTAATATAATTGGGTATTGTCTCTCATATTCTATGTTATTTTTGAATTTTAGCTACTTGTTACTTCTAGTTAAATTTTCCATTTAGTTGTTAGTACGTGGCAATCAATTGTGCTTCCTAGATCCTAATAGTGGAATCAAAGCATGTTTGTTGTTCTAGATTCATGACAAGTGGTATCAGAGCTAGGGTGTTGGTTCATAGCTTGATACCACTGACAAGTGGTATCAGAGCCAGGTTGCAGGGAGCAAGTTTGTGTTTGATCATAGGTCACTCTTAGGGGTTTTTGATTGAGTGGGAGTATAGCAATGGCAGAAGAAAGTACACTAAGAATGGATGAATTGAAAAGCATGAATGGTCAATTACGGTGTTATGGAAAGAAAGAGCAGGTAAAGAAAAATTGTTGGTTGGTAAAAGATCAGCATGAAGGAACTGAAGAAGTAGATGTTGCAGGTGTTGTTGCATAGGATGCTCTGGGATGTTCCTTGGATAAAGTAGAATCTTGGTTTATATATTTTGTTGCCTCTTTCCATGTAGCCCCAAATAGAGGGGTTGGTGAGCCTTGTCAAAGTATTGGCAAAGGGGAAGTGAAGCTAAAATTATAGGCGGCCAACACATGGGTGTTAAAGGATGTCATGCAGGTCCCAATTCTGAAGATGTGGTTAATTACTTCAGGAAAGTTGGGTGATGAGAGATGCATAGGAACTCTCACAGTGGATGCACTTGAATTAGCATGTGGTAAGAAAGCAAGTACTCTTTATCTACTTGCTTGTATTACTAATTCTTTTTCTGTTGTAAACACGTGGCTTTGTAGGCTTGGTCACATGAGCAAGAAGGAGATGCATGTTCTTAAGAGGAAGTCAGATGTGTTTGACAAACTTAAGAACTAGAAATCCTTGGTGTTCATGGAAGAGATGACGAACAGAGATTAGTGGAGAAGGCTGAGTAACTCTGAGCAGGGTAGTTTGGATAGGGTTTTGATCCAAAGAGAGCTCGTAGGTAAAAAGTCATCACTCATAAGAAAAACATAGGTACCAGTGTCAGTAAGAGGTAATCAACATCAAACAGACAGGCACCAACATCGGTCATGTGCAGACAGGCAAAGTCAGTGGTGTCGGGTAGGTGGAGACTGACGTCGGTAGGATAACCAACGTCGATGACCTGGACAGTCACATGGAACTGATGTCAGTCAGATGCAGACTATGTGGTGACCAAGGTCGGTCACTGGAATGGATTTTGGGTGGACAACAAGCTATCAAGGAGTCTTAAATGCCCATATGGAGGACTGAAAGGGTAATTAAGCCTCAAATTCATTATTCCTCTTCTTTATACTAGTTACTCACTACAGAGCAAGAAGGATTTAGGAAACAGTGGGAGCATGGCATGAATGAGGAAATTGATTCTTAGGATGCAAAACCAAATGGGAGATTTGGTAGGGTTACCAGTTGGTATGAAAGCACTGAAAGATGAATGGATACCTTAGTTAAAGAATAGAGAGAATGGATACGTGAGACAGAAGGCCAGGTTATATGGTCTTGAAGAAGCTTTAGGTTAGTGGTACAGGTTTGACAGGTGGATGATAAAGCATGGCTTTAGTAAATGTCATTGAAAAATACTATGGTTACTTTACCAGGTGGATGATGGTCCCGACATTATCCTGTTACTGTATGTTGTGTGTTTTCTTGATTTAGGGTTACACATACAGGGTTTTTCTGAGCTAAAGGTAAAGTTAATTCAGAGGTGTGTCATGAAGAATTTGGAGGAGTGAAATTCTTTGGCATGAGTAATCTTGGAGACAGGGAAGATCACATGTTGATTTTGTCACAGGATGATTATGTGAAGGTAGTACAGGATGCAGAACATGGTAGCACACCTATGGATGGATAGTTCACAGAACAGGGTCCCCAATCACATGATGAGATTGAGTACATGTGTACTCCCTAAGTTTTCCCAAGCAGTGGGTGCTATCAGAAAGTTTGTAGTCAATCCAGGAAGGAAGCAGTGGAAAGCGGTTCAGTGGGTTCTCAGGTATCTGAGAGGGACCAGTAGTAGGGATTCATGCTATACAGGGTCAAGTACTTCAGATATGGTAGGTTACTTGGATGACAGGTGTTACACCATAGGATGTGTGGTGGTTGGTCTTCAAGGTTAAGCTTGAAGAGGGATACAAGCTAAGAAATAGATTACATGGTGTACAAGTATAGTGCAGCTATTTATCTCCAAGTGGGAGATTGTTAGGTTGTGGAGCTAAAAGCTTCACTAATGCAAATAGGGGAGGAGGTTGCTAAGTGTCATAGTCACCAGCATTAGTCAGGCCAACTGACGTTGGTCAGGTGTAGATAGGAAGCTACTGACATTGGTTAGGGATCGGCCAACATTGGTCACCTCCAGGCAGACAGGGACCGATGTTGATCGCCTGTGTGGTTTCAGAACTGTCAGTTGCATAAACAGTTAGTTAACAAACCGGTTGTTTGCATGTAGAAGGCCAATTATAGACTTGAAGCTGTGGATCTAATTATTGTAATTAGGTGTCTAATTATTGTTTGCATGAGATCTATATAATAGACTCATGGGTTGTATTGTAAAGTGTGCTAGTTGAGTTGAGCAAGGTTAGCTCCTTCAGAGTGAAGAGAGCAAGGTGTGTTCCACCTAGTTCCACAGGGGTGCCTAGTGTGTATGATCAGGTAGAGCTGTAGGTTGTGCAAGTTTTGGTAGAGATCCATAGGGGTGTTGGTTTGGAGAATCAGAAGGGTTCTTCATGTGTGTAGGATCTTGGTCGGCAGGTGTGCAAGGCCACATTTGGAGATCTACATGTGTAAGTAAGATCATTGATTTGTAGGTGTGTGTGTGCGAGGTCAAAGGAGGTTTGTGGGGTAGTAAGATCAAAGGTGACAGCAACATATCAAGGAGCAAGATCAAGTGAGATCTACTTGGAGTACATTATGTACTTAGAGTATAGTGTGTACTCGATCATGGAGTACGTGGAGTACTTGTGTACTGGCAGTAGTGATACTGACTGGTGGTACTGGCAGTAGTGATACTGACTGGTTGGAGGTGAACAACAACTCTGTGCTTGAGTTGTTGTTGGGACCATAATTGAGAGAGTGAGCTCTTGAAGAGATTTACTGTTTATGCCCTAGAGGTGTGGGAGCCCTAGAGGTGTGTAAAGAAGAAAATTGTGGCATCTTCTTTGTTGTATTTCCTTCTAGAAGAGTATTAATACAATTGGGTATTGTCTCTCATATTCTTTGTTATTTTTGAATTCTAGTTACTTGTTACTTCTAGTTAAATTCTGCATTTAGTTGCTAGTATGTGGTAATCAATTGTGCTTCCTAGATCCTAACAATGGAATCAGAGCATGTTTGTTGTTCTAGATTCCTGACACATCTTTCAACTCCTACATATTAATTTATATATTATCTTTGTTTCCTCTTGGAAAATGGCATAAGAGGTAGATATGAGCTTTTTTGGAAGTCTTGAAGAAGTTATGGGCATGTTTTTTGGGGTTTGAACCATTCATGAGCCTATATCCTTGCTTGCATATCTTATATTATTGATGAAGAAGTCAACCACCTTGAGAATATGCCTTTAAGTCTTGATGAATTATTCATCCAACTCCTATACTCTTGCATGTTGTTGCTTCACCTTGATAGAGTTGTTTAAAGGTTCTTAAAGCTTGTTTGACTTTGTCTTCAAAGCTTGGCATAGGAGAGGGAAAGGTATCCTTAAAGATACGTAAGACTCAAACCTTTTAAAAACTTCTTGTAACCAAATCCTAACTTGTTCTTTCTTGACTTGGCATGGGAGATAAGGAATAATATTAATAAAGATTTTTGAATAACTTTTATGCATTGATTTGTTTGATTTGATCACTTGAACTCCTCTTTCTCTCACTTGGTGTAGAAGATAGAAAACTTGAATTTTCCTTCAATAAAAAAGTCTACCTCCTTGGATACATCATCTACATATTTGAGGACCCATCATCCCCTTACATATCCATGCCATGTTTTAGGACCCAACTCTTAGTGTAACTACACATTTTAGCCCATTTTCTCTCTCCAATTAGGTCTCTATTAGGCCTCCTAGCCTAGAAACTAATTTTTTTCTACAGAATTCTCCCACATGTTTGAAATATAAAAAACATTTAATTCACTTTAACCATGATATAAACATCCTCCATTCCAATTTTGGGTTTTTTGAACCTTGTCTAGGTAGGCAAACCAAGAAATGGCCAAAAAACTAGCCCTTCCTCAAGCCTATTTTGGACTGCCTTAAAAAATCAGATTTTTAAGTGCAATTTAAAGGTACAATGTATATTTTTTTGGACTTTAATAGGTATAATACATCCAAAACCATTCTCCCCAATTGTTTTCATCTGTCCATGGTCATTTATACCTTTTTTTAGGCTCAAAAAATCATAAAAGTATAATATTTAATGCATTTGTATAGTTACAGTTTCAGGAAAGTACCTTAGTGAGGGTCCTCCTAGATATAATAATGAATTATAGGTGTTTTCAAGGCTCATCCAATTTATTTCAAGTGTTTAACAATTTAATTTATCCAAACTGGTCAAAATTGGTCCTTTATGTAGCATGTGAGTACTTTATCATCTTAACAATAATTCATAAAGTATAGGCCTTGAATTTAGAGAAAATTACACAAATCACAAGTTTAAAATACCCCATAACATCCCCTAGGATCTTGGGCTCCCATGTAGATGCTTTGTACAAATCTAAGAAAAATAAAATGTCCCTTAGGTTGGAAGAATGTGTTTGTATACGCTGAGGGAGTGATCTTGAGTTCAAAATGCCCTTTTGACCTTTGGTTTGAGTTACAAGTGACCATTTTAAGTTTTTTACACCTTAAAATATCCATTCAAGTGATTATTTCCTTTGGTTTACCCACCCACTTGGTCATAACCCTACCATTAGGCCTAGGTAGGATTTGTATGCAAATTGACTCTTTTAGCCCTAAAGGACCTATTTTGGTCATTTTACCTCAATATTTAAGAGTTAAAACAACATTTAAATGAAGTTTAGTGTCCTTTAAAAATATCAAAAACATTTTCACCTTAATTTACTTCAAAACTTGCCTGTAATTCACATATCTAATGCGTATGTTTATAGGTCTCTGTCTAGGCATTTCACTTACTTGGACTCAAGAATATCTTATTCTTAGAGATTTCCCTCTTCAAGAAAGGTATAATTACTTTATTATGTTATCACCATTATCTTTAATCTCTTATTTATCTCAATATAAAAACAAAATTTGACACCTCTCTCAATTTTAACATGTACAGGTTTGTAGATCCTCTTTTTTAAGTTCATTTGTTGTGTGTATGCAGGGTATAAATGAGTCTTGTTTGATCATCTCTCTCTGAACATCCTCTAACCTTGGATTTTATCAAGGTTTATTTTCAATTCATCTGATTTAAATTCCACCTTTACCCTTCATTTATAACTTAGTATATGAAAAAAATACTCACCCTTCATAAGTGTCCCTGAATGGTCTCATTAGACCTGTAGGTTTCTATGGTTCAGAGCTCCCTTTTCTACATTGTTGAAATTTTGAAAACCTCATAACATGTTTCTTTGGCCTATTATTCACATTCATTGGGATTTAATGTTTCAAATATTACCCTCATCAAACCATTCTCATCACAATTACATACACATGATTGTGTTTTTTTATTTAAGCTTGTTAAGCCCAATCAACTCTTAGGTTCATCAATGTTTTCAAGAATTTAGTTATTCAAAGATATTATTGTGAGGATTAAACACCAAATTGAGATTCTTATATATTCCCTTCATATATAACTTAGTATATATACCTTCTTATGTTCACCATAGTACTTAAGACCTTATATTGCTTAGGTTGACCATTCTGATTGTAGGTGGTAGTACACTATATGGCTCTTAAATATTTAAGATTGAAACTTAGTATTTTTCAACTAAAGCATTGACCTCTTGAAATAAATTAAAATTCACTAAAAAATCCTTCATATTTAGACATGAAACCCTTTATACACTGATAAACACTTCCTTTTCCTAATGCTTGAAAGTGGTTTGAATTTCTCAAACAAGCTTGTTGGTTCTTATTTGGTGCCTTAACTACAATTTAGAGTCTAAGGTTTATTAAAAAAGTCATTGAACATTCAAGGATCCTTTTATAATATGTTGATAATTATTTATCCTCATTTTAAACCTCTATCATCTTCTCTAAGACCTCATACCTTCAAACCAAATAAATATCCTTCCTATCAAGAGCATACAAACCTAACTATGAGTTAAGATTTGTGTGACTTCAAGCATAAGGTATACTCACTTTATAACACTTTATGATGTTTATTGGGATCATCTTAGTTTTAAAATTATTTCATCAACAATTTTACCCATCCAGATAAAACTTTCACACACCTATTGTGTCTTCTCCTTCAAACTTGAGAGCTAACTGAATTCTCAAGTATGCTTGATTGTTACCATTTAGGTATCTTGGGTCTTCATGATAGTGTTAGGTCTGAAGAACAAATATTTCAATGACATAGTTTCCCTATTCATAAGAAATCATCTCCATGGTTTTTTCACATAACTCCATACCCCTTCAATTAGCTCTTGGACATCATTTTCAAGCAAGGTTTCTTGCATTTTACATATAAGGAGACCTATAAGTTTGCCTTTTCTTCATTTTAGCCTTCTTTTCCATGTATATTGGAACCATATTGTTGTTAATAACAAGCCTCCAATGATATTTAATTTGTTTCATGAAGTATTAGACTTCATATAACCCTCACAATACACATTTGGCACTTCCTCTTTTCATCTTTATGTAGAAGAATGTATGTACACAATCTGTAGCCCAAAATGGCATTAGGCTTGTCTCTTTGAGCATGAAGTCACTTTTTAATTACCTCTTGTACACATTATCAAGTGGTTTTCAGTTTTCCATCTTTCATTCCACCCCTTGAGTATCATTCCAAACAAAGAGTTATTGTATTTAGTTTTCACATGTGCCAAAGAGACCTACAAGTCTAGGCAGACCTATAGGTCTATGTTTTACTAAATTTGGGAAAATATAGGGGTTAATTTCCTAAATAGTAAATGGGTATAGATTAAGGGGAAAATAAATAAATAAAATGTGCCTTAATTAACCTACTAGTTTATTGAATCTAGAAGTGCTTAATTAATTTTTAAAAATAACAAACAAGGGGATAGAGAGTAAAACTTAGCTAATTTTGGGCTAAGACGAAGGAGACAGAGGCTACAAATTGTTGATTTGGCTAGGAAAGCTATCAAAAATAGGATCCAAAAGTCCATTTTCTATCTGGACAAGAGCACAAAAAATGGGACACCTAGAGTTCTGGTGTTGTAGTCTATGTTTTGGCAATATAGTCCTCAGTGTATGAGATTTCTAAGCTTTTTGGGTTTTGTTTGTTTGCTATGGGAGATCTTGTGTCCAAAATATCAAGTCCTAGTTATTCATGAAGCTCTATGTGAAATTGATTTTGTCTTAAAGGATTTTATTTCCTATTCATGTTTGATAGGTGATCTCAAATCCAACTAAAAATAGGGGTTAGAATGTAATATGCACTAAACGTGTGATCACATCCCGTGTGTGGGCATGTTGCCTACATACCAATACTTTGAAGAGGGATCAAGGCCAATGTAGTTCACCCAATTTGAATGTGTATTATTCAATCTTGTATATGTGATTCAAGTGTATGAAAATTTAGGAAAGCTTGAGATGACTCATGACTAGTGTGAGAGCTTAGATAGGCTAGAAATAATAGTGGTTGGTTGTATATAGAGAATAAGAAGATTTGCTTGAGTGTGCTTTGGTATATTTCTATCTTGTGCCTTTTAAATGATTGTCAACCATTCTAAATGACCTTTAAATGGGGTTTTATATAGAAATAATGATCTTGAGTTGGATGAATTCACATTAGGCCATCAAGAAAAAAGATAAGGATTCAAGAAAATATGATCATTTGAGGCTATTGTGGACTTGGACAATAACGCTAGAAAGTGGACACCTTGGGTCCTAATTCTATAGTATAACTTATATAACTATTGTCGAAGGGGAAAGGGACACTAAAGGATAGATATGTTCTTGAAAGAAGAGTTTAGGATAGTAGGGGAGGAGTTTAGAAGGCTTCAGATGCCTGAGAAATAGTGAAAACATGACTAAGTGGGTTATGTAAGTGAGTAGGAGAGACCTATGGTTTAGGTGTCACAAGTCATGCTCAAGTTCTAAAAATTGAATTTTAGTGTGACTACATTCCCCCCCCCCCTTATTATAAGTATGTAGCAAAGTGAAATACTAAGATAAAAGAAAAAAAGAGAAGTGTATCTGAACTTACCTGTGTGGCTAAGACCAAAAATCTATGTGATGTTGGGTTATGTGTGGTGAGAGCACATTATACTGTGTAAGTCTATAAAAAGGAAAGAAAAAGTAGGTCAATTCTTACTAGATACGCTATATCTAAAATAATAATGTATAAATCTAGGTAAAGAGAGAGGAAGGAAAAGAAATGAATGAATACACCTGATTAGGTACTTGAACCAATACAAAACCTATTATGTTGTTGGGTTGTGCTAAGTGATGTTGTAAATATACTAAACCAAGAGATGTATCAATGAATGAGTTGAGTACACAATCCCCTAGAAGTTAGCTCAAGAATTCAAAGGTAGGCCCTTTAGCTCCATCATCACCAACTATGTGAAGTTAATGAATTAGGCATGTGATAATTGATGTCTGGACTGTGTGTCCAATCCCTCTAAATATATGGCTCAAGAATACAAAGGCTAGCTAGTTTTTTGGCTCCATCATTACCCCATGATGTGAAGCTAAATGAGAAAATAGTGATATAGATGAATGTCATATGAAATGGCTCGTGTATCCCTTGAATGTGTTGTGATCTGACAATGTTGGCCTAGATAGCTGAATGTAAACTAGAAACTAGGCCACTATTGGCCACTTCAAAAGATGGAGATTGGACTTGTATAGAATCCCCTTCTAAAAGTAGAATCAAGGCTTAAGAAGCCACTCAGGAACTTGCGTACATGGGAAGCAAACTTGTATGAAATTTTAATTGAATGTGATACCAACCACTTGTAGATGGAGTAAGGCATGCAACTATTAGGAATGTGCAAGAAAATGCTATAAACTTGGAAATAGAGAAGGCCCATGTGTTGTGCATATTTCCCCTAATAACTGGTGTCTGGAACATAGATTTTAAATTGAAAGTTGTATCAACTACCATGTTTTAACTAAAAATGGAAACCCTCATGCCACACATGATGCCCCCTATATTTGGATTCTTTGAGTGAAATAAGTGCTAAAAATTATTGATTTTTAGATTGAACTATACTAGCAAAACTGAGATTAAAATTAGCGCTCTACTTGATTTTGGAAAAATTAAATAAGTCTAGTGTTATAGTCCCATTTCTAGAACTATTATCTAGAGCTAAAATTGATGATTAGTTTGGATTCTTTGCTATTTTTCTAGTCTAGTTTGCCTATGCTAAGTTCTAGATTCTCAACTATACTATTCTAAAAAAAAAAATTTGACCGTTAGGAGCTCTAATCTCTATGATAAAACCCCTATTTTTTCCCCCTCTTCTAAGGGTAGGAATGAAGACCCTGTAATGACTGCCCTCAGAAGAATAAGCCCTGTAAGTGTGTTAAGTTATAAAAACATTTGATCTAGCATTCATATACATTATCTCAAGATATAGAAAAAGTTGTAGAAAGATATTGTTAGATCCATAGGGGTATGGTTAGATAGATATAACAATGTAATAGCATGTGCATAAGAGTAAATTGGAATTCAAATTTTTAGTTGTTAGTTATTAGTGGCATGGAGGGATGGATCATGATGTCCATCATGGCATCCAAGAAGCAAGGTAACTGCATGATTGAAATCATGGCATTACACATAAAGATAAGCAATCAAGCAACAAACATACAAAATAATAAGAAAAAAACACACAAGGGTGGCCAAGGGGCCAAATAAGTACACAAGACATGTTCAAATACTACATACACATATAATGGGAATAAGCAAATATTGGCATAAGGGCCATAAGCACATGAAAGGCACACATAAATGACATTATCAAGTGTCCAAAGGCACACACATATAGATAAGAATAAAGAACATTGGAAAATGTCCTAAAATGCAAGTAGGAAGCAAACAAGAACTAGAAAAAGAAAACACATCTAGTTAATCAAATCAAAAGAGTGGAAACATGTAAAGTACTAGAAATATAAACATGCATCTAACTATGGAAAGCAAGAAGAAAGAGTATACAAAATATATGATACAAGACTAATGTATATGCTATGAAATACAGAAGTGTGATATATGCTAATGCATGTCAATGTGATATTTATGTAAGCAAGTAAAGAATGTACTACAAGAAGATGCCTAGAGTGTATAGTATAAGAATGACATAACATGGATGGTGTATTCATGTAGAGTATGCCCCCAGTAGATGTATCGATATGTAGCTAGAATATAGAAGTAAGATGCCCCCTCAATGGGTGGAGTAAAGCAATATAAGATCTGGATATACTGTACACACTCAAAAAAGATTAAGTGAAGCCTAGTAATATAGATAAATTAACAAATAATAGCATATAATAATGTAATGTGAGTCTAGCATAATGGGTAGCAATGTAAAACATAGATGATGCATACAATTGACATGTTTTTGTATTTTTGAAATATTATATTATTTTTATATTTTGAAATATTTGAGCTATATACAATCAAGTGGAGGAAATTATGTATAATTAAGTAGGAGATAATATGTAAAATCAATGCTAGAAATAAATGATATTAACTGATGAGTCTCAGATGAGACTCCCTATCATGATGTCTTGTATCAAAGAGTGGAATCGTGCATGATCGTGAAGCACGATGGAAATGCTGAGACTATGGCTCTAAAAGTTATATATGATATAAATACTATAAAATATTTGAAGTATAAATTGACTGTAGGGACCCTCTATAATTTTGAGAAGTGGATGCAATTTTAGGGCTCTTAGAGACCCATTTGGAAGTAGAATAAACTCATTGAACATGTGTTCTATGTGTAGATGCATGAGATCTCAATGAAACTACTATGGGTGTGAATATTGTAGCTAGAAGCTATATATAATCATGAAGATATGGAGGTGTATGAACCCTCTATATTGGTGATGGATATCATATCTGTGTATGGTACTAAATTGGAGAAAAAATTGGTAGTAGAGCTAAAACTAGTAATGGAACTAAAACTAGCTCTAAAACTGAAACTAGCTTTAAAACTAGAAGTGGCAACTCATATGGAACTCCAGTAACTATGATAACCTGACTAGCATGAATGAATTTCATGCAATAATATACTATAGATGGAATTTCTTGGAGTTTTTGTATCTAAGGTCTACCAAGTAACATGTCAAAAACTCCCACGCTAGGAACTATAGTAAATGAGGCGGTCATGTGTGTAGGACCAACCTATAGAGGAATGACGATCTCACCCAATGTAGTCTAACTATGTCCACTTAAACCATTGATAATTGTATTTATTGGAGTCATTCTTGCTCTGTATAACCCAAGTACTATAGTAGTGTCATAGTATACATGTTAACGGTAGATCCATTATCAAGTAGAACACTATGATTGGGATGACCATGAATAAAATCTCTAATGAAGAACATGTGATAATCTATGTCATTCTCAATAATATCCTACTTAGAAAAGGAGATGGAAGGTCAAACTAGAATGCTAGAATGACAAGTACCAATCATGTGGCTTAATGGATATGAATCGACTATTAGTGCCCTATATGTAATTGGTGGAGGATGTGCCTGATGTACATGATGTACACCTGATGTGTCCTATGTTTTTGACTTATCATGTTGTGAAAATGGATCTAAAAGATTTTGAGTGACTTATATTTCATTGGTTTGGCTGGAAGAGGCTTAGTTAAAGTGCCTAGATCAGTTTGACTACCATCAATTAGATCATGTATCTTATACATGAGACCAATGCATCTATTTGTAGTATGGCCTGGTGCCCTATGATAGTCACAAAATTCATTTTGGTCATATCCCCATGGAAGAGGCTTTACTAGATCAATTTCTTTGATAGCAGGAAGAGATATGATTTTATATTCTAATAACTATTGTAGAACTCTGGCTAGAGGAACTGGTATATTTTTAAAAGGTCATCGAGGAGGTGCTGATAAAGTGACTCTCTGTGAGGGCTCTAAGTTACATTAATAATCTATTGAATCAGTCCTTTACTATCATTGAATTTGACCTTATATGTGGCTTTGTTATTACTCTTATTAGTTGTATATGGTTCACTTGTGTACTTATGTTTGCCCATTGAAATGAGTTTGATCTCTCTTTCTTTTAAAGTGTGACATAATTCAGTGAAAGAAGAGAAATGTTTGAACATGATTGTCTCGTGCAAAATTGGTAGAAGACTCTATTTGAAGAGGTCTTGTAACTCATGATCTAGCATAGGGCTAGTCATCTTAGCTAATATGGTTTTGTATCTAAGAACATACTCTGTGAGAGGCTCATTTGATTTATGTTTTTGTTATGAAATTTGGGCATATGAAACCTTATAACCGATATTGATATTGAAATATGCTAGGAGCATGTTAGCAAGAAGATTGAATGCATTAACTGACTGATTCAGTACTATAAAACCATTGTAATGCATAATCCTTGAGGCTCCTCAGAAATAATTTAGTTAATATCCAATCATTTCATACATAATCCAAACATGTTGTGTGAAAGGCTCTCAAATGTGTCTTTGGATCACCCTTACCATCATAAAGAGTGAGCTTATGTTCTACAAATCTAGATGGAAAGGATGTAACAGCTATATGTCATGCCAAAGGTGTATGTAATAGAGTGAAGGAATAAAATGTGTATGTATATCTAGTGGTACCTTTCTCAAGATGTTGCACCTTGGATTGAAGAGATCGAATCTCTTGCACAAGGGCTACCACATCAGGAGATAGGGATGTACTAGCTATAGTTAGTGGCATAGAAGAAGGTTGGTCTGATATAGATGGTTATTGTGACATAGTTTCCCTCATAGTTTCATGTGCAATTAGTGGCTTTGTAGTTTGAGAAGACTCAACTTGTTTGGCCTTCTTTAGTTACATGATAGATTTCAAGATGTTGGCATGATCACGGGGCAGTTTCCTGAGTCTTTCTCTAAGATTTTGTAAAATTAATTTTTTGTTGAGTATAAATTCATTGTTAATAATGGGTGGAAGTGGATCGGTAGTCCAATGTGATATAACATGAGCATCATTATGTGTCTCATCATTATTATTCTCATATTTCTAATTATAAGAATCATGTTCATTAAAATTAGTGTAATCTAGATGTGTAGGATCTATAATAGGGACCTGAGTTGATTGCTTATCCATGTTATAGGAACAAGTTGCAAGAATTTGGTTGAATTTAGGAGGGTTACCACTAAGTCTTGCACTCCATCTCAAAGGAAGAGATGCAAGGAGTTTAGATGGCATAAAGAAAACAATTTGGAAAATAATAGAGCAAATTACATAAAAATAATCTAAATAATGAACTAGAATATGCATAAAAAGGATATTGAACTCCAAGTATGTAAGGTGATAGCTCAAGATGCAAAGTAGGGACTAGTATATGCAACTAGGGATTTTTAAAAAATATTATTTGAAAAATACTATGAACTTTTGAATTTGAAATTGATTTTTTGAGCTAAGTATGCAAGATAAAATTCAAAAAATAATGAGAACTTACTTGCTTGAATGCGACCTAGTAGATGCAACTAGGGTCTTGAGACAAATAATTTCTAGAATTTACTATGAATTTTTTAACTTTGAAGTTATTTTTTGAGATAAGTATGCAAGAAAAAATTCAAAAAATAATGAGAAATTACTTGCTTGAATGGGACCTAGTAGATACAACTAGGGTTTTGAGACAAATAAATTTTTTGGAATTTACTATGAATTTTTGAAAGTTGAAGTGATTTTCTAAGCTAAGTATGCAAGATAAAATTTAAAAAATAATGATAAATCACTTGCTTGAATGGGACCTAGTAGATGCAACTAAGGTTTTGAGACAAATAATTTTTTTGGAATTTACTATGAATTTTTTAAATTTGAAGTGATTTTTTGAGCTAAGTATGCAAGATAAAATTCAGAAAATAATGGGAAATTACTTGCTTGAATGGGACCTAGTAGATGCAACTAGGGTTTTGAGACAAATAATTTTTTTGGAATTTACTATGAATTTTTGAAATTTGAAGTGATTTTCTGAGCTAAGTATAGAAGATAAAATTTAGAAAATAATGAGAAATTACTTGCTTGAATCAAACCTAGTAGATGTAACTAGGGTTTTGAGACAAATAAATTTTATAGAATTTACTATGAATTTTTTAAATTTGAAGTGATTTTTTTATTTTAATATTCACTCAAAATTTACAAAAAATAAGTGGAATATTACTTGAAAATTATTGGGATTTAGTTGATGCAACTAGGGCTTTGAAATGAATTTTTTCAAAATTAATGTAATAATTTGAAACTTTTGCTATAAATTTGTAGAATTGAACTTGAAAAAAACTTAGGAAAATTTTGAAAATATTTTTAAAATTAGCAATATATTTTTCTTAGTGGTTTGAAAGTATTTGTATGCAAATAAGACCTAGTATGTACCAACTAGGGTTTTGAGTGAATTTATTGAAAATATTTCAATTAATTAATAGTTTTTTTATTTTTAAATTTAGGAAAAATTAGGAAAATATTGTAAAAATTTATAAATAATTAGCCCTAAGGTTCTAGAGTTTTTATGCAAAAATTTGAAGTCAGGTTCACCAAATGTTTTACTAAATTTGGTAAACTATAGGGGTTAATTTCCTAAATAGTAAAGGAGTCTGGATTAAGGGGAAAATTAGTAAATAAAATGTGCCTTAATGAACCTACTAATTCACTAAATTTGGGAGTGCTTAATTTATTTCTAAAAATAGCAAACAAGGGGATAAAGAGTAAACCTTAGCTGATTTTGGGCTGAGATAGAGGAGACAGAGGCTATAAATTGATGATCTAGCTAGGCAGACTGCCAGAAATAAGATCTAGAAGTCTATTTTCTACCTGGATAGGAGTGCCAAAAATGGGACACCTAGAGGTCCAATTTTGTAGTCTAGGTTTTGGTGTTGTATTCCTTAGTGTCTGAGCTTTTTGATCTTTTTGGGTTCTATTCATTTGCTTTAGGAGACCCTGTGCCTAAAATATTGAGTCTTAGTTATTCATGAAGCTCTATGTGAAATTGATTTTATATTTAAGGATCCTATTTCCTCTTCATGCTTGATAGGTGATCTTGAATCCAACTAGAAGAAGGGGTTACTGTGTACTATGAACTAAACATGTGATCACACCCCATGTGTGGGCACATTGCCTACATACATGTTACCCTTGTATTTACCCTTATTCAATTTTTCATAATTCTTCCTCAAGTAAGCATTGATATATAATTTTATTTTATTGGTCAATATGTTCACTCTTTGAGTCACCCCTTTGTTATTATAAATCATTTGCTTGTTGTCTTGGTTTGCGAAGTAATTTATTATCTTGAACCACCGAACTTGAACCTTTTTCAAAATTTCATGGTTCGTAGGTTCAAAATTCACTATTCTATATTCTTGAAAAGCCACTCACCTTTGGTTCATCATGATAAATTTTGTTAAAAACATGTCTTTATGTTGATTCTTGTTTATTCCCTTAAAACATTCATTGAGTCAAAATCTACGAGTATAAAAGAATCGATAGAAATTGAGCTTGAACTTGTGTACTCTTTTGGTTGGGATACAAAAGTTCATTATGTGTGGAAGTATAAAACAAGGAAATGAATATGGGGAGAATTTACCAGAAGAGAATATATTTAGAACATTTTACAAAGTGAAAAGTTTTAATTTATGAAAATCAAGGGTAATGATTATACATTAAGGTCGAGTGTGGAGATCACTTGTAATGAATGCATGTGCCAAAAGTTATGTCATATCAAGGGAATTGAACATGAATGTATTGATTTATTAATTATTCGACTAGATTTTGTGCCCTTATCAAATAATGAGTGGGATAATTTAGCAAAATAAAACATGCAAAGTGCCATGAAAGGAGGACAGCACTAAAGGTATCAGATTTTCTTGCTCAATTTGACAGAGAATTTGGATTTGGTAAAAGGTGAGTTTTGAATTTTATCATAACTATTACTATTTATTTGTCAAAAATAAAATTCATTTTGAGTCTCTGATAATGTTAAGAGGTTCAAACATTTTCTATTCTTTTTATCTAAACTGTAATCATGAAAGTTGCATGCCTTGGTTCTGAACACGGTTCAAGTCTTGTTTGTTCTTTGCTTGGATATGGGGATACATTTTACCTCAGTATGATTTGGAAGATTTTAAAGAAATGTCTAAAAATCTTGCATCTAATCCCATGTTGGAGAAGATAGTGGAAAGTGGTCTAATTGAAGCCACAGCCTTCCCCACAACCATATAATGCCCTAAATTAGTCCTTGAATGCATGAATAAATATGACCCACATGATAGATGCATCATAATTGTGAATGGAGATGTATTGCTACCTGTTAATAGAGAAACCATAATGGCTATAATAAAAATCCTACCCAAATAACCATATTCAGACCTTAACATCTCCTCCTCTGATAGTTATTTTTCATTTAAAAAGGCAAACTATAAGAGTATAATCATAAGAAATTGGCTGCTAAAGTTCCAAAATGGAGGTTTAAGGTTACCTAGACCTTTAACTAGAGAACATATGATACCGGAAGTGAAATATATTGTCATGTTACTGCACAGACTAGAAGGTAGTCCTCAAGCATTCTTTTGGGAGGACTGGATGTACTTCTTTATTCAAGTAATCTTTGTGGAGAACAATATCTAGATTGGGCAGAGATCATAGCAGAGTGCTTACATCAGGGTTTAAGAAAACTCTTGGGGAGTAAAATTTTTTATGTGTCTTCATATCTTTTCTACTACCTGGCATCTACAAAAGAATGGATAGGGTTACTTCATAAACCATTAATTGAAGACATGAAAATTTATGATTACTATCCCCATTTACAAATGCATAAATGTTATGAAAATTATAAAAGGGTTACTGCTATTTTCACTAGCATAATGGTTTATGAACTAATAGGGAATATTAATAAAATATTTTTTTATGAAGCTATGCAATTGATTAGCATATATGGTAGTTATTTCATTCAATTTTCCAAATTCACCTATATTAGAGTTGGAGGTTTTGAAGGTGAACCTATGAAATTACCCAGATATGCCCTTGACCACTTTATTTTAATTGAATTATGTAGGCAATTGGCTCATATAGACAAGAAAATATTAATGAAAAGAGAGTCAGGTATATCTTTTCCCATTAAACTTGGTCATTACACATGTCAATCAATTTTTGATGCCTTAAATATGGAAGTGGGTCTAAAAAAGTTTAATTTTTAGTATTATAAGGCCAGGCCTAAATTTGATATCAAGGGTTTTGTAAAGATCATTTAGAGTTTGGAAAAAAAATTCACACATTCCCCAAATAGAAGACTACTGGGAAGGTTTCTCAGATGAGTTCAAAGTCAAAAGAAGACTTTGGTGCAGAGTTTCTTTAGGCCAAATAGTTACATTTAATCTGAAGATGGATATTGATGATATAATAGATGATGGTAAGGATATGATTGATGCTCAATGTGAATAGAAAGAGCAAAAACATATTATATAAGTTGATTGGAATAAAGATGAAGAAAATTTAATTGAAGTTAAAACCCTTCCTGTGATAAGAACTAAGAAATGGTTAAAATAATAGAGACTAGGAAAAATCCAGATTGAAGATCTTCAACCATATACACCTATCAATGAATCATCATCTCATGTAAGATCTTCTAATCAGCTTATTGATATCTATGATGCAGATGTTTCAAAATTAGAGATTAAAAAGGATTCTACCTCTAAAAAATTTAAGAAAACCCTTGTAAACAATTTTCCTCACCACACCACCAGGTCAAAAGCTAAGAACGGGAAGAAGAAAGAATCTCTAGAAAAAGTGATTGTGGATCTAAGTGCTAAAGAAGACTCAGATAGGATGATAAGTGATCAAGGGCCTGATTCATCAATGATAGAGGGAACTGATATAGATCAATAGGTGGGAATCACCTTGGATTCTACCAATTCAATAGAATTACTAGATACCCCTTCAAAGCAACTTATTCCTAATAAGGAAACCCTGGTTACTACACCTCGGTGGTTACAGAATTCAATTAACAAGAAAATGAAAATAGTCCATTTTATTTACCATTAGAGGACATGGTCAGTAGATGTTTAGGGAAAGCTCCTAAATCTAAAAATCTAAAAATCACTTCCAAGGTAGACATTGATCCTAATACAAGAAATTGGAGTGTAGAGATAGCTCGACCAGTGATGAATGATGAAGTTCAAAATCCCATAGCATAGGATTATAAAAAGGAAAGAATAAACCTTTGATTTGCATCAAGAGCTGTAGATGTACATCATCTTGAAATATCCACCAAGAAAATAGGAAATTGAACATGGCAGGATGAAAGAGATAAGAAGGAACTGAAACATGCATTGCACTTGATGGTTGAATACATTAATGTCATTCATAATCTAGGTCCTCAGTTTATTTCTCAATTGCCCCTATTTTTTGATCCAAAATATTTAATTAATCATAAAACACTTAATCAAATACATAAAATTAAGATGGTAATGAAATTATTCAATGATTGGTTAGATGGGATAATCCAAGAAGGCACCAAATATATTAATGGTTTGAAGAATGTATATGACCAAACTCTTATTACCATTGAATATTTGAAGATATAGAACATCTTATGGGAGAAAGATGAAACAAAATGGACATCTACAATTAACCAAATGATTGAAATCCAAAAGTATGATATGATAAAAAATTTATCAGAGAAGAATGTGGTAAATTTGAATGGCATGACATTAAAAGTATGCAGAAAGAATCTTGAATGGAAAAACTCAGTGTCAAAATAGAAGTGAATAGAAATTATAAAGATAATTAAAGAGATAACCAAATTTACTTAGTCTCTACATCATGATTTAGAATATATTAATATAAAGTATTTGAAAGATGATGGCAAACCCAAGGAAGATATCAATACTATGATTCAGTCGTTTAAATAAAATATCAGTTTCATCAAAGAAAATGAAAATATTATAATAGATTATTTTTATAAGGTGTCAAAAGTGGAATCTTATTTATTCTTTGCATCAAAGCACTTCTAGAGCATGCAAAAATAGTGGCTAGTATTCAAAATATTAAGGAGGTTTAGAAAAAACAAATTAAACATATTGGAGTTTCTCATTCTCTGGTAATCCAAGAATTTGTTGCCACATTTAAGGAATGGAAAACACAGTGTGTCTCTTCTACGGAGCAAATCAAATTAGAATATTCTAATGCACGTCTTTAGTAGTGATCATGCCATTTTCAATCTTTCTATTTTTAAATTAGATACTTTACCTGAAGGTTCCATATTTTAAATCAGTTTTGAAAACTAAATCCTACTAAGGGTTAGAGTTTGTTTAACTCTGAGTTTAAATAACAATTACAAGTGAAAAACTATATATATGTTTTAAACGGGACATGTAAAGGGTCCAAAAAGTTGGAATTTGGTTGAACTTTGCTTTTATAATGTGATTATTTCATCTGTGAATGAAAGAAACAAATAGCTACTATAGACTTAAATCTATGTGTTTGAGTGAATGAAGACGAGTTACTATGTGAATTAATGCTTTAAATGTGGTAATTGTTTTTTATGAGATTCTTATCATATACATTTTATCAATTGTTATTGGTTCACAATATATATATATATATATACACACTTGATCATTGTTACATGTGGAATCTATGTGTTCTGTCATTGAATAGTTTCATAGAAAGAAAGTATTACATTCATAGCATAGTGATGTATGGATGTTATTCTGCCTTAAATGCTTTATGGTTAAAAGTATATTCAAATGTTAGTGTAGTTTTTATTCATTGAAGATCTTTAAAAAGGGAGATATACCTTAATTTAGAGAGAAATTATTTATGATAATCTACTCAACTATTGCTTACTTATTTGTTCCAAAAAATAATGGGTTAAAGGGTCAAAATAAACATTATCAAAATAGGATAAATCTTTCAACCAACAATACCAATACTCTGAAGAGGGATCAAGGACAATGTAGTTCTCCCAATTTGAATGTGTATTATGCAATCATGTGTATGCAATACAAGTGTATGAAAATTTGGGCAAGCTTGAGATGAATTGTGACTAGTATGGGAGCTTGGATAGGCTAAAAATAATAGTGGTTGGTTGTATGCAAAGAATAGGAAGATTTGCTTGAGTGTGATTTAGTATATTTCTAGCTTGTGCTTTTTGAATAATTTCCAACCCTTTTAAATGACCTTTGAATGGCTTTTATAGGGAAACTAGTGATCCTAGGTTAGATGAACTTGCATTAGGCTAACAAGGGAAAAGGTAAGGATTCAAGAAAATCTGACCGCTTGAGGCTATTGTGGACTTAGACAATAATGCTAGAAATTAGACACATTGGGTCCCATTGTTGTATTCTAACTTATGGCATTGTTGTCTAGAGGGAAAGGGACCCTAGGGGATATATTTGTGCCTAGGAGAGGAGTCCAAGACAATAGGGGCTAAGTCTAGAAGGCTTTAGATGACTAGGAAATAGTGAAAACATGCCTAAGTGGGTTGTGTAAGTGAGTAGGAGAGACCTATGGTTTGGGTGTCACAAGTCATGCTCAAGTTGTACAAATTGCATTTTGGTATGATTATAGTTTGCATATTAATGCAAGAAGCCTTTTATAAGGTCGGTATTGACCTTCTCAAATTTTTAGATCACCTTTCACTACCACTTTACATATTTCATGAGATCAAGACATTTATACACTTTTGAACAAGGTAAAACAAGGCCTCCCTACTCTATTATTGTAGGAAAATCCATGACATAGTTTAAAAGGTTTGAAAACACTATTTGTTTCTTGGAGAAAATAGTATTGGAATGAGCATGGAAAATCATTGGTGGAATTGTAATTGCATTTAAAAGAGTGAAAACATGTTTAAAGACTCTCATTCTATTCCTTCAACTATTGAATAGCTTGAAACAAACAAGAATTCATGATGGCCACCTTGCAAACTTAGCTTGAGGACAGTTTTCTTGAAAAAATGACTCATATGTTCCAATTAAGGCATGGATAAAAATGTGAGATGATTTCACAAAACCTAAAATCTCCATCAATTTCCCTTATGCATTCAACTTGTTTCAACCTTCCATTTTTAAAGATAAAAATGAGCATGTGTGGTTTTTAGGTAGTCTTGGAGTAACCTAGAGTCTTAGCAATTGTTCATAAAGGATAGGGGATGTATCAGATGACCAATCCCAAAAATTTGAATCTTACTAAGACCCTCTCCTTGGGAAAAATTTTAGGACCCAACTCTCTTTCCTCTGTCTGTACTGAGCATTTAAAAATTGCCGTTATGAGCTTGTGAGGAGAGCAATGGAGGAGAAGAAGCATGTGTTTCAATTTTAATATATTTAAAAGCTTGAAAATATTATATATGAATTTTAAAAGACCAAAAGACACTTTTAAGGCATTTTCACCTATAAGTGAATATCCTAAGTCTGTATAAACTCCTAAAACTACTTTGTTTGGAGCAAAAACTGAACTCAATGATATGTAGACCATTATTCTAACTTCTTCCTAACATTAGTACATTGAAAACTCATTTTAAAGATTTGAAAAGTGTAATGGTACATTTATTCCATCTTGACCATCTTTATAAATGGACTAAAACTTCTTAAAAGCATTTTCAAGTGCAAATAAAGCTAGTGTATATTGGATGATTTCATGTAAAGAAACTATATCAATTTAAGACTTTCTATGACTTTAATTGACTTACTCACCATATTATTTAATGCTCCATGCAAGGATAGTGCCTTGAGAAGGTTTTATTTGGCCACAATGCAATCCTATGTTTCTCCAAAAACCTTACACTTTGCTAAAATACCTTAATTTCTTCAAACAAGTTTAACAAACTTTAGACCAAGTGACCAAGCTAAAGAATTTGACTTGATAGATTGTATACCATATTGACACATCATTACATACCCTTAAGACTCACTAGACTAAATTTGAGGGCATTGGAAAGTTTGGCAAATATATTACCTTAAACAATGCTAACAAGACCTTACAAAGACCACATGAAGACTATGAAAGTGTGACAAAGCTATGAAGAAAGTTGTAGAAGCATGACAAGTAAAGTTTCAAATTACAGGGGTGATAGTTTGACCTCGAAGGTAAAATTTATCAACATTTTGGTGACTCAGCTAGGAAGTATGCATGTTATGCTTATGAACTAGTAACTTTGCATCTCTTTTGGGCCCATGGAGTCTCTCTCACACTCAAACATAAACATGATCAAACCTTAGTAATGACTACAAATCTTGACTAAAAATAAGATAGATGTTTGACCTCTAAGACATACAACATAATGACAAACACACACAACAAGACAAAACAAGATAAGACACACACCTATGCTAGTAAAGCACTTAGGGAACAAAACAAACTTAAGAAAATTATTGTACTAACCCCTAATCATGATCCTTCTAGATCAAGTGGGAAATCTATGAGATCTTCCACTCCATGAGGTGAAAAATGGTACAAGGCAAGATGCCTACTAAACATAGTGATTGATAGTCCATGCTTCTTGCTTTCCAACTCTTTTGGAATGTCTTCAAGTGAGTAAATAATAATAATAAAATAATCACCTATGAAGACATATTCATCTTACATTTCAACACCCACTCCATATTGCTTTTTAATTGCAACCTCAACAAATGATACCCCATCTAGGCATTATTCTTGGATCTCTATGGCATATTTATGGACCTCATTCTTCTTATCATTTATTGCAAGCTCATCAAGCTCTTTAAGGAGCTTTGCATACTCAATTTAAGTTGAATCATGGTTTTCAATGGGTGTGTTGGGTGAATATTTTATTGGCATGCTAACTGGTGACCAAAATAGTTCCTATCACCACAGCATAGGAAGATTGGTCATCCAGGTGTGCAGCTTTACTACATCAACTAGAGACAAATCTCTCCTCTCATCAAGGGGAGGTTCCCTATTAAATATGTGGAGGCTATATACTATATAAATAAGTAGAAAATAACACACGAGGATAGGGTAAGCCATCCATCTCTTTTTTTTCAAAGATGATTTTAACAAACAGAGAAGAAATCCTGGGTGATTGGTGAAGGTACTTCTCTTCTTTCAAAAGTAACATTCAGCCAAGAGCCAGATCCCTTCCTAGATAGTAGAAATCTTGGTGAAATGATAGAAGGCGCTTCTCTTCTTTCATAAGTGCTTGTTCTTACAAACAACAAGAATATTTATGGTAAGTAACTGGTAACCAAAAGTGCAGAGTAACCAGTAGCCTAAAATGTAGCGCAAAGTCTCCACCTCAATTGCCCAAGAGTGAAATACGAAGAACAATGGGGCACAAAGTTGTCCCAAGGTCTTTTACACAAAAACAAAAAATAAAAAACACACACTGAAGACAACTATGACAGCACAAAGTCTAAAAGTAGTTGGCTTCAGGACACCTTCTTTATCACCTCCACTAGTTCTACTTGTTAAATCAAATAAACAATAATGCTTTCAAAAGATAGGCATAAGAATAATCTCTTAATGTAGCACAAGCTATAACAGCACAAAGTCTACAAGTAACTTGCTTTCTCATTCAATCAAAGAAATATGAACTACAATCTGAGCTCAAAGTCTCAGTAATGCCTTTCAATTTGGGCAGAGTTTCACTTTTGGTAAGGGGAAGATCTCCCTTCAAATGATACAAGAGATTACATTATATAGATGCCTAAAGGAGGCTTGGCACTTTCTCCTAATGGAGTGACCCATTTATCACATTCAATGCCTTGGATGCATTCTTGGTCTTGTCAAGAAGGGCCATGCTGGAGTAGGGCAGTTGCCTTGACTGTGGCATGTTGATTCATCTCTAGTGCCTCCTCCTTAGCCTGAATCACTCATTCATTCACCTACTTAACTACACAGTTGTCTACTCTACCTTTACCTCTGAGGGGACAAATAGATAGCACTTTCAATGTTAGCAGACCCCAAATATCTACTCGATGAACTGCTTCACCTATTGGCAGTAACTCTTGTTGAGTTTCCCTCTCTATCTCTTCCTTCTCTTAACCCTAGCCTTAGGATTTTTGAATGCATCTGGGTTCATATTTTGAGTCTGAAAAAATCAATAGACACTTAAATGCATCTGATTTGGCATTCGTGGGTCCTTCCTCTATTAAAGGTTAACGGCTAGCCAGTCGCTTTAAATTTGACGTTTGTAGGCCTATAATCCTATTGTGATGCAGGTGAGGACACATGGTGGCATCCATGATTTTTAAATAATATTATTAGAATAAGATTTGAAACTATTAAGAGGCTGAGGGGGGCACGGATGCAGACATGTGGCAGCTTCTACTGCACTAGGTCGGGACACGCAACAGGTTCCACTTTATGAAGCTTCATTTGAAACTACATCTCAGCATGTGACACTTGGTAGCTTCTGCTACACTTTGAGGCTCAAACCTTTCTCGAAGGGAACTTGCCCTTCAGGGTCTTGAAAAAGGTCCACTTTTGAATGTCGAGTGTCCCTCCACAGAGGTGTTTGCCCTTCAAGATCTTCCAAGTGGCCTTCGGGTCTTTGATTTCTCTGGCAGGCTGTTGGTCCTTTATTTCCTTTAGACAATTTATCTGAAGGAAATCCTTTCTTTGGCTTCATGCATGCCTATGCAATGTGAGTGCCCTCCTTTTATGACACGTGGTGCCTTCCACCACTTTTAACTAGAGACATGTGGCATCTTCCACTGAAACTTACCAGAGATACATGGCATCTTCCACTATTAACACTTGGCAGCATCTACCTTCTCGAGCCTTTGCAAAGCCATAGAAATGCTTGGGGCTCAGTCAGGCTCTTGTGGATGATGACACTCATCGGCCTCTATTGATCTCTGCATGGGACATGTGGCATGGTCCGCTGCTCTTAGGAACACAAAGTGAAGCCTTTCGCGATTTCCACTTGTCACCCTCTGTGAAACTCTAGAGGAAGCTTTGTAGAAAGAAAACCCTATGGATTTATACAAAACTCTGAGAAGCGAACACTGACACGTGTTGCATTTCACTAAGTTATAATGCTGACATGTGGCATGGTCTAAATATTTTTAGCAATCACACAGATACAGACACATGGTGGCTTTCGATGAGTTTTCAAAAGGGACACGTGGCACCTTCCACCACTTCTCTGAAACAAAGCATAAAGGGGCTTGGCCAATGACACATGGCAACATCCACCTGACTCTTTATTTTGTGTGCATCTTTCCTTAACTAAGGCAACCTTTGAACCTATGTGTTAAACCAATTAAATGTTGAACCCATTGAACTGATGAACCAAAATGGTTCAAGGTTCAACGGTTCAATAGTTTAAGCTTTTGAGACTCATTAAGTGTTTAGGGCCACAAAACCTTAGAAATGGTTGAACTTTGAACTTTGCCAAGTGCACTTAGCTTCTATCGATGACGTTGAACCTTGAACCCATTGAACCCTTGAACCTTTTGAACCTGCTAATCCCTTTACTGAAAAAGCTTGAAAACAGAGGAATTTGAAAGCTCAAAACAAATTTTTGGAAAGGGAAGAGACAATTTTGGTCTTGCAGGGCCAAAATAGTTCATATGTTGTCCCAAAAATAAGAAGTCATTTTTGGGGGACAATAGCTGGCTCTTGTTGGGGAACTTCCTTCAGATGATAACTTGGAATAGCTGAAGGGAGTAGAAACTAGAATCTCTAGTGCCTTGAAGTGTGCCATTGGGCTATGGAGTCATGATACCCAAAAAGAAAGGCTCTAAAAAATGAAAAAAAAAAGAACAAAATAGAAATAAAAGACTATACAAATGTACATATGTACAGGTGAACTTATCTGGTACTTTAAGAATTGAAGTACTTCAGATGCTACCCCCTGAGAGGTAGTGACAATGGCACTCTATCATGATAAAATAGTAAGAATTCATTTTCTCCCTAGAATTGGTGATGGGTGAATGGAACCCTCCACCAGGAAACCAATTTTATGTGTCCTCCCTTTGGTTTTCTCCTCTTTCCCCACAACAAGAGTTGACTTTTAATCTAAAAACCATGAATCTTTGCTTTCTTAGCAAAAAATTCCTTTTCCTGATTTTGATGCACAGCAACATGGTCCATTACCATAATTGGTTGCTCTTCTAGTTCAGTCCAGCACATGATTTGATTGTTCCCATTCAACACCTGCCAATCATTGGCACTATCAGGCATACTTGGTGTTGTTTCGTCTGAACCAACTCCTAGATCATCACCTATAGGATTTTCATCTGTTGAAACATGAATGCCTTTAGTAGATAGAAAATAATTACCCATACCTGAAGACTCAAATAGAATTTGAGCTTCAAGCCTTGATGTCTGAGTGACAATGTATTTTGCCTCCTTCTTAGGAAGTAATCTCTGCATTACACCTTTCACAGGGATTCTTGCCTGAGACAAGTCCATGCTTAATTCCCCTCCAACATCCTTGTAGATGTTCTACCCAAGAAGGATGCAATATGATGCTGGGACGTCAGCCACTAAGATAGTCATCTTGATTCGCTTGTCTGGAAAGGCGGCAAATGCAAATTGGGCATCTTTAATTTGCCCCAGTAGTGGCACTTATTTTTTCTCCGTGGAGAAACATCTCTTAAATGTCTTGGTTAGTGTGAGACCTAGAGATTCTACCACTTTAGCAGGCATAACATTGTCTGAAGCTCCAGAATCAATGATGCAATTATTTAGCTGATGTCCATTTATCAGCAATGAGACATAAAAAGGTTCAGTCTTGTTAGGAGCAGTAGGGGGAGAAATGATAAGGTTGTTCCTGGTGGATGCATTCCTAGGGGAATCATGTGTCACTTTGGGAATTGCTTGTTCAAAAAGGACATTCTAATTTTTAACACATTGAACCAGTTTGTCTAATTGCTTAGGATGGGACTACAAAAATTCAAATTTAGACATTTAAATTTTGTTTTTCTTTATATGGTCAATGATATCAAATGCCTAGAATGAGCTAATAGTAGAGGATGGGAGTTCATCCTTTTGATTTTTGAAAGGGGGAGGACTAGACTACGAATTTGAAGAAGAAAGCGTAGGGGTATTTTGGGTACTTACCTTCCTCGCAATCACTGGGTCTTTTAGCTGGAAAGGAAGAGTGGATCCCCACTTAGAAATTGAAACTGTTGGTTGAGGTCGCTCCTCTACTTTCTCCTTATCAACTTGTTGAGTTGATTGATTCTTGGACTGAGTGAATATTGCATATGACCCCTCAGCTACATTGCCTTCTCTTCTAGGTTCATCTTGATAGTTCAAGAAACTAATATGGGAGTCACCAACTAATTCTTCTTCTTCCTCAGTGAAGACATTAGCATAATCTTCTTGATCAAACTTAGGTTGGAAAGAGAAATCATGTTTAGTTTCCAAATATCCAATTGCTGAGTTAGTTGGAGGTGCTTCAAGGGCAAGGTTCTTCTGTGGGGGAGGAAGACAATTTGGCTACCCTTGATTCCTAGTAGCATTGCCTTGGTACGCCTGATTCTAAAATCTCCTCCTTGGCATATCCCAATTAAGAGAAATAGACATAACTTGGGTCATTTACTTCTTGAGAGCTAGCACTTCATTTGCTAACTTCTGCATCATAAGATTAGTGGTGGATGAAGGGGAGTATTAAGAAGAAGAAGAAGATTTACCTCTATTTGGATCCCTCTTTATCTTTCCTGCTAAGATAAGGTCATCTTCAACTTCAGTAGCCAAATCCTGAGCAACTTTGAGATCTATGTGACTGGATCTTCTTAGTAGAAAACTCACTTCAGGTAGTTGTGAGTTGATGAACATTTGAGGTTTTCATGGGTCGACTAAGTAATAGCAGGAATCTGATTCATCAGCTTATCAAACTTTGCTATGAAATCCCTCATAGGCTCTTGGGGCTCCTTTTTCATTTGCGTGAGCTAGGCCAACAAGGCATGTGCATCTTATGCAGCCTTGAATCTAGCCTTGAATTTGGCTTTGAGTGTGTCCCAATCAGTTACTGATCAGGCTTGCAGGTGGTAAAACGAGTCTGTAGTAGCACCTTGCAGTGTTTCCATTGCCACATCCTCAAATTCCATGCCTATCACACCACAAGCTATGCTGAAGCTTGCAATGTGTTCATCAAGATGAACTCTTCCATCCCCAAAGAATTTGGGGAAATTCTTTCTCGAGCCTCATGGAAGTTCATGCAGGGGTGGAGTTAAATTAAGCAGGCCAAAAGAGTTACCCCAGGGGCCTTAAGCTACCATGATGGGATTATTGAAAGTAGGGATAACAAATCTAGGTAGAATTTGGATAGGCAAGGCTCTACTAATAGTAGGAAAAGTAGCTCTGCCTTGTGTTGGTGTCCTGGTATAGGTAGGAGGGACACTCCTAGATCATTGAACTTGAGGTTAGGGAGAAAGCAAGTTGAAATCTCTTTGCTATGCCAACTCAAAGATAGGGTCAACAACACCTTGAGCTCTCTGGCTTCTGGTATAGCATGGAGTTTCCAAATTTTGAATCAAAAATGGAAAAGGATTGGTCACACCTCAGTTTGAAGCTTGAGGCTTCAAACTGCTTGTCCTTCCCTAGTGGCTCTAGTTTTGCAGACCAGATAATATAATGAAGATGGAGGAAGATGGTAAGGCTATAATGATAATGGGTAAGACATGGAACAGAGTCACCAGACTATGTAATGGATAAGAGAAGGAACTGCTTTAATCTAAAACTTGAGGCTTCAAACTACACGTTCATCCCTAGCAGAGTCACCAAAAATTTGTTGGGTGAATATTTTGTCAGCCAGCTACCTGGTGACCAAAATAGTTCCTATCACCACAGCATAAGAAGATTGGTCCTCCAGGTGTGCAGATTTACTACATCAACCGGAGACAAATCTCTCATCTCATCAAGGGGAGGTTCCTTATTAAATATGTGGAGGCTATATACTATATAAATAAGCAAAAAATAACACACGGGGGTAGAGTAAGCCATCCATCTCTCTTTTTTTAGAGATGATGTTAATAAACAAAGGAGAAATCATGGGTGATTGGTGAAGGTACTTCTCTTCTTTAAAAATTAACATTCAGCCAAGAGCTAGATCCCTTCTTGGATAGTAGAAATCTTGGTGAAATGATATAAGGCGCTTCTCTTCTTTCATAAGTGCTTATTCTTGCAAACAACAAGAATCTTTCTGGTAAGTAACTGGTAACCAAAAGTGCAGAGTAACCAGCAGCTTGAAATGTAGTGCAAAGTCCCCACCTCGACTACCCAAGAGTGAAATACAAAGAACAATGGGGTCACAAAGTCATCCCAAGGTCTTTTACATAGAAATAGAAAAGAAAAAACACACACTAAAGACAACTATGATAGCACAAAGTCTGAAAGTAGTTGGCTTCAGGACACCTTCCTTATCACCTCCACTAGTTCTGATTGTTAAATCAAATAAACAAGAATGCTTTTAGAAGACAAACATAAGAACAATCTCCTAATGTAGCACAAGCTATAATAGCACAAAGTCTGTAAGTAACTTGCTTTCTCATTCAATCAAAGAAATATGAACTACAATCTGAGCTCAAAGTCTCAGTAATGCCTTTCAATTTGGGCAGAGTTTCACTTCTGGTAAGGGGAAGATCTCCCTTCAAATGATACAAGAGATTACATTATATAGAGGCCTGAGGGAGGCTTGGCACTTTCTCCCAATGGAGTGACCCATTCAGTGCATTCAATGCCTTGGATGCATTCTTGGTCTTGTTCGGAAGGGCCATGTTGGAGCAGGGTGGCTGCCTTGACTGTGGCATGTCAATTCATCTCTAGTGCCTCCTCCTTAACTTGAATCACTCATTCATTCACTTGCTTAACTATGCAACTATCTACTCTACCTTTACCTCTGAGGGGACAAATAGATGGTGCTTTCAATGTTAGTAGACCCCAAATATCTACTCAGTGAACTGCTTCACCTATTGGCAGTAACTCTTGCTAAGTTTCCCTTTCTGTCTCTTCATTCTCTTGACTTTGGCCTTAGGCTTTTTGAATGCATCTGGTTTCATCTTTTGAGTCTACAAAAATAAACAGACACTTAAATGTATCCAATTTGGTGTTCGTAATTCTTTCTTCTATTTAATGTTAATGGCTAGCCAATCGCTTTAAATTTGATGTTTGTGGGCCTGTCATCCTGCTGTGATGCAGGTGAGGACACATGGTGGCATCTACAATTTTGAAATAAGCTTATTGGAATAAGCTTTGAAACTATTAAGAGGCTAAGGGGGGTGTAGATGTAGACATGTGATAGCTTCTGTTGCACTAGGTCAGGACATGCAGTGGGTTTCGCTCTATGAAGCTTTTTTTGAAACTACGTCTCAGCATGTGACACTTGATAGGACCGAAGTTCCCCAAAGCTCTGACACAACTTGTCAGAATTAAGAGCACACATGATTACCATTGTATAAGCAACTTAAGATTGCAGAAATAACCAGAAGAACAAATAACTATCAATGAGAAAACACACAGACTATGAGAGGCAACACACAATTGTATTCAACTCATTACAAAGGAAATTACAATAAAGAGATCACACTCTTCTTCCACCTTTGTGAGGCTTCCTCCTCAAGGGCTCCAAGTAATCTTCCCACCTGAGTAATCTTCTCTCATAGGTCACAACTAACAACTAACACAAGTTGTTGTTCACCTCATTGTACATCTAGTATAACCGAGTACAAACCGGTACTCCAAGTAGATCTCACCATGATCCTGCTCCTGATGTATTGTTGTCACCTTGATCTTAATCCCTCACTGATCCTATTTGACCCTCACATACACACATCCCTGCAGACCAACTTGATCTTACTTATCACATGTAGATCTCCACCATGATCTTGCAACACCCTGCATATCAAACTTGATCTTACATACATGGGGAATCCTACTTGATTCCACCATGGCAAGAACTCTCCAAGCTCCACACTTGGATTCTACAAATTCTCCACTTAACAATATAGCCCATGAGTCTATTATATAGATCTCATGCATACACTGATTAGACTTGTAGCTCAAGACTCTAACTGGTCTTCATCATGCAAATAATGCATTCACTTAACTGACTATTTGTCAACAGCAGTTCTCGAACTACCACAGGCGACTGATGTCAGTCCCTATATAACTAGAGGCAATCGATGCCAATCGATTCTTGTTGATGTTAGTTTTCTTTTGCACATCCACTGACTGACGTTGGTTGTGGCCTGCCGATGCCGGCGACTCCATACTCTGAAAACCTCCCTGTTTGCCTTAGGTGAAGCTTTTAGCTCCACACCCTAACAATCTCCCACTTGGAGATAAATAGTTACACCTGTACCTAAACCAGTACTCTGTCTAATCTACATCTTGGCTTGTATTCCTCTTCAAGCTCCCACTTGAAGACAACCCACCACACTCCTTGTGGTGTTAATCATGTGCCTGACTTTCTTCATTTTCAGCTTACCTTCTTCTACCGTTGCTATACTCCCACTCAATCAGAAACCCTATGAATGACCTGTAACCAACAAACCACTAACCAGATCTAGGCCATCTATTATTCAAACTCGCTCTAAGAACATCCAACCTCACTCTGATAACATTTGATAGTATCAGACTCTTGAACCTACAACTTGGCTCTGATACCATTTGATGGTATCAGCTCTTGAACCTACAACCAGGCTCTGATACCATTTGATGGAACCAAAGTTCCCCAAAGCTCTAACACAACTTGTCAAAATTAAGAGCACACATGATTACCACTGTATAAGCAACTTAATATTGTGGAAATAACCAAAAGAACAAATAACTATCAATGAGAAAACACACAGAATATGAGAGGCAACACACAATTGTATTCAACTCATTACAAAGGAAATTACAATAAAGAGATCACACTCTTTTTCCACCTCTGTGAGGCTTCCTCCTCAAGGGCTCCAAGTAATCTTCCCACCTAAGTAATCTTCTCTCATAGGTCACAACTAACAACTAACACAAGTTGTTGTTCACTTCATTGTACATCCAGTACAACTGAGTACGAATCGATACTCCAAGTAGATCTCACCATGATCCTGCTCCTGATGTATTGTTATCACCTTGATCTTGCTCCCCCACTGATCCTATTTGACCCTCGCATACACACATCCCTACAGACCAACCTGATCTTACTTATCACATGTAGATCTCCACCATGATCCTGTAACACCCTGCATATCAAACCTGATCTTACATGCATGGGGAATCCTACTTGATTCCACCATGGGAAGAACTCTCCAAGCTCCACACTTGGATTCTACAAATTCTCCACTTAAAAATATAGCCCATGAGTCTATTATATAGATCTCATGCATACACTGATTAGACTTGCGGCTCAAGACTCTAACTGGTCTTCATCATGCAAATAACACGTTCACTTAACTGATTGTTCGTCAACAGTAGTTCTAGAACTACCATAGGTTATCGATGTCAGTCCTTGTCTAATTAGAGGTGACTAATGCCGGTCAATTCTTGCCAATGTTAGTTTTCTTCTGCACATCCACTGACTGACATCGGTTATGGCCTGTCGATGCCGGTGACTGCATATTATAAAAACCTCCCTGTTTACTTTAGGTGAAGCTTTTAGCTCCACACCCTAACAACACTTGGTAGCTTCCACTGCACTTTGAGGCTCAAACCTTTCCCAAAGGGAACTTGCCCTTTGAGGTCTTGAAAAATGTCTACTTCTAAATGTCGAGTGTCCATCCACAAAGGTGTCTGCCCTTCGAGATCTTCCAAGACACCTTCGGGTCTTTGATTTCTCTGGCAGGCTATTGGTCCTTTATTTCCTTTAGACAATTTGTCTAAATGAAATCCTTTCCTTGGCTTCATGAGTGCCTCTGCATTGTGAGTGCCCTCCTTTTACGACACATGGTGCCTACCACCACTTTTAACTAGAGACATGTGGCATCTTCCACTGAAACTTACCAGAGATACATAACATCTTCCACTATTGACACTTGGCAGCATCCACACTCTCAAGCCTTTATAAAGCCATAAAAATGCTTGGGGCTCAGTCAAGCTCTCATGGATGATGACACTCACCAGCTTCCACCGCTCTCTGCATGGGACACATGGCATAGTCTGCTGCTCTTAGGAACACAAAGTGAAGCCTTATGTGATTGCCACTTGTCACCCTCTACGGAACTCTAGAGGAATCTTTATCAAAAGAAAACCTTGCAACTTTATACAAAACTCTAAGAAGTAAACACTGACACGTGTCACATTTCACTGAGTTATAATGCCGACATGTGGCACGATCTAAATATTTTTAGTAGTCATGTAGATACATACACGTGGTGGCTTCTAAAAAGTTTTATAAAGGGACATGTGGCACCTTCCACCACTTCTCTGAAACAAAGCATAAATGGACTCAGTCGATGACACTTGGCAGCATCCGTCTGACTCTTTCTTTTGTGCGCATCTTTCCTTAATTGAGGCAACCTTTGAACCCATGAATTGAACTGATTGAACATTAAACCCATTGAACTAATGAACCAAAATGGTTCAAGTTTCAACGGTTCAATGGTTCAAGCTTTTGAGACTCATTAAGTGTTCGGGGCCATGGAACCTTAGAAATGGTTGAACTTTGAACTTTGTTAGGTGCACTCAACTTCTGTCGATGACGTTGAACCTTGAACCCATTGAACCCTTGAACCTTTTGAACTTGCTAATCCCTTTACTAAAAAATCTTGAAAAAAGAGGAATATGAAAGCTCAAAACAAATTTCTGGAAACGGAAGAGACAATTTTGGTCTTACAGGGCCAAAATAGTTCATATGTTGTCCCAAAAATAAGAAGTCATTTTTGGGGGACAACAGGGTGTATCTTGATCAATCTTCTCATGAACATGCTCAAAAGGAAATGTGTCTTTAGAAATGCCTTCAATATCTTGAAGAAATTCAAGGTACTATTGCCAACCATATTTTGGCTCCTTACCTTGGTCAATCTGAATGAGACCAACCTGAATAGTATATTAATCTATCTCCTTAAGATCTATAGGGTTGTTAAAAGTCTCAAATCTCTCTATGCAATCATGATGTGATTGGGAGTCAACCTCTTCAAGATAAACTTATTTCTAATTTGAAACCATTTCAAATTCATTCATGAGTTTGGCTTGTGCTCTTTCTTCAAGTTCACATCCTTACTCATTTGGAGCCATTTTACATATGTCCAAAATCTCACCTTGTCTAGTTGAGATGTCCTCTAATTCAAGATCAGTTCAAACCTAATTTATAACTTGTACCCCTTATTTAAGGTTCTCTTTAATTTCATCTCTAAAACTTGAATTTCCTCCTTCTTCTTCAAGTTGAGTATCAATAAAAATCTCTTCCTCATACACACTTGAATTATCCTCCTCATATTCTTATGGAATCATACTTGTAGCTACAACTTCCTCCTCTATCTTCCATAAAACATTATCGTATTCAAGAAAGGAGAAGGTGGGAGGGTGACAAGTATACTCATGAGTTTGAGAGGTAGTATTAGGCATTGTAGATTTCTCATGAATAGGGTTGGAAACTAAGGCAAAATTCTTGTAACTTGAGGTCTTGGGGATGGTGGATTTTTATAAGAATTCTTGAAGAGAAAGAAATTCAATTGTGTTATGATTGCCTCATCTTTCTCCATAACCATTTCATTCTTCTCATATATTTCTTGAGGTTCATTAACAAATGCAAACTAATCTTCAAACTTCTCAAATAGGACCTCTTTCTTTTCTTGAAATCCTTCTTGGATAAACCTCCAAGATGGGATATCTTGAGGTTCTTAAGGGAGGGGAAATTGGAGTTGAATAGGCACATGGTCTTCTTTGGGTTTAATTTCTTGATCTCGGCTCTCTTCCTCTCATTTCTCCAAAGACTTAAATACTTGGTTCCATGTTGGGACTTTGAAACTAGTAAGTTATCTTGGAGCTTCTTTTTTAGGATGGCCAATGACTTTATGAGGATATGAAATATAATAAAATTGATAAGGAATACCAGAGGGCTCTTGACATACGTGATCCAACTCTCCTTACTACCTCTCCCAAGTCTCCATCTTCTTTGATACAAAATTACACAACTCATTCCTCTATAATGGATCATCAAATATAGTTTGAAATATCCCAATCACTTATTTATATTGATAAGTTAAACAAACCTTTCTTACACATGTTAGTATCTTATTCTCCATCTCATCCATTCTATCTTGAAAATAAGGTTATTCATATGCATCATCATAGCCATATGGGGAAGATGTAGGCTAGTCATAACACTAATATGTCTCAAAAGGAGGGTAAGATTCATACTCTTGACAGTAAGGAGGGTGACAAACTTGATAAGTTTATTGAGGCATATAGTTAAGGTCATAGTGAGGCTGATAAAAAGCACTATAAAACTAGACTGAACCATCATATCATTGGTAAGAATGATCATAAGACTGATAAGACTCATGGTAAGGTTGAAGGATCATGACAAGGTTGGTATGGTTCATTATAGGACTGATAAGGAGGTATAGCATATAAATTATCTTCATACATAGCCATCAAATTTCATCAAGATAGTGAATTGAAAACATAACTTACTTGAACGAGTGTCTGGGCTACTAGAAATAGCTAATCGAGCTTGGAGCTTCCATTGATGTTTTTAATGCCTTCAAAGGATGATATCTAGAAGAATCACACCAAAAATCCTTCCACTACTTTGGACCTTGGTCCCACTGAGCATGCCAAAAAAAATTATCTACTCAAACTTGCAGCCTTATGAAGGTTGTTCAAGCCTTCACATTTTAGAGTAACATGGTGACAATCCTAGGCTATGGGTGGCCTAACAGGTGGATTGAATCTTTAGATTTATAGGGCTAGCTCCCCTTGATGTATCAGTTAGGTTCTCTACACTACGCTACCAGCCTACAATGGAAAAAAAGAGGAAGATAACATGAAATAAAATCTACGTAAGGGTGTGATACACCAAAATGACTCCTTTGCCTCTCTAATATGAACTAAGAATCTGAATTATGACATGAACCTAAATGTAATTCTCAAATAAGGAATATCTAAGCATAAATATTTTACATAGAGGTTGTTAACTTGATGCATGATCTAAGGTATTTGATCAATATGTCTCTCAAGGAAACTAATGAAGGATTACATTTGTCATACATATAAGGCTATTCAATCACACTATGTAACCTGAAAGGATGATTAACCACCTAAAAATAAGTAAATAGGATAAGAAAAATATGAGGAAGCATTCACTATCACTAGCCTTCATCTACAAACCATAAGCATACACTAGTCACGAGCATTGAGGAGGCCAAAATTCAATTTTATTCATTTCAAAGAGCCAAATATAAGTGTTTTTTTTAGTAGGGCTCTACCACAACTCAGGTTAAGGATCCTTACAAATGACAAAAATAGGCATACTTAAAGAGAAAATGAGAAAAAGGAGAGAGAGACAAAGTAGCCCAAAAACTAGAAACGAGTCATCCACTTGGTCATCCTTCAACTCCTATGTATTACTTGTTATATTCTCTCTCTTTCCTCTTGGAAAGTAGTAGAGGAGGTAGATATAAGATTGTTTGGAAGGCTTGAAGAAGTCATGGGCATGTTTCTTTAGATTTGAACCATTCATGTGCCTATATCCTTGTTTGGATATCCTATATTCTTGATGAAGAATTCAACCACCTTGAGAATAGGCCTTTAAGTCTTGATCAAGTCTTCAACCAACTCCTATACTCTTGCATGTTGTTGCTCCACCTAGATAGAGCTATTTGAAGGCTCTTAAAGTTTATTTGACTTTGTCATCAAAGCTTGGTGTAAGAGAGGGAAAGGTCTACTTGAGGATATTGAAGACTCATTCAACCATTTGAAAGCTTATTGTAACCAATTCCTGACATTTTTTTTCTTGACTTGGCATGGGATACAAGGAGTAATATTAATAAAGCTTGTTGAATAGCTTTTATGCATTAAATTATTTGGTTTGATCACTTGAACTCCTCTTTCTCTCACTTGGAGTAGAAGATAGAAAATTTTAATTTTCCTTCAATAAAACATTATCCATCCATGTATGGATTATCTACATCATATCATACTTGAAACCAAACACTTTAGGCCATCAAACAGTTCAAAAGATCTAATTTTGCACCTTTAGCTTGTTTTTCACCCAATTCCTTGTAACCCTCAAAATAGGTAAACCTCCTTGTTGGAAGAATGTATGGATTATATTTAAGGATTGATTTACAGCTCCATGCCAAGTTTTAGAACCCAACTCTGAGTGGAACTACACATTTTAGCCCATTTTCTCTCTCCAATTAGGTCTCTATTAGGAATCCTAACCTAAAAACTAAGTTTTTGATCTATACTTATCCCATACATGAAATCTATAAAAAATATTTGATTCACTTTACCCATGATATAACCATCCTCCATGCCAATTTTGGGCTTCTGAAACCTTGTGTAGGTAGGTAAATCAATAAATGGCCAAGAAACTAGGCCTTCCTCAAGCATGTTTTGAATTGCCTTGAAAAATCAGATTTTTAAGTGTAATTTCAGGTTATATTATACATTTTTTTGGAATTAAATAGGTATAATACATACCAAATCATCCTCCCCAAGTATTTCCATCTGTCTATGATCCTTTAAACCTTGTTTTAGGCTTAAAAACTCATAAAGGTACATTATTTAATGCATATGTACAGTTGAAGGTGAGGATAGTACCATGGTGAGGGTCCTCCTAGAGTTAATAATGAATTTAAAGTGTTTTCAAGGGTCATATAGTGCATTTCAAGTGTTTAATAAGTCAACTTGTCCAAACTTATCAAAACTGGTCTTTTAGGCAACATGTGAGTGCTTTATCATCTTAACAATGATTCATAAAGTACAAGCCCTTAACTTGAGAAAAATTTCAAAAAATAATAAATGGACAAGACCTCATAACATCCCATATGATCTTGGGCTCCCATACAGCTACTCCATAAAAATTTAAGCAAAATAAAATGCCTCTCGAAATGGAAGATTGTGTTTTTATAGGCCAAGGAGTGATCTTGAGTTTAAAATACCATTTTAACCTCTATGTTGAGTTACAAGTGACCATTTTAAGTTTTTGACACCTTAAAATATCCATTAAAGTGATTCTCCCCTTTGGTTTAACCACCCACTTGGTCATAAGCCTGCCATTAGGCCTAGGTAGGGTTTGTATGTAAATTGACTCTCCCAACCCTAAAGGACCTATTTTGGTCATTTTGCCTCAATCCTTCTGAATTAAAAATCCATTGAAATGAAGGTTAGTTCCCCTTAAAATTATCAACAACATTTTCACCTTCATTTACTTCAAATCTTGCCTAAAATTCACCTATCTAATGTTTATGTTTGTAGGTATCTATCTAGGCATTTCACTTACTTCGACTCAAGAATGCATTATTCTTAGTGATTTTCCTCTTCAAGAAAGGTATAATTAATTTATTATGTTATGACCACTATCTTTAATCTATTATTTATCTCAATATTATAATAAAACTGCACACCTCTCCCAATTTTAACATATACAGGTCTATAGATCCTTTTTTTTAAGTTCATCTATTGTGTGTATGTAGGATATAAATGAGTCTTGTTTGATCATCTCTCTCTAAATATAATATAAAATTGAATTTTATTAAGGTATATATTCAAGTCATATGATTTCCATGTCACCTTTACCCTTCATTTCTAACTCAGTATATGCACAAAATACTCACCCTTCATAAGTAGGCATGAATGATCTCATTAGACCTCTAGGTTTCCATGGTTGAGAGCTCCCTTTTCTACATTGTTGAAAAGTTGAAAACCTCATAATATGTTTCCTTAACCTATTAGTCACATTAATGGGTATTTAATTTTTCAAAACTCACCCTCATCAAACCATTCACATCACATTTGTATACACAGGATTGTATTTTGTATTTAAGCTTGCTAAGCTTAGTCAGCTCTTAGGTTCAGCAATGTTTTCAAGAATTTAGTTATTCAAAGAGATTAATTTGAGGCTCAAACACCAAATTAGGAGTATTATTTGGTCCCTTCATCTATAACTTATTATATATACATTTTTATGTTCTTCATAGTACTTGAGACCTCATATTGCTTAGGTTGACCATTCTGACTGTATGTGGCAGTAGAATGTATGGCTCTTGAATATTTAAGCTTGAAACTTATTATTTTTCAACTAAAGCATTGAACACTTAAAATCACTTAAAACTCACTAAAAAATATTCATATTCAGACATCAAACCCTTTGTACATTGAGCAACACTTCCTTTACCCAATGCTTGAAAGTGGTCTAAATTTATCAAACAAGCTTGTTTGTTCTTATGTAGTGCCTTGATTGCAATATAGAGTCTAAGGTTTCTTCAAAAAGTCATTAAACATTCAAGGATCCTTTTTTAATATGTTGATATTTGGTTATCCTCCTTTTGAACCTCTTTTACCATCTCTAAGACCTCATACCTTAAAACCAAATAAACACCCTTCCTATCAAGACTATACATGCCTGACTATGAGTTAAGAGTTGTGTGACTACAGGCATAAGGTATACCCACTTTAGAACACTTTATGATGTTTCTTGAGATCATATTATTTTTAAAATGATTCCATCAACCTATTTACTCATCCAAATCAAGCTTCTACACACCTTGGTGTCTTCTCCTTCAAACTTGAGAGCTAACTAAATTCTCAAGTAGGCCTAATTGCAACCATTTAGGTCTCTTGGGTCTTCATGATAGTGTTAGGTTTGAAGAACAAATATTTAAATGACATATTTTCCTTCTTCATAAGCTAAATCATGTCCATGTGTTTTCACATGACTCCAAACCCCTTCACTTATCCCTTGGACTTCATTTTCAAGCAAGGTTTCTTGCATTTTATGTATAAGGAAACCTACATGTTTGCCTTTTGTTCATTTTAGACTTGTTTTCCATGCATTTTATAACCATCTTGTTATTAATAAAAAGCCTCCAATGCTCTTTAAAGGATTATTTTAGATAATCTAGACTTATGACCGCCAAACTAGACTGGAGTGAATGTTAGAAAATGAATAATTTTCATATATTCTAGATAAACTTGACTAGGTGAATGGTAATAATATTGATATATTCCCCATATATTTCATTAGAGAGAATTTAGAAGTAGAAAATATCAAATATTTTAGACATATTTCTAAGATTTTATTTTTGAGTTGGACTAGTAATAATTCTAAATTATTTGAAATGGTCCATTTTACTTTGTTTCGTGAAGTAGTAGACTTCATATAACCCTCACAATACACATTTGGCACTTCCTCTTTTCATATTTGTGTATAAGAATGTATGTACATAATCCATAGCCTAGAATGGCATTAGGCTTATCTTTTTGAGCATGAATTCACTTTTCAATTGCCTCTTGTATATATTGTTAAGTGATTGCTTAGTTTTATGTCTTTCATTCTCCCCTGTGAGTATCATTCCAAAAAAAAAGTTATTTCATTTAGTTTTCACATGTGTCAAAGAGCCCTACAGGTCTAGGTAGACCTGTAGGTCTACATCTCAATGCAAGAAGCCTTTTATAAGGTCTATCTTGACCTTCTCAAACTTTGAGATCACCCTTCACTACCAATTTACCTCTCTCATGAGGTCAAGACCTCTATACACTTTTGAACAAGGTAAAAAAAGACCTCCCTACTTCATTATTGCAAGCAGATCCATGACACAGTTCATTATTAGAAACATTATTTATTGCTTAGAGAAAATAGTATTGGAATGAGCATGGAGAATCATTGGTGGAAATGTAATACATTAAAAAGAGTGAAAACATGTTTATGTACGTCATTCCATCCCTTCAACTGTTGAATACCTTGAAATAAATAAGAAGTCATGACAACCACCTTGTAAAATGTGTTTAAAGAGAGTTTTCTTGACAAAATGAACTCACACATGCCAAGTAAGGATTGGATAAAAATTTGAGATGCTTTCATCGACCCTAAACATCTCCCTTAATTTCCCTTATCCATTCAACTTATTTCAAAATACCATTTTGAAGGAGAAAAATGAGCCTGTGGGGTTTATAGGTAGTTTTGGAGTACCCTAGAGTCTTAACAATTTTTCATAAAGGAGATGGGATGTATATTTATACCAATTCCACAAATTTAAATATTACTATGATCCCTTCATCTTTCAAAAAATTTAGGTCCCAGCTTTCTCTCCTTTGTTCGTACTAAGCATTTTAAAATTACCTTTATGAGTTTGTGAAGAGAGTAATGGAGGACAAGAAACATTTTTTTTAAATTTAAGACATATGAAAGCTTTAGAGTCATTTATATGACCTATATAATACCAATATACACCTTAAACTCATTTTGACCTATAAGTGATTATCTCAAGTCTGTACAAACTCCTAAAACTACCTTGTTTGGAGAAAAAATTATACTATTCTAACATGTAGACTATTATTATGACTTCCTCCTAACATTATTACATTTCACAATAATTTTAAATATTTTAAAATTTCAATGGTACATGTATTCCATCTTGACCATCTTTAGAAATGGACTAAAACCTCTTTAAAACATTTTCAAGTGTAAAGAAAACAAGTGTATACTGGATTATCTCATGTAAATAAATATATCAATCCAAAACATTATAGGACTTAAAATTAATTATTCACCATATGATTCAATTTTCCATGCAAGGATAGTTCCTTGCTAAGTTTTGATTTGGCCACAATGCAAACCTAGATTTCTCCAAAAACCTTAAACTTTGCTAAAATACCTTAATTTCTTCAAACAAGTTTAACAAACTTTAGACCAGGTGACCAAGTGAAAGGACTTGAATTGATAGATTGTACACCATCTTGACACATCATGACATACACCTAGGATCCACTAGACTAAATTTAAGGGCATTGAAAAGCTTGGCAAAGATATTACCTTAAATAATGCTAACAAGACCTTACAAAGACCACTTGAAGACTATCAAAGAATGATAAAGTTATGAATAAAGTTGGAGAATCATGATAGGGAAAGTTTAAAATTATAAGGGTGACACTTTGACTTAGGAGGTCAAACTTATCAATAGTATACTCCACCCCCCCACACCCACCCATGCCATCCCTATTAAGGATGAGTGGAGAAGTAATTACAGGCATGAGAGAATCTCCATTAGTGCCTAGGCATTGGAGGAGGTGAGCCATGAGGTGGTTCATTCGAGAAGGCATGACTCATAATACAAGGAGCACTCCCCCATTGGTTGAGTAACTCTTATAATTATTAAAACTTGAGTACCACCTTCTCAGCTTGAGCTTGGATCTGTATAAGAACCAAAGAGATAATAATCACCTTGTCATTAACATAAAATTACAAATATATTTATTCATTATAAAAATATTAAAATTTACAAATTTCCATAGCTGAAATAAAAATATATCTTTGAATAATTTCCATTATAAAATAATGTGTGTCAATAATTAAGCTTTATCCAAAAAATATCATATGCTAAGAGAAGGGATCTAGGTGGAAAGGTTGGAAAAGGTTATGGATCCATTGCCAAGTAGATTGGGCTCTTGGAAACTTCCAAAATAAATGTTTGAATGAATCAAGTCTAGAGCAAGCTGGACATCTGGGTTGATCAATACCAATCTATAAGAGGCATTCCCTAAGAAGAAGGCCTTAACATACTAGACACCAAAGAAAATGTGTGAGCTTTGGCTCAAGCTTGGCATTCCATATTTTGTTAAGTCTAGAGAGACAAGTCTTGGGCTAAAAAATTAAATTCCAGCACCTATTTATCTTATCCAAAGTAAAAGAGAATGGACTCATGATTTGATAAATGAGATGTGGAGAGTAATTTATGAAGTATCACAGTTCCATCTCCAGTCTTTCCACCATGTACATGGAGGTTGTAATTTCATCTTATGTAACATGATATTAGGGAAATTCTTGGATACGTAAAATGGAAGGTAAGTCCATATTAAGAAACTTGTTTTTATCTTTTAGTAGATTTCATTGGATCCAATCTTGAGAGGAAGTCAAATCCTTAATAGTGTCAATTAATTTTTTAAAATAGATGCATTATTTTTATCCTTAATATTTATGCTCAAGAAGATTAGTATTGTTAATTATAGGTAAACATCCAATCTTATGCTCATTAAATGAAACACTATTGTGATATCAATTTCCAACCCATTTTAGAAAAGACTTGATATCTTCAAAAGCTTTCCAAATGCTCTTAGCTACAAAATAACCTTTTATCTTGACTAGGGAAGTGGTAATCAATAGTGTGTAACCAATTTTTTTCCAACTGATTTTGCCATAGGGTTACCTATAGAAATATAATGCCTTAGAAGGATTTTTGAAGCATCGTTACCCTTAATTTCTCTAAGCACCCACATTACACAAAGGGAAATACTTTGTTTGTACACATCAATGATACCCATTCCTCTTTTGTCATGAGGAAGGCAGTAGATATCCCAAGTAACCATAGGATAGACTCTAGTTTACTTAGTATTAGCTTAAAGACTAAAATTATGAAGCCCAACATTATATTATAGATGTTGATGAATCATTTTATTGTTTCTTATCGGATATAATAGTCAAAGCTTATATACTCCATAAAAATTTACAATTTTGAATCCAAAAATGATAGAGTATATAATCTCATGAAACACTAATTACTAATATACAAAATATTGTTGTATTTTACAAGGTAGAAAAGTGGCTCTTTTTGGAGGTGTTTTTTAAAAAAAAAATCCATGTGGATGTTTTAAAAATGTGTTTGAAATAAAAATACCAATGTAGAAAAGTGGCTCTTCTTAGAGACATGTTAGAATTTGGAATATTTGAAAAAAAAATCCATATAAATATCTTTAAAACGTGTGAAGAGAAAAGGAAAAAAAATACCATATTAGAAAAGTGGCTCTTCTTAAAATGTATTGGAATATGATATATTTGGAAAAAAAGACCCATGAAAATATCTTTAAAAAAGTTTCAAAGAAATTAGAAAAATAGAAAATAGAAAAATGGCTCTTCTTGGAAATATGTTGGAACTTCAAATATTTGGAAAAAAAACCTATGTGAATATCTTTAAAACATGTCAAGAAAAAAAAAGTGGGGTAGAAAAGTGGCTCTTTTTAAAGACATGTTAGAAATTGGAATATTTGAAAAAAAGGCTCTTAATAATATCTTTAAATGTGTCGAGGAAAGAAAATAGAAATATGATTTTTCTTGGAGACACGTTAGAACTTGAAATATCTAGAAAAAATAAATTCATCAAGAAAAAAATAATAAAGTATAAAAATGACTTTTTTAAAAGACATGTTGGAATTTAGAATATTTGGAAAAAAAAAGTCAATGTGAATATCTTAAGAATGTGTTAAGAAATAAAAATAGAAGTAGACAAGTGGCTTTTCTTGGAAATATGTTATAATTGAAAAAAAAAAGTCTATGAAATATATTTAAAATATATAAAGAAAAAAATGAAAATAGAAAAGTTTTTTATGCTTACATAATCCATACAAATCAATATTATATTTTTGTAATAACTGTCTTTTTATTTATTGTTCAATATTTGGGATCTCTATTTACGATCTTTCATTAGGAAAAAAAGACTCGTAAATTAATCTTTTTTTTTCAAATGAAGGATCAAGTAGTGATCTGAAATATTGAGCAATAAATGGAAACATGTTTCTTCTAAAAAATTTAATATTGAATAAAAATGTAGATCTTCTTGAAAATATATTGAAGAATATTTGAAAAAAATATTAATGTGAACATCACCTAAATGTAATGAGTACTAAGTGCATTATTCATACTCATGAGAAATGAGTTCGTCTAAATCATTCCTCGTGAATATAAATTGACTTAAAACTACATAATTCTAGAAATCATATTCATTATCTTTAAAATATATAAAAAATACTAAAATAGAAAAATGGCTCTTCTTAAAAACATATTGAAACTTAAAATATTTGAAAACCCCCTAGATAAATATCTTTAAAATGTATCCAGACGAAAAAAATTGAAGGTAGGAAGAAAAACATGTTAAAACTTGGAATATTTGATTAAAACATCTTATGTAAATATCTCAAAAAATATGTCAAGATAAAATAATACAAAAATAAAAACAATGTCTCTTCTTTTATTAAAAATAATAATTGAAACTTGAATATTTGGGGAAAAACTTGTGAATTAAGAAATCATGCTAAAAATAAAATAAAATAAATAGTATATATATATCTTAGATAAATCTATATAAAAGATGTTGAGAGATATTATTTTGGTTTTAGATTTATGAAATAAATAGAATGGACACCAACACTCTATGATTTTAGATTTGTAAAATAAATAGAATTGGTACTTTGAGAATGATATCTCTTAACGTCTTATATATATATATATATATATGATAAATAATAAAATTAACTAATCTAATAATTAAATTGTTGATTTTTTAATTAAATTATTTGTTCAGGTTCATAGATTATCTATTATACACATTTTTTTTGGTACATAGAATTATAGCTAACAACCATGTATAGGGCCTTTATCTATCATTTATAACAAGAGCAATGAGGACTGAGAGTCACTTTAAGAGCCGAGTTAATTCCAAATTCATTGCTAATAAAATTCACTTAATGAAAATTTAAATTTTAGAATTTTATTATATGCCTATTTCAAATAGGTCTAAAAAGTTTTGTTATTCAACATTACCCATATAAATCATATTAAAATATGGAAACACTAAAGAAAATATATATGTGATTTAATAGCTCACTATGCTCAAAATTTCACATTGTGTCTGCAAATTATCTTGATTATAATTTATTACAAATAATTGTACATAAATCCATGACTCATACAACAATTAAATTTAGTGCAGAAACCTAAGCATAGCTCCATTTTTATTGAATTCATAGATAATTAAGTTTACAAAAATATTATTACCTGTGGCTATTACAATGTAATTGACATCTCCAAAAAATGTTTCCTTTGATCTCAAACCCCAGCCATAGGGTCACTTAAGGAAAATATAGCATGGTTATTAATCTATTAGAACAATAGTTATGTATTATAGAAATGAACTTAGTTTTATACGTACCGTTTAATATATTTGGAGAGCTTGGCTACAATGCCACTCAAAAAATACTTTATCATTTTAAAAGGAAGTAGAAGTGATTCCTTACAAACACACACAACACTAAAACTCAAATAAACATAACCAATTTTACTACAAATACCAAAAAATAAAATTCTTGGTTGGACTTGGCATTATGTGAAGAAAATAAGAATGTAATTTGGTATTATGGATAACCATAATGATACGTTAAAATTTTACAATCTTAACATGCCAAAGAAGAGAAAAGTAATGAATGATGGTGGAGGGTGTGCTGAAATTAATAAATACATGTTTTAAGTTCTTAGCTTGTAATAGTGTCTGTTAATAAAATTAATTTTTAATAAAAGTTAATATGGTATAATAACATTAGTTGGGTTTTAATTGTAACATTATTCTTTCATAAATATAATTTTTTAATAAATTTAATATGGTATAATAATGTCACCCGGGATTTTTATTTTTTTAAAGTGACAATTAAATAAACATCAAATTTAAGGTTGGAATTAAAAATCAATGTACTCATTACATTACAACATACCACCATCCTTGGATGTCTGTAGACACCGCAAACGTGTCTGCACCTTGGTTCTCCCCCTTGGCCCTTTCTCCCACCTAGTCCTCCTTGGTCCCTAACCCACCTAGGTCTTATTAATTAGAAATTAACATCTATTTTTAATTAAATTAGGCCCCCTTTCCACCCTACCCTTGCCACCTTGGATCCTCCCTTGAATCCCTCCACCTTCCCCCTAGCATTTATTAGGCCAAATCTCACCATTATATCCCCCCTCGTCCATTTTGGCATCCTCGTGACCGTTCTGCCCATGACCCCTCGCTCGGCGGCGTGCAAGAGTGGGCAGAGGCTATTTTTAGCCTCTGTGCCCATCCTGCGACCGCCGACGTCGGCGACCCTTCGGCCGACGTCGGCGAAACTGCCGGCGTCGGCAGCCTTCATTATCCCCTTCTGCATCCGTTGCACCCCCTGGACTCTTGAGCTCGAAAACGGATTCTCTTGACGCTTTGGCTCTGATCTCTCCTCTATCTTGACCTCGTGCAATAGCAGCAACAGGTGAAAAGGCCCTGGATCAGCATCTTCTCCTTGCAGCAACTCTTCTGTGGCTCCAGCAACATCTTCTTCTCTCTTCATTCAGCAAGCTAAAGGTAAGCTAGTCTGGGTTTTTTATTTCATTTTATTCATTCATCTATATTCTATTGTCTTTTGCTCCCTCTGTCCTTCCCCCTTGAGAGGCTGCAAAGCCTTCTCAGGCCCCATCCTCTGTGAATCCTCCTCTTCCCTGTCCTCTGTGTCTCTTTCAACTTCCTCACCCCTCTGCCAAAAAGACCTTGCAACAGGTACCCAACCCGAACCAGACCACTCCCCAATCCATCCAAACTTGTCCCCGTTCAGTCTCAGACCCGTCCACAGTCTAGCAAGCAACCCAGACCTGACTACAGGCCACAACCCCGACCGACGCCGGTCACTTCCCCAACCGACGTCGGCAGGATAGCCGACGCCGGCAGATCAGATAACCGACGCCGGCGACATTTCCGACCTCGGCGACTGTCTTCAGCCCAACAGCTCTTTCAGGTAATCATTTTGTTTTCTTCTTTCCTTTCTACTTTCTTTGTCATTTCTGTATTCTAGCATTCTGTCTTTTATCAGTCACTTATTTCATCAAAACAGTGGGTTGACCTCCCTTAAGGAAGTTTTTACACTTCTGGGAACAAGCCTTTTGCTTGGCAACCCACTGCCTATCTGTCTAACATTTTTCTTGTCCTAGTTTCCTTTTTTCTTGCAGGTGTCATTCCTCCACAGCCAAAGAGGAGTGCTCACAAACGTCTGGATTTACGGTGCGCAATCTTTAGTCCAGGTACTTCCAAGCCTTGTCCATTACTTTCTTTTAGTTTCTTTCTTTTTAGTCTGAAAAGCGAAATTTGAGGTAGAAACATCTCTGGCACGCCCGGTGGGACCCTAGGTTCCTCCTGGGTTCCTTTTTCTTTTTCATTCATTTAGGTGCATTTAGGCTCCTTTCTTCTTGTCTCTTTCTTCTATTCCAAATGACACTATAAGCAGGACTAAAACGAATCCTTCTTTCCTTTCTTCCTTGCATTCTAGACTAGTCTAAATATCATACTCTCGTCCCTTTCTCCATCTTGTCTTCATAACAACATCACATTTCGACTTGGGCATTAAAACATATTGCACTTTCATTTCTGCTTGTGCTTGCATTAGTCCACATCTAGTAACTTAGGCGCATATTGAATGAACCGTAGACACTTGATGTTACACTACCGAATCACATGCACTAAAACACACATAAAACATACCTGAGACAAGGCCCGACTGGGATTTCATCACCCAGCGGATACCTTACCCATCCCGGTGACCCTACTTGGATTTCATCACCAAGGGGGAAGCCCACTCCGTTCTCTGGCGAAAGATAAACTCTAGGCGAGGTATATCTTGGCTAAGCGAGACCAGCTAACCACTGGAATCGTGAAGTGAGGGGAGCTTGCTCCTTAGCACCAGGCCACGTACCAGACCCTAACACAGATCTTTGAGCACCTAAAACAACACCCAAAACCATCTTTAGACTGCCTTCTTCTAGGACCCATTTTTCAGCCAATCTCCCCAAACATTCATCTAAGGCATAAGCCACAAGTTTCTAAGGTTAATTCCTAGGATTTATCGCTTAGGCTTGTCTGTCTTTCTCTGTTTTCCTCTTCTCATCTGTTTGTTTGAGTGTGTGAGGATGCTTTCTTCTTTGTTTTTCCAAGAACCTTTTGGCTCTCTGGAAAACACAGTGACCGACATCGGTTCTGCCACCGACATCGGCCTTCCCCTGTCACCGGCATCGGTTCTGATACCGACGTCGGCTTCATCTGTTACCGGCATCGGTTATCTGACCGATGCCGGCCTCATTTCCTACCGACATCGGTTTTCCAACCGACGTCGGTCTCTATCACTGTCCTTTTTTTTCAAAACCAGCAACCTGAAGCCTGTCTTTTCTCTGTCAAAGACTCCATCCTGGTTTTCTGGAACTGAGCAACACAGTTCCTGAGACCTGAACCTTCTTTGCCTTGCATGGTTTTGACTCGTAGCCAAGCCAAAGCTCTTGTCAACCACGCTAGCCGTCAACCACTTCCGTCCACCCCATCCGTGACCAAGCCTACAATGGAGTTCAACTCGGAGACCGAAAGAACTCCCATTCATCCAACCCCACCGCAGACTCCCATTGTCCAAGAAGGGGACCAAGACTTCGAACGATTCTTAGACCTCAACGTCAAGGCCTTGCAACATTATCTCGTGCATAGCCGAACGCGAGACTCCTTGGGCAATCCAATCTATGGAATGCCAACCTCCCTTGTCGCGACTACGGCTGTATCGACAGCATCCGTAGTTCAACCTTCGGACACCCAAGCCATCGCTTTGACCACTGACCAGACTTTGACCAATCCCCCAGGTGTGGCCTCTCCCTCTATCATTGGGCCCACTTCAACCGGGGTTTCGGCCTCTTGTCAACCTCAACCCGCTCAACCGCTATCCACTCCATTTCAAAACCTTGTTGTCTCTATCCCGCCTACCCTGGCCCCTATCAACACCAGGGTGGCTTCTTACCCCTTGGCCCCCGTTACCACAGTCCAGCCTCTCGTGGCAACAACGGGCCCAGCTATGTCTTCTAACCAACCACCTTTAGCATCCACCTCTGCCCCTGCGATTAGTCATCCGTACATTCTACAACCGACTATGTCGCTTGCCTCTTCTAACCTCTTCCAAGCGCCCTACAACTTAGGGGGCGCGCAACCCGTCAATCCGTCGGCAGACATCATCAAGATGCTGATGGACAAGATGACCAGTCTTGAGACCTCTGTTTCTGGCTTGCGCAACACTCTTTCATACGAGCAGATCTATAACGAGCCCATTCATCCTTCCGTCCCAATCAGACCATATCCTAGCCAGTGGGAGCTTCCGAAGTTTTCTCGCTTTCAAAACAAGGAAGACCCCCAACAACACTTGCGGGCATTCAGACACGCCTGCTACCTCATTGGCCATGACGATGCGTTACTCTTACGCACCTTTCCTATGTCTCTCTCAGGTGCTGCACTTGACTGGTACAGCTCCCTTCCTAGCCATTCTCTCTTCTCATTCACGCAATTGGCTCAGCTATTCCTCGATCACTTTTCCATCAACATAACCAAGAAAGTCTCAATCACGGACCTCTATTCTATTCGGCAATTCGAGGACGAGTCCATAGCCGACTTCGTTGCTCGATGGAGAGGCCTTATCAACCAACTCTCCTTTTTCTTGCCCCAGGCTGAGCTTATTGAACTCTTTTCTCAAGCCTGTGCCCGACATATCTCTTCCACCTTGAGGGTTCAAACCTTCCGCACTTTTGACGAGGCCTTCACGATGGCCCGCAAACTAGAGTTGCGTGCCATCGAGGAGAACAAAGTCAAGTTGCGGAGTAAGAATCCCAGCTCTAAGGCCAATGACTCTTCCTCTGCCAAGCCATCATCATCCAATTCTAAATCCAAGGCTTCAGCTAATGCCGTGGTTGTCAGACCTTCATCTTCTTCGACCAATCAGCCTGAGCCCTCTACATCTCAGAGCGCTACTCGGCAATTCCAGCAAAGATACATGCAGCGACGATATACTCCTCTCGGAGAATCATATGCGTCTGTGCTGGAAAAGCTTCTTAAACAGGGGGCCCTCAATCTCCCTCAAGCCCGACCTCCACCGCAATTCGATCCCTCACACGCCATCCTTGCGTGGTATAGGGAGCATGACTTCTGCAGCTTCCACCGTGTTAAGGGCCATGACACGGAGAACTGCAAAACCTTTAAGAACATAATACAAGACATGCTCGAAAAGGGGGATCTCATCTTAGACAATCCAAATGCACCCCCTAATCAGGCCATCGACATCTTCAAACAACCTTTCCCCAATCATCCGCCAACTCAGAACAACGTCCAGACCTTAATTGACGACAATCATGAGCACAACGTTCGAACAGTCAATACGGTCTCCCCTTTCGTCCCCAATCAACCTCTTGAGGTTAGTCCATCAATCAGTCCATCACATGTGGACGAACCTCTCTCCCCAGCTAGTTCTCCATTGACCTCTCTCATCTTGGAGGACGCCTCGGCCTTACCTGCACCTCCGGTCTCGCCATCCCCCGTTCTATTGCCTATGGAGGACCCGACCCTTCTTACTCCTCAGCTGCAAGTGGAGGGCCCCGTCATCCCTGCCCTTTCCCCACTGGAGGAGCCTCGCTCCCCGGTTTCTTCTCCACCCAGGGAAGAACCTGTCCCTCCTTCGTCTTCATCTAAATATGTCATGACTTCACCATACCCTGCGTCTAAGACCACTACACCCGTCTCGTCTTCAACCTCGCAACCATCAACATCTTCCTCTCAGCCATTTTCCCGGTTAGTGGAGAAGATTGAACTTCTCCCTCCGCAGAAAGTGACGCCTCAGGTGTTGTGGGAGCGTCTTAAAGCCCTTCAACATACCCGCGCCCTCTCATCACATGCCGCTAATCCTCCCAAGGCGAAATCTCGTCAGACTCTTGACAAAGACCAAACCCTCAAACCTCAACCAAACCCGTCCAAACCAAAGCCTGCGTCTATCTCATCCAAACCCATCAAGTCATTTGGCGTTCGCCCTGTCTCCACCCTCACTCACCCGCAAGTGAAGGTGGACCTAGGCCAGACCTCAACCAGCAGTACTCTTCCAACCAAGTCAAAAAAGACTGCTAGACCGCAGAAACGAACGCCTCCTTCTCCGTCACCGTTGCCATCTATTTTGGGCCCCCATCCTTCGACCTTGGCTAGCATCCTTCCCACTCCGACCTTCAACCAAAACTCGTTGCCTCCTTTGCTTCCTCTGCCTACCTCCAGTCGTCCCTCTCCTAAAAAGGCGTTCTCAATCACCAGGCCAGAGCCATCTCCATCTGTCACCGCGCCATCAACCCATAAGGTGGTACGGAAACCTCTTCTAACCTCGCCTAAGCAAAAGTCACCAACCTCGCGCATATCAAATAGCACGGACCCTCTATTGGGCTCATACTCGTCAATATTGCGCCGACTTCTCCAGACTTCCGACATAACCCTTCCGCCCATCAAGCCTTTCCAACCTCTCGGGTCCAAGCCCTCCTGGTTCGACGATACAAAAATTTGCTTATATCATCGTACACCAGGACACGACACCGAGACTTGCTGTGCCCTCAAGGCCGTCATCCGCCGCCATATGGAGAAGGACACTCTTCTCCTTGAGGACACTCTTGACCAGACCCCGACTCCTTCCTGTCCAACTTCTTCAAACACGTCAACATCTCACCAGCAAAACATGACCCCTTCTTCGCCTCCCATTTTCGAAATCAATGCCATCCGTATAACCACTAGGTCGCAGCAGGACAAGGCCAAAGCAAAAGCTGCCATTCCTTGGACCTATCCCTTCGTCAAGCCACCCCTTGCGCCCAAGCCTAAAATTTCTATCCTTGGCGCGTCCCAACCTTCTTCATCTTCCTCTTTTGGACCAATTCACAACTCCATGCTGAAGCAGCTTCACCAGACACCAGTGAAGATGTCTCTTTACGACCTTATCCAAACTTTGCCTCAGCACCGTCAAGCCCTTATCCAAGTCTTACAGGCAGCGGAGGTCCAACCCGAGGACCCCCAACCACTCGCTGCCCTTGTCCATTCTTTATCTCCTGTCAACTCCATCACATTCAGCGATTCTGAGATTCCCACATCTAACACGAAAGATCAGGACGCCGCCCTCTTCATCACTGCCTATGTCGATCGAACGCGCATCAAATGCGTTATGATCGATGGTGGCGCTAGCATCAACATAATCTCTACCCACACCTTTGATCAGCTGGCTCTTCCCAAGAACTGCGTCTCCAAAACTGACGCGATATTACGCTCTTTCAACGACACCACCGCCACGACCATTGGCACAGTCATCCTCCACATTTGCGTAGGCCCACGCACAGTCCTGGAGCTCTTCTATATCATCGAAGAAGAGTTTTAATACAACCTTTTACTGGGCCGACCTTGGATCCGTGCCATGGCCTGTATCCCCTCCACCCTGCACCGTTGTGTGAAGTTTGAGCATGACGGGCAAGTCCACACCATTCCCGCTGACCCTTCACCCTTCAAGACTTGCAACACCACCTATCGTCCTAACGACGTCCTCATTCCCATCAAGCCATCCACTCCGGCACCGCCTCCATTTGCGGAAGCTTCGACCAGTTCGCAATCGGCGGTTGCCCTCACCCCTCCTCTTCAAGCGTCGACCAAGGACCCCATGGAAGACATCTTCCAACGACTATCACTTGGGGAATACCGCTTGTTGACCCTCGACATGTTCCAAACTCCACAAGAGTATGGACGCCTTCACCTCAGTCCTAATTACGACCCTCGAATCGGGACGGTCTTACCTTATGGTCCTCCTCACTTCCAAACCAACTTTGTCTATGGGGGGCTTAATCAAGCCCCTACCTACGGCACTTCTCTTTCTTCACCCCAACCTTTCACATCTGATTTCTCATTTCTTGGCAACCCCGCCTTTGCACACACTTACCTTCACAGGTGTGCATGGAAGGGTTTTGGTTTTGGACGTTATGAGCAGGGCTCCCATCAGCCCATCGAGCCGCTCAATGATCACGATGCCAAGAAACGGTATGGCCTGGGATATCATGACCCCACTCAGGCTCCTTCCGACCTTTGTCCCAAACCAACCATTGACCAATCTCTTTCAGACTCGCCCATTTCTCCTTCGTCACCTACGGAGTCGGTGGTTTCCATCCCTCTTAGTTTTTTTTTTCCATAAACACCATCCTCCTAGAACCCCTGACCTATCAGCTCAATGGGGTGCCCAGGTCTCTCCCTCTCATCTTTCTTAACATGGTAGAGGATGAGTCGGCAACCATTCACACTGTCCACTGCGTTGACGATGACGCCATCCTTTCCTACATGGGTGCTGATGACTCTTTCGTCCAGCGTTTCCTCCCTTCCGAGACCCAGGTTATGTTAAATGAATCCACCATTGACATCAACCTCCCTTCTTCTTCCGATGTTCCTCACGTCTTAAAGATTGGCCAATCTTTAGACACTCAGGAGCAGCTTGACTATGCCCAGTTCCTTTCCAACCATAGCAAGGCCTTTGCCTGGACTTATAGCGACATGCCTGGCATCGACCCTACCATTGCTACCCATAACATTGTCACCAAACCAGAGGCTAAGCCTGTTAGACAGAAGCTTTGAAAGATGCATCCTCGCGTTGCGCTTCTTGTCAAAGAGGAGCTTCAGCGCCTTCTTTTTGTCTCCTTCATCCAACCCATCGATTATCCACAGTGGGTCTCTAACATCGTCCCAGTTACTAAAGCAACTGGGGGGATTCGGATCTGCACGGACTATCGCGACCTTAACCTAGCCTGTCCCAAAGATGACTTTCCTCTTCCTAACATCGACCAGCTTGTTGATCTCACGGTCGGCCATGAGATGCTATCTCTCATGGACGGGTTTTCAAGATACAATCAAATCCTGATCGCACCGGAAGACCAGCACAAGACTACCTTTATCACCCCATGGGGGACTTTCTGCTATCGAGTCATGCCTTTCGGCCTAAAAAATGCTGGTGCCACTTATCAGTGCGCCATGACTTACATTTTCCACGATCTCCTCCACAAAATCATGGAGGACTATGTGGATGACCTTCTCGGCAAGTCCAAGCTCCACCGCGACCACTTGACCATTCTCACAATCATCTTCTCTCGTCTCCTTCAATACAATGTCCGCCTCAACCCCAAGAAGTGTGTCTTTGGGGTCCTCTCAGGTAAACTTCTCGGCTTCATCATTTCTTTCCGTGGTATCGAGATAGATCCCACCAAGATCCGCGCTATTCTCGAAATGCCGCCCCCGACCAATCTCAAGCAGCTTCGCAGTCTACAAGGGAAGCTCCAGTCCATTCGCCGTTTCATCTCGCAACTTTCAGACCGCTGCCAACCTTTTCATCACCTCCTTAAGAAGGACGTCTCCTTTAAGTGGGATGAGAACTGTCAAGAGGCTTTTGAGGCCCTTAAAGGCTATCTGGTCTCTCCACCAGTCCTCATTCCACCTAAGGACGACCAACCCTTCTACCTTTATATCTCTGCTACTAACCATTCGTTAGGTGCCATGATCGCGCACCGAGACGAGCATCATCGCGAGCAAGCGGTTTACTACATCAGCCGAACACTGGTCGACTATGAAACTCGGTATACTCATACCGAGAAACTCTGTTTGGCATTAGTCTTTTCTACTATCAAGCTCCGCCACTATCTTCTCAACCACAAAACCTTTGTCGTCACTCACACCGACCCTCTCAAGTACATGCACTCCAAGCCATACCAGAATCAACGTATGGCTCGGTGGCTCATGCTGCTTGCTGAGTTTGACTTCGAATTCATCCAACAGAAATCTATCAAGGGGCAAACCATTGCTGACCAACTGGCAGATGCCCCTCTTCCCGACAACCGACCTTCACACTGTGAGTTCCCTGACGAGTCTATCGCCACACTTTCCACCGATGACACCGTCTACCAGATGACTATGTTCTTTGACGGCTCCAAATGTCAACTCGGTGGGGGTGCGGGGGTCATCCTCATCCCACTCGACGGGGAGCCCTTGCCTCTATCTTTCAAGCTTGACTTCGATTGTACCAATAATATGGCCGAATATGAGGCCTTAATTTTGGGACTTCAGACTGCTCTTTCTCTCCACATCAAGTCTATCAACATCTTCAGCGACTCACAGCTCGTCGTTAATCAAGTTAACGGTTCATATCTCTGTAAAAATGAAGTTTTACAGAGGTATAAGAATCGTGCTGACACTCTTTTGGCATCTTTCGACCATTACCTCTTACAGACTGTTCCACGCTCTACGAACAAGTTTGCCGACACCATGGCTTCTCTTACTTCGCATATCCCGTCTTCATCATCATCATCCCGCCTTTTTGTCACAGTGCATCGCATACCCTTGCCTTCATACATCTCTCCTCACATCGACCATATCAATACTGTCAATTCTAGCCCACAAGATGACTGGTATAAGCAACTTGTGGACTACTTGTCTCTTTTTGTCACTCCTCCCAACCTCTCTAGCAATGCGCGACGAGCTTTCATCAAGCGCACAGCTCGCTATACCATGCTAGGGGGCCTTCTCTATAAACGAGGCTTCGATGGCCTCCTTCTTCGCTGTCTAACCTCCACTGAAGCTCCTCAAGCCATAAAGCAAGTCCACGATGGGATTTGTGGTGGACACTTCAGTGGAAACTCGGTTGCCAAGCGCCTCCTTCGCCTGGGTTATTATTGGCCCACCCTTCATCAAGACTGTAGTGATTATGTTCGGCGTTGCATCAAGTGTCAGCAGCACTCTAACCTGCTTCATCTCCCCAGTCACGCCTTGCAAGTCGCTCAAGATTTTTGGCCTTTCTCTCAGTGGGGCTTGGATCTCATCGGTGAGATCAACCCTCACTCGTCTCTTCGTCATCAGTCCATCATCACTGCCACTGAGTATTTCACCAAGTGGGTGGAAGCCATTCCTCTCGTCTCCACAAAAGCCGACAAAATTGTCGACTTCATCAGTAGCCACATCATCTGTCATTTCGGTGTCCCTCACAAAATCATCACCGACAACGGCAAGTCCTTCAAAAACAAGACTGTCCAAAAACTATGCGACTCATTTGGCATCAAACTCAGCTTTTCTTCGCCTTACTACCCATAAGCAAATGGGCAGGCCGAGGCTTCCAACAAAATTCTCACCAAAATTCTCATGAAGGTGGTCGACGATACAGGAAGGGATTGGCACGTTCATATCCCCTTCGCTTTGTGGGCCTACCGCACTAGCATCCGAACCTCTACGGGTGCTACCCCCTTTTCTCTCATGTACGAAACAGAGGCTGTCTTACCTCTCGAGGTACAGATCCCGTCTCTCCGCATCTCCCTGCATGACATTCTCTCCAACGACGACTTTCGTCAAGATCGCTTAGCTCAACTTGAGTTACTCGATGAGCATTGTCTTGCTGCCCTTAATCATCTCCATGTCTACCAAAGTCGCATAAAGCGGGCCTACGACAAAAATCTGCGAGAATGAGATTTTAACATCGGAGACCTCGTCCTCAAAGAGAATCAGCACGTGACCAATATGGAGCAAAGTAAACGAGGTAAATTCGCCCCAAATTGGCTTGGACCTTTTATCATCACGCACAAGTATGGGTCAGGGACTTATCGTCTGTCTTCCCTCGACGGACAGCCAGAACCTGAGCCTCTTAATGCGTTGCATCTTCGACCTTTCTTCTGTTAGTCGAGTACTCGTCTACTTGACACGTAACTTGAGCTCGTCCCTTGAGCAATCCTCATCCTCTTAATCCTCATCCCTTTCAACCCTATTCCCCTTTAACAAGTCCTCTACAACCCTTTTAGGATGCAGTGATGCTTTGTCCTAATAAAAAGGGGCGTCCTTGAGCTTCTACAGTCTTGTCCGTGACTCTCATTCCTATCAATAAATCCAAATCAAGATGTCAAAACATATCCATGGTCACTAAATCAAGTCAAGTCAAATCAAAAAGACAGACTGCTCCCTTGAAGGACAGCTATACTATCATTTCTGTATTACTAGACTGATCCCTTGAAGGACAGCTAGGCCAACTTTTCAAACATTATTAAGCAAAAATATAGACCACTCCCTCGAAGGATGGCTATGACTACTCTGGCAATAAACAGCACTTTTCTTAGAAGCTTCCCGCATCGATCAGCTTTGCAACATGACCATTACATCAAGTGACATCTCTATGCAGGCTTCCCGCATCGATCAGCCTGACTCAAAAAAAAAAAAAAAAAAAAAAAAAAAAAGAAACGAGTCACGGACATTGGCTTGTAGTTGTCTCAGGGTCTCCTACAAAAGGGGCAAGGTTATTCCTGCTCTTAAACTGGGTTACCCTATCCCCCTTCTATCACCGGCTCAAGGGACTTCGAGCTCACTTTAATGTCAAAGTGATTCGATTACCGTTCTAACTCAACACTGGTCAACGACGCAATGCATGAACGGGGCTTTTGTTCTAATAACCCTTATCTATGCTTCCTTTCTAGTCCTTGTCAATGAAAGAGCAATTTGCCTTTCACCTTTTCTCTACACTTTGGTCACGCTTTGGCCACGTCAATTGTCGACTCATCCTTAAACCCAGCCAACTTCAACATTTTTCAAACCAACCTCGACATTTTCAACATGACATCAGGCATCATCCTTGTCCTTTTCGCATAGTTTCTATGGACACCAATACACATGGAAACTACCGATTAGACCCAATTTATGTTAAGCATAAACCAATACTTGCTGAAGCATAAATAGGCCTTCTATTCATTTCTAGCATACATCCATCACGACTATGGAAACTTACTAGGAATGAAAGACTCTCGACCACTTCTACAGAAGACACCATCTGTAGCATCCTTTTATCCTCATCTTTTTATCCTCATCATTTCGACGCTTGACCACATCCAATCATCGACCATTTTGACCCTCGCAGTCCGAACTACATTGGTCTGAGGCCCTACGACCAGGGCTATGTAGGCAGCACTCAGATAGCACATCTTCTGAGGTTAGCTCGACCACCCCCGTTTGTTCATCTCTATGATGGACAAACCTTCTCTTCTTTGACTCTTATCACACCCAACTTCGTCAACTTTGACCAAGACCAATCATTTCCTTTGACCAAGACCAATCATTTCCTTTGACCAAGACTAATCATAGACCTTTGACCAAGACCAATCATCGACTTTGACCAAGACCTATCAATCCCTCCGACCCTCCCTCCCTTTTAGGGAGAACTACATCAGCCTGAAGCCCTGTCACCAGGGCTATGTAGGCAGCACTCAGTTGACATGGAGTCTTCTGGGGTTAGCTCGGCCGCATCCTTTCGTCTATCCATCCTCTTGACCAATGACCATTGGCGATCATGCCTATCTCCTTCGACCTCGACCACTTCCAAGCCAATGTTGCCTTGGTTGTTTTTACGTGTATACTATTCCACGGCTGGTTAGCAGAATTGTCCGCAGACCTTTTTTGACCCTTCACAAGTATAGGATCGCGAGCCAGTTGATCCCTACTACTTGTGACTTTTTCGTGTTTCTGGGAGCACTTCCTGAGCCCTGGATACCTGGGACACGACGACCATTTGGAGCTTCAGCTTAGATTGAGTGACCCGATCAGCAGACGACTAAATGCTGGGGCCCGGTTACTTCAATTTTGGCACTCCTTGACCCTTGACCATGCGACAATTTGACCTGACCCTCTCGTGAAGTGGACTACGTGCAATCTCGACTATGGCATCATTTTCACTCACTCTCTTCTATCCATTTCTCTGTCAAATCGACACTCGATCTTCGGTTCCCTTCTCTCGACTATCGCTTTGAGGGGGGGAACGCCTCATCCCTTTTTTGGGGCAACCAACTCCTATTTTTGTCTTGCAGTTCGTCTAGAACAACCAACAAGACAAAAAGGGGCAAATGTAGACACCGCAAACGTGTCTGCACCTTGGTTCTCCCCCTTGGCCCTTTCTCCCACCTAGTCCTCCTTGGTCCCTAACCCACCTAGGTCTTATTAATTAGAAATTAACATCTATTTTTAATTAAATTAGGCCCCCTTTCCACCCTACCCTTGCCACCTTGGATCCTCCCTTGAATCCCTCCACCTTCCCCCTAGCATTTATTAGGCCAAATCTCACCATTATATCCCCCCTCGTCCATTTTGGCATCCTCATGACCGTTCTGCCCATGACCCCTCACTCGGCGGCGTGCAAGAGTGGGCAGAGGCTATTTTTAGCCTCTGTGCCCATCCTGTGACCGCCGACGTCGGCGACCCTTCGGCCGACGTCGGCGAAACTGCCGACGTCGGCAGCCTTCATTATCCCCTTCTGCATCCGTTGCACCCCCTGGACTCTTGAGCTCGAAAACGGATTCTCTTGATGCTTTGGCTCTGATCTCTCCTCTGTCTTGACCTCGTGCAATAGCAGCAACAGGTGAAAAGGCCCTGGATCAGCATCTTCTCCTTGCAGCAACTCTTCTGTGGCTCCAGCAACATCTTCTTCTCTCTTCATTCAGCAAGCTAAAGGTAAGCTAGTCTAGGTTTTTTATTTCATTTTATTCATTCATCTATATTCTATTGTCTTTTGCTCCCTCTGTCCTTCCCCCTTGAGAGGCTGCAAAGCCTTCTCAGGCCCCATCCTCTGTGAATCCTCCTCTTCCCTGTCCTCTGTGTCTCTTTCAACTTCCTCACCCCTCTGCCAAAAAGACCTTGCAACAGGTACCCAACCCGAACCAGACCACTCCCCAATCCATCCAAACTTGTCCCCGTTCAGTCTCAGACCCGTCCACAGTCCAGCAAGCAACCCAGACCCGACTACAGGCCACAACCCCGACCGACGTCGGTCACTTCCCCAACCGACGTCGGCAGGATAGCCGACGCCGGCAGATCAGATAATCGACGTCGGCGACATTTCCGACCTCGGCGACTGTCTTCAGCCCAACAGCTCTTTCAGGTAATCATTTTGTTTTCTTCTTTCCTTTCTACTTTCTTTGTCATTTCTGTATTCTGGCATTCTGTCTTTTATCAGTCACTTATTTCATCAAAACAGTGGGTTGACCTCCCTTAAGGAAGTTTTTACACTTCTGGGAACAAGCCTTTTGCTTGGCAACCCACTGCCTATCTGTCTAACGTTTTTCTTGTCCTAGTTTCCTTTTTTCTTGCAGGTGTCATTCCTCCACAGCCAAAGAGGAGTGCTCACAAACGTCTGGATTTACGGTGCGCAATCTTTAGTCCAGGTACTTCCAAGCCTTGTCCATTACTTTCTTTTAGTTTCTTTCTTTTTAGTCTGAAAAGCGAAATTTGAGGTAGAAACAATGTCATTGTAGAGTTCCAAAATAAAAATCCCTCATACAATGGTTGAACTTAGCCTCCATCGAGTGGGAAAAAAAATTACAGTCAGAGTGAACAAATTCTAAAAATTGTGTGAACTTCTATTTAATATTATGATTCTATTTTATACGTAACCTGTAGACACTTAAAACTAGCCACCGATAACCTCCAATCAAGCTTTTGGCTAGTTTCCATCTAAAATGCATAATTTGGCCTAAAAACACTAAACATACAAAATGATGTGAAAATGACATATTCAAATGCTGATTTTGACCAGGGTATCCCTAAATGGGGCGATGTAATTTATGGGCCAGCTAACTTTGATCAATTCATTTTGAGTCAAAATGCCAATTTTGCACATGTGTACTCTAGGATGCTCTTTTCTATCAAATATTTTACACAAGACTTGTGCCTTTGTTATTTATTGTTGGCAACATTCTAAATGGGAATACACATCTAACACATCTGATGTGGATTTTCCATTCAAATTTAGTCAAATTTAGGACCAATAACAAGGCATTCTGATCAATTTGGGTAATTTGTGCACACTGTGCTTAATCATGCCTCAGAGCTAATTAACCCAAATCAAGGCCTAATTAAAAATTCCATGGAAAATTGTTGAATAATTTATTTTGAAAATGAATATTGAATATCTGCATCATCAAGTGACCTTATTTCTTAGGAAGACATCCCTAGACCATAAATGCCTTATATATCAAGATTCATACCCTCCATACCTCATCAAAGCCTTCCATGATGCCCTACATGCCTCTTAATTTCTCCTTCTTACAATGTCATGATGAGGATAATTACAAACTTAACTCTAAAAATTGAATTAATCCTCAACCACACATCTCTATCTTGAGATGGATGATTGAGGTTGATTCTGATCAAATCCAAAAATCTATAAATAAGAGGCCTCACAACATCATATATAAGCTTAATTAGTGCAAAGTTATAATGCAGGATTACTTCCAAAAGTTTCAAGCAACTAGTGTTATAATTCCAAATTGATTCCAAGCCAAGCCAAGCCACAAGCTAAAGGTGCCAAGAGGAGATGAAGGTAGCCACACTCCATTGAAGAAGACCTCTTGAAGCACAAGCTAAGCAAGCCACCATTACAAAGGCATTTGGAGCATCCAAGGAAGGTGAAAGGAATTCTTGTGTTTTCATTCCTTACATTTTAGTTGTGCTTGTCATTTGCTTTTGTTAACTAAGCTCTCCCTAGTGTCTAGGCTTAGAGATGTTATGTTATTAGTGTGTTTATTTTATTTTGTTTTCATTTTGAAACTAACACAATACTAACCATTCTCTCTTGAGTCAAATTCCTAGATCACATAATGGCATATCGATGGGATGAGACACATCTCACACCTAAAGGAGATCATTTTTCAACTCTAAAATGTCCATTTAGACATTTAAAACTATTGCAAATTGATTTTCTAACTTTATTTTTCTATTTTTTGTTGCCACAGGTTTACATAGTAACTGATGTCAGCAGAAAATACTGACATCAGTTACCTGGCTCAATTGATGTTAGTTATCAAAACTGACATTGATTAGATCTTGGTTGGACATCATCGATGTTGGTCACTGTGTTTTCTTAAAAACATAAACCTGAGAGCTATTTTAAAATGCTTGGTTTGGGGTCATATGAACTCTATTTTTGATGATTTTTTTTAAACCACATGTTTTCTTCTAAATGTTCAAAATTTGGCATTAGTTTAGCTTCAATTTTCATAGATTTTTTACAAAATTTGGAAAATCCATTTAAAATGTTTCTAATCTAACATATTTACTTTTGGGGTGATGCCTTAAGGGTAGACAGGTAACTAGCAGATTTCAAGCTTGATAAATCATGTTTTAGAACATATTTTGCATACTTTAAAATGAATAAGGAACATTATTTTGGTGATTATAATAACATTTAAGGTGCTTAAATAAGTGTGTTTTTGTATTATTTTTCAAAGTTACAACTAAGACCAAGAGGTCAAATGAACGCCACCAATCTTTTGAATTTAGTGCTTAAAAATGAACTCATCTTTATAAAAGTTTTTTATATTCAATAGTTGTTTGATCTAATTTTGTTTAGCAAAGAGAGGAGCGTTGCGTGTATGCTCTTCTATTTGTCCCCTTTAAGGAACCCTTAGAATCAAAAGTGTCATTCTTATTTTAAGTAGCCTAGTCCAAGGCTTAGAAATAAAGTCATCTAAAGAACTCCCCAAAAACTCATCAAAGTTTGTGTGACTTTGAAAATGACCCTAAAGTCTTTCTACTTTCATTCTTTCTTTATTTTTATGCATCTTGGCTTGTGAGGGGAACGTCATTAACTCTAGAGAGTTCTTTAGGGAAGCTTTGACCCAAGGTTTCATCTCCTGATATTGACTTCACTTACTCCTTCTGAGTTGCAGATGGGATGTAGTGGCACTTTGGACATCACACTACACTAAGTGAACAGTAGGATGTAGTAGTTACAAAAAAGACTAGACCTTTTTATAATAAGCTAAGTGATATGGACCCAAAATCCATGCTTTTCTTTTGCATTGTTTGGCATGAAATTCATTGTGCAATTGATTCCCCTTATGATGTTTGAAACTTGATAGTTTAGTCAACCCCACATGCCATACCCTTGCTAGGATTTGGATGATTATACTTATTATATTTTGGTCATTTTTGTTTAGTATGTTTTGAGACTAAAACTTGTTTATTTGTTCATAAAGCCATGTCAAAACCAATTTGTCTATACGTCACTCTTTTGTCTAAAGAGGTGTTATGTTGGCCATTTAACACCACACTTGTGCCTTGAAATTTTTGCTAATCATGTTTGTGTGTGTGTCATTTGAGTTAAAGAGGGTAACATTATGCTGCCCAAATCATGTCAAACTATTTTGCCTTTGAGTCTTTGAAACATAAAATTGACCACATTATTCAAGTATGCTTACATCATTAGGCTACTCAATTAGTTTCAAGACTTGTTCACCTTGTATCAAAAATTGTTTATTTCAAATCATGTCATGTATACCATTTAGACCTTTGTCTTATGCTATCATGTTGTCCAATCTTGTCTAGCCTATTTGGTCAAATCCTAGTTTTCAACGTTGAGTTTTCAATTAGTCTTGTCAAGTTTGGATTCAAATATTGATTGATTTCTATTTAGGCCTTAATTTATGGGGCTGATACACAAATCTTTCTCTTTTGGGTTGTAGAAATTTAGTTAATCAATTACCTAAATTTGAAAATTATTGATGGTTTGTTTGTTCAGCACCTATCTTCATCATTACTTGTGTCTTATTTAGGAGAACATAACCTTTCTAAAAGAGCCTTTTGTCTTATGCCTTATGCCAACTGATCATGTTTATGTTTGATTTTATGTGTTGGGTTTATGTCAAATTTATTTCCAAACTTATTATATTAAATCAAATCACATCATACCTATTTGTTTGAGCTTAGCTTTTGACTCCATGTTTAGACAAAAGACTTAGTAACTCAACTTTTTCCTTTCCTAGTTTAGACCTTGTTTGGAACACTTTGACCTAGACCTTTGACATGTTAGTTGTTATTTAGATGCTTGACCTTTTGTGTGTATGACATTTGCTATTAGACATTTGACATTAGACTATTTTATACCAAGTTTTAGCACCAACCATTTTGGAGATACAGTTCCACTTTTAGACCATATTGGAGATACAACTCCACCTTTTGACCAAGTTAGACCAAGCTTATACCATTTAACCTTTAGACATAGTTTTTTTCAGAGTTTGTAGAACTCTAAGCCTTTTTGTTTTGGAGCTTTCATCATTTACGTAGATATGTCTCACTACACTTATGGTGGAGTTACTTACAATCCAACTTATGATATAATGGTCGTACAAAATGACTTTTATATATTTTTTCAAGACCCCAATGATTTTAATATGGTTTGGGAGACAAATTTATATCTTCCTTATATTAATCATTCATGAGAACAAAAACACGAAGAAACTTATGATCCAAATTGAGACCTTGATTGGTATGAGGAGGCTTATGAAGAGGAGTTCAAAGACCCAACTATAGATAATGTTGTTTGGGATATGAATCCATACCTTCTTTACAATAATCAGTACATGGAACACAATCAAGAACTAGCTTATGAGCCAACTCATGACTGGGATGATATGGTTTATGACGAAGACTTGGATTCTTTAAGCAATCAAGTTTCATGACATCCTTTAATTATCTAATCATCGGCTACCCCTAACCCTCCTTTAGATTATATGAGCCATCAAACTCTACAATATCTAAGTAATATCATTACCATTCGTAGACCTAGTCATTTGGCTTGTGCAAGCAACCAAGTTCCACAACACCCAACCATTTCTATACTAGGACCTTGTCCTTTGGTTTTTGCAAGCAATCAAGCTCCACAATTCCTCTTCATCATTTTAGGACCTAGTCCTTTGGCTTATGCAAGTAACCAAGCTCCACAATGCCCCTTCATCATCTCAGGACTTTATCCTTTGGCTCATACAAGTAATCATGCTCCCCAAGGCCCTACCATTTTTCCAACCATATGCCACTCTTCCTCCAGTGCCAATTCGAACCAAACCTTCATCGATCCAGTCATTCAAAGAAAAATTTGTGTTCAAAATTGGTATTTCCCAACTCATTAGAAATGAAGGCCATGGGAAATAACCAATTTAAGATGTTTCTATTGAATCGATCATTTATGATAAGTCAACCTATGATAAATTACCTATTGATCCTATACCAATTATTGAGGAGTCTCACTCTTATGAGCAAGTCTTTACTGAGTCACTACTTAATGATTATAACTACCTTTGTGTAAGTCATTACCTTGACTATGTGCCTATTTTTCAAGAGCCTCCTATTGAAAATACAATCTCTGAGGATTTGTCTCTTGACCTATTTCTCATCCTAGAGGGGATCACTTTGGCAAACCAATTTTTGTGGATCCCATTATGCCATCATAGGCCATTACTTGTCCAAAACCAAATATTTAACAAGACATTATTGTAATAGAGTACCCATCAGATGAATAATCAAAATTAGAGTCAGGTTATATTCTTGAACTGACATCAAATTTAACATTAGAATCAACATCAGTCTCAACATCAAATTCAGAGTCCCTTAAGTCAGAATCAGATTCAGAAGAAGAATATGTTCATGACTATTAAAACATTGGTTATGCATGCCTCACAGATAAATTTTAATACATTTTTTATCCTTATATGATATTTGAGGATGAGTACTTCAACATCGACATAAGTTCTCCTAGTATCTTCTAGGAGGATTGTGTAGCCTCTCCCCATTCCATTACCATTCCATAGGCCATTACCATCAACCAAAATAGCCATATTATTGACATTCCATCTCCCATAAGTGTCGATTGGGATCGACATAGTCACACTTTGTTGAACTACACCCATGGCGATATAGTAGTTGAAGAAGAGCAAGGAGGCCAAGACAACATTCATGTAGCAAAAGAACACTCTCCTAGAGGGACCTTTTTGAAGGTGCTAGGGGACAATCCAAGCTAAAACTCAACCTCTTTTAGTGAAACTTTTTTGAAAGTGCTAAAAGAAAATCAAATTCAAAAGTCAACATTCCTTAGTGAAACCTTCTTGAAGGTGCTACAGGACAATCAAGACAAATTCATTGGTGAAGACCTCATTGAGGCACCAATAGTTGAGCACAAAATTTCTTCACTACTTGATGAAGATAAAATCCAAGATCAAATCAAAATAGCTTCTTATCTTCAACCTAATCAAATGCTAGCTACTCTCAAGATCAAATAATGAAAAAATCTGATGGTCCTATTGAGAGAACAAGTCTTCAACCCTGCCACAACCAAAATTATGTCAAATCTAGCGTCAGCAACATTAAGTGTGACTGAAAGTCCTAATATTCATTTTTTCCCCCACCATTATACATTCCATTATCATCTACCATTCCATTTCATAATCAAACCTACCATCCATTATTTGTCCTTGTTTACCATCCATGGCCACACTTTTCTTTACAGAGGCTACAAAGATACCTTGTCTCCATGTTTGAAGGAATCAAAATCAATGACCAATAAAGATCAAAAAAGCATTCTTGACAACCAAATCTGCATCAAATTTTTGATAGATCAACTATTTAGATGAGGTGTAGGATAGCAATTAACATGATCAATTATTTTATATTACAATTCCATTTTATACGTAACCATTCTTGTCTTTGACTTATATAATGAGAAGACTTTGTTTTTTAAATAAATAATAATATATTATATTCTTTAAATTCATGCAAATAAATTAATTACATTTCATTAGATAATAAAACAAGTGCGCATATCACCAAATCCCTGCAGGAAGAGTGAGTAGTAGCATAGGTGGATGCAAAGAGAGATGTAGAGCTAGGATAGGATGTCATAAAAGAACATGAGAGATGAGAATTTTATTTATTAAGGATATGTCATTTAATCTTTGTATGAAAATAACATGAGAAATAAATCTCAAACAAGTTTATTTATAATGAATGTTTCATTTATATAAGCATGAAATATGAACCACCAATATTCAACGTATGATTTTGCTTATAAAAGCACAAAATATGAATGTAATTGATATTATGTTGCTATTAATAACTAAAACATCCACTACTAATTTATAAATTTAAAAACTAAATACAAAATATGAACAAACACACCTATTTCTAATAAATACTTTCCTTAAACAAACACAAATTAAGAATAACTAATGTGTGAATTTGCTTATACAAGCATAAAATATGGATGTAATCAATTGTTTATTGCTATAAAATGTTGAATCTAATGTGTCTTCCTCAACAACCCTATTGTATTAAAAAATTATTCCCATGAATCACAAATATTAGAAATTATGTTACTAATCTAACTATAAAAAAAATATTCTCTTGTATATAAATTTAATTTCATGGAGATGCAGGAAGGCAAATTTTATGAGTGCATATTGTACGTAGTATTGTAATGGATAATTTCAAACTATATATAATGGATAATTTAATTAGTAATATAAAGTAGAGACATTACACTATATAGGACCCTTTATGTAGCCAACACCTTGATGAAAAAGGGTTAGCCTTGTCTTGTCCCACCTCAACACATGGTGCCATCACTATGGCATATACATAGAAAGATGGAAAGATATTGTAAACATAAATGGTTACCCAAAAAGAATTTATGCACATTATAAACAAACAATGGTACTTAGAAACTTCTATTGAACCATGGGAAAAAAATTAAAATAATCTTTGTATAGAATAAATCACCTTAGATACAAAAATGTTTATTCCTGCATGTTTGTTGTCCCACCCAAATTCATTGATGTTATCATCAATTCCCAGTCTTGTCATTGATTTGAATGTATCTGATATAAGAGTGATCTTTAACTACTTTGTGTAGCTATGTTGTACCCCATAAAAACTTATCTTGTAAACACAAACATAATGTTTTCTAGATTGAATTAACTAATATGTTATGAAGTGTTCATCAATATTCTATGGATTTATATAACAAATTCATCTTACAAAGACAAGTTTATAATGTTTACTATAATGAATTTACTAATATGCTATGAGGCATTTAGTAATATTTTGTGTATCTATCCAATAGTTCAGTTCATGTTATACACATACTTGGAATCCATCAATGTCACAGTAAAAAGGACATATTGATGCTCTAAGGATATTATTGTAGGCTCCCCTATATGTTTTTTCTTGGCATTGTGAAAATTAGCTAATTATAACATAAAACCTTGGAAGATCAAAATCTTTAAAGATGGAAAAAGAAAACATAGTTCAGAGAGAAAAATCACAACAATCCAAATGCTAAAAACAATTTTGACTATAAATATTTGTTGTAGAGTATGGCTTACAAGTCAAACACTTTTCATTTTCATTTAATCCTTTCAAACTTTCCTTAAATTATTCTTTTGAATTAGATATTTGAATGAATGGTGAAATAATTTGCACAAGAAGAATACATGAATCAGTGCTAAACATATACAATTGCACATGATAAATATCATGAGAAATAAATTCTAACCGAGATTTTGATAGAGTTGTTGGATACGCAAAGGAATAAAGTCTTGTCACCAAGTATTTTATTTGGAAATTTTTTGTCATCAAAACTAGCCTGGACCAATGGCATGTACTCCTCTATAGAAATGATTTGATTGTTACTATGCTCATCTACCATTTATTGATTTTTATTCATGGAATTCATTTTACAATACTAAAAAATCCATTATTAGAAGTTTTTTAAAATAATAATTGACTAAGATAAACACTTTTAAGATGTTATAAGGTATTTTTTTAGGTTAAGGTCACTAAATATGAAATGAAAAAGGATTATTAGACACTACTATCAATATCTAAAAATATTGCCTAAATTCCATGTTCTTGAATCTCTTAGTGAATTAAAGTAAATGATGTAGATAGAATAGTTCATAATTGTATCAGTATTCAAAAATACTGCCAAAATATTAACCTATGCAGCAATAAAATACATGGATTAACTATGGATAAATATGATTACAAAGGACAAAAAAACACAAGTACATATGTATGTGAAGATTTTTATTTAATAAAAAAATTCACATTATGTTTATTATTTCACATGAATAAATTCAATATATGAAATCAATACACTATTGAACTTATTTAACTTTACCATTTTTTATTACTCATTATTTTGGCCAATCAAAACACTATGTTTTCCATGCCTGGAAATATATGTAGCTTTTGGAAAGGTGGTGTGAATATTTTTTAGGTGTTTTCATATGATATTATTATTTTATATGCATTTATTGGAAGAGATATTTTCATGTTTTATGGAATGCATCAATTTTATTTTATGTTAGAAAAAATATATAAATAAATGTGCATCAAAATTTATTTAGAAAGAGGTTATATCTACTAATCCTTGGAGTGGATAGAGCTTTGATCTACTTTTAGAAAGTGAGGGTAATTACATGATGCATTTTGTTCAATTGGTGATGTAATCACTAAAGAAGTATTTGTTGAGTCTTCAAGATTTGAATATTAATTGAGTATATTAAGCCTTACATGCACACCTTTTTTTTTTAATAAGGAAAACGCAACACATATCAGTGTAGGCATTTTTTTAAAACTATATAAACTTCCATAGGTATGTGCAACAAGGACTGGTTCACCAAAAAAAAAAACTTGAAAGTTGTATTAGCACCACATCTGATATTGCTAAAGAAAAGACTTCATACATAAATAGAAAATCCTCCACATAACTAATGTTATCACTTCTAGTGCTTCAAAATCCTTAACCACTAATAAAATATAAATTATCTCATAAATAATAATATATACATTTTTTGGGGTTGTGCATATATTCCCTTCAAAAATGATTATTCAAGGTTTTAGATATGAAAAGTAATATGGATGACACAATTCAAAGTTTAAAATATGAATACTAATATACAAAGTGAACAAAGCTAATAACAAAGTTCAAGACTATGGCATTGTTACTAAATTGAACACTGCAAAGGCTTTTACAAACACAAGACTATTATGTTCACTCAAAAAAATAGTAATTATAACCTTTGTCTTCTTATGACATGAAATTTGAATTGATTATATTTGAATGTTGTTGTTTTTCAAATGTTTTAAACAACTCAAAAAAGTATGCACATAAAGCATGACATTTATTTATAAAGAGGTTATTATTCTTTAATTTTCTGACCAATTAGAGCACTCCATTTTTGTGCTTCACAATATATGTAGCTTTTGAAAAGGCAAGGTGCATGTTTTTTAAGCATTGGAATAGGATATTATTATTTGTTATGTAGTGATCACTATAAATATTTTTATTTTATTAACAGACTCACCTGGTTCAAACCAAGATTTAATGTAGTGATTTACTTCACGTAATGGATCACTATGATTGTTTTATGGAACAATTTTTTATTTTAGAAAAATTACTGAAATAGTTGTGCAATGGGAACATAGCATTGATTTGGAGAGAGATTATAGGTACTAATTTATATTTCAAAAACTATAACTGATCATAATATTTGTAATTTCAAATATTGATTTTTGGCTTCTAGTAGAATACTAAGCATTTAATTGATTCAATTCTATTTTCTTGAAGCAACTGTGTTGTACTAATTTTTAAGTAAAGTACTTAGTAACAAGACTTTAATATTTCACATACTCAGTTATTGACATTGAAATGATTTTCATGAATTGATAACAACCCTAAATGATACTATTATATCCATAAACAAATCAAGAACATGGTATCATTTATAAAGAGCTTATAGCAAGATAAATGTTTTTTTTGTCATTTACAATTATACTTATCCAAAACTAATCCAAATACAAAATCAACTAATGAGACAAAAATTATAAGATATTGAATGCCTCACCTCAAAAAAATGAAGCCCAAGCCCATAATAAACAATGATGGTTAATAGCAAAAGCCTCTAAAAATCATATGAAGAGGTTATTATTCCTTACTGTTCAGACCAACCAGAGCACTCCATTTTTTATGCTTCACAGTATATGCAGCTTTTGAAAAGGCAAGGTGCATGTTTTTAAAGCGTTGGAATAGGATATTATTATTTTTTATACAGTGATCACCAAAAATATTTTCATGTTATTATTTGCATCATAATGTAGCAATTTACTTCATGCAGTGGATCACTATGATTTTTTTATGGAACCATTTTTTAATTTTATAAAAGGTACTAAAATAGATGTACAATGGAAACATAGCATTGATTTGGAGAGATATTATAGGTGATAATTTATATTTCAAAAACTATAACTAATCATAATACTTGTAATTTTAAACATTGATTTTTGGCTTCTAGTAGAATACTAAGCATTAATTAATTCAATCCTATTTTCTTGAAGCAACTATGTTGTGTCAATTTTTAAGTAAATTACTTAGTAACAAGACTTTATTCTTTTGCATACTCAGTTATTGACATTGAAATGATTTTCATGAATTGACAACAAACCTAAATGATAATATTATATCCATACACAAATCAAGAACATGGTATCATTTATAAAGAGCTTATATCAAGTTAAATATTTTTTTTGGTCATTTATAATTATATTTGTCCAAATCTAATCCAAATATAAAATTAAATAATGAGGCACAACTTATAAGATCTTGAATGCCTCACGTCCAAAAAAATGAAGCCCAAGCCCACAATAGACAATGACAATTGATAGTAAAAGCCTCTAAAAATCATATAAAGAGGTTAGTATTCCTTATTGTTCTAACTAACCAGTGTGTTCCACTTTTTGTGCTTCATAATATATGTAGTTTTTAGAAAGGTAAGGTGCATGTTTTTTATGCATTGGAATAGGATTTTATTATTTGTTATGTAGTGATCACCATAAATATTTTCATGTTATTAGCAGCCTCACCTAGTTCAAACCAAAATTTAATGTAGCAATTTATTTCGCACAGTGGATCACTATGATTTTTTTATGGAATGATTTTTTATTTTAGAAACAATACTGGAATAGATGTGCAATGGGAACATAGCATTGATTTGGGGAGAGATTATAGGTACTAATTTATATTTCAAAAATTATAATTGATCATAATACTTGTAATTTTAAACATTAATTTTTGGCTTCTAGTAAAACACTAAGCATTTAATTGATTCAATCCTATTTTACTGAAGTAACTATGTTGTGCTCATTTTTAAGTAAAGTACTTAGTAACAAAACTTTATTCTTTCACATAATCAATTATTGACATTGAAATGATTTTTATGAAATGGCAACAACCCTAAATGATAATATTATATCCATACACAAATCAAGAACATGTTTTTTTTAAAGATCTTATAGAAAGTTAAATGTTTTTTTTTAATAAAAAGCTTATAGAAAGTTAAATGTTTTTTTTTTTTTTTTTGTCATTTGTAATTATTCTTATCCAAAGATAATCCAAATACAAAATCAACTAATTAGACACAACTTATAAGATATTGAATGCCTCACATCCAGAAAAAATAAAGCCCAATCCCATAATAGACAATGACAGTTTATAGTAAAATCCTCTAAAAATCATATAAAGAGGCTACTATTCCTTACTATTCTGACCAACCAAAGCACTCCATTTTTTGTGCATCATGATATACGTATATTTGGCAAAGGAAAGGTGCATGTTTTTTAAGTATTGGAGTAATATATTATTATTTGTTATGTAGTGGTCGCTAGAAATATTTTCATATTATTAGCGGCCTCACCTAGTTCAACCCAAGATTTAATGCAGTGATTTACTTTGTGTAGTGGATCACTGTGAATTTTTTATGGAATGATTTTTTTATTTTATAAAGCGTACTAAAATAGATGTGCAATAGGAATATAAAATTGATTTGGAGAGAGATTATAGGTGCTAATTTATAGTTCAAAAACTATAACTGATCATCTTGTAATTTCAAACATTGATTTCTGGCTTCTAGTAGAATACTAAGCATTTAATTCATTCAATCATATTTTCTTGAAGCAACTATTTTGTGCTAATTTTTAAGTAAAGTACTTAGTAACAAGACTTTATTCTTTCACATACTCAGTTATTGACATTGAAATGATTTTCATAGATTGACAACAACCCTAATTGATATTATTATATCCATACACAAAGCAAGAACATGAAAAGAGATTATAGCAAGTTTTATTTGTCATTTGCAAGTATACCTTTTCAAAGCTAATCCAAATATAAAATCAACTAATGAGGAACAAATTATAAGATCTTGAATGCCTCACCTCCAAAAAATGAATCCTGAGTGATAATGATGGGTACTAGTAAAAGCCTCTAAAAATCATACAATAAACAACTTGAAAAAGCAAAAAGAACAAATGTTCAAGAATTTATTAGTATAAAATCATGAAATAACCAAAAAATTAGCTTAATTATAAACAAAATGCTTCTCAAAGTTACATAACAAGAAATTCAAAAATCAATTAAGATGAAGAATTACGTAGTTTTAAAATACATATTAGACAAAAATTACGTTGGGCAATGCAACAATACACTGAATATAGATTTTAAATAACTATTTAAATCATGTTGATAACATAATACCAATCCTCACTATTTCCAAAAATGGAATGGATAACTTTGAAAAATCATGTATAAATCCATCCTCATTAAAATATTGATGGATCAATTTCAACTGAAATTTAACTCTCAAATTCACAACATGCAAGTTGCATCGATAAATATTTATTCAAATGACAATGTGAAAAAATACTTTTGTAACATATATTTCCTTGATTATTTAAATAGGCTTCCTTATATGCATAAAAATAGGACCAATATTATTACACTTTAAATTAACAAATTATGGAAAATCTTATGAATTAAACACTAAATTCCATTTTAAAATGTATAAATGCAACATGACATGAATTTATACCTTATTGAGGCTTTGGCTGGTCACCATAAATCTCAATCTTATACCATGAGAATATTAATTCTCTTATGTTCCTGACGTAATGAATATAATATTTAATGTAAATAAAGCCAAGTATTTCATGAACTATAGATAGATGCATAGATGGATGCACAGATATATGCAGAGGTAGGATTGGATGTCAAATAGAGAACATGACCAATGAGATTTGAATGAATCATCATTTAAATCAGGATGCATCATCTTATCTTTGTCTGCAAAGAACCCAAAAAATAAATATTAAACAATTATGTTTTCATTTACTGAGTTTTTAAAAATTATGTGCAATTATTTTAGAAAGCTAATGGAAGAGGGAAAATAGCCATTGATTTCACAGAAGCTATGAAATAAAAATTATTTTAATAGGATAAGGATAGACTTATCTAACTAAAATATGTAACTAGCTATTTTTTTATAAGTTTTCCCCAAACAGTAGAATTTTGCATGTGAAAATGATAATCGGGTATATTCACTCTTATTAAAATTATTACATTAACTAAATTCTATATAAAATTATAGTCACGTTTATGTCTCCCTGAGAATGTTTGTATCAATGCAAAACATAATTTTGGATACTATTCATGACCATGATTATTTGACAATTATTTTGATGGAATCAAATTTGTGACTAAGTAATCTACTTGTTATCCATTTTCAAACAAAAAATCAATTAAGATTAAGCAAACCAAATGCTAGCCATTACATGTTAAAAAATGTAACTTGACTATTTGTTAAGACACTAAATTATTTTCCAATCAAATTTGAATGTTAAACTTATTTATTTTTATAAATTTTATGTGAATACCTATTGAATATTTATTTTCCTAAAAATATTTTCATTTCAATAGACATCCATAATATAATCATTCATAAATGCATAAATTACAGGTTAAATAATCATACTCAAAATAAATATGAATCAATACACATCAAAAACATATTAAGGATTATTCTTCATCTATTATGACTTTTTTAACTTTCTCAAAAAATAAATTCATAACCCATTGCATCCAATTATCCTCTCGAAAATTTCTCTAAATTTGTCATGCAAACTTTTGATTTATATTAAAACACTTACAGAAGATAATAATGTTTGTAAAAATTTCCATAAACACCTTAGTTTAAATGAGTGTTATTGAATACATTTACATATTCAATGTAAAATCTCATAATTCCCATCGTATCATCCCTAAATTATAGGCTAAAGAATCTATTTACAGGGTTGAGTACCATATATGGTCCTAAATTTAAAGGATCCTCAATCAATTCACAAAGTCTTTTGTAAATTATAGGGTTAAAAATGATTTCAATTTAGCATTTTCCTCACAACATTTTATTGTAAAGAAATTACAGGTTAAATTAAGATTTTAATTTAACATTTCCTTCACAACATTTGATTTTTTCTAGCTTACAGTTACCTAAAGAATTAATTTAACATTTCCCTCGCAACATTTAGTTCTCAAGAGATTACAGGCTAAATATAGACTTTAATTTTACATTGATGCTTAAATTATAGGATAAATTATGATTTTAATTTAACATTCTCTTACAACATTTGATTCTCTCCAAATTACAGGTGCAATAAAGATTTTAACATTTTTTCACAGTGTTTTAATCTCTGTAAATTATAGGCTAACTAAAGACTTTAATTTAACATCCCCCCATAACATTTGATTCTATGGAAATTCCCAAGCTAAATAAAGGCTTTAATTTAACATTTCCCTCTGAATATTGAATTATCTAGAATTTACAAACTAAATAAATACATGAATTTAACATTTACCTCACAACATTTGATTCTTTGTAAATTATAGGTTACCTAAATAATTTAATTTAACATAAAATTGATTATGTATAAATTATAGGATAAATAAAGATTAACAATTTCTTCTTTGTAAATTATAGTTTACCTAATTATTTTATTTAGATTTTTGAAATAAAAAAATGCACAAGTTACATGCAACCCATAGATTAAGTTCACACACCCTAAGTCAAAAATCTACCTCACTAAAATTACACTAGGGACACAAATTTGGCATGCACAATTTGTCCAAAAGAAATCTATACTCTCAACAAGATCTGTTAAATAAAAAAAAATTAAAACGAAAAAGATGTAAAAGGATCTTTAACCTTGATTTTTATAATTTATCTTAATTTTGACTTATGATTAACTATGTCACTAATTTAAGCTAAGAAAAATATTTATTATTTTCTAGAGCAAATACCTTGTTCACATCTCACAATTGTAATTTTAAATTTCCTCTTCTCTTTCCATGATGAAGCTTTTGTTGGATAAATCTTTCTTCTTGTCTTATGAGAGAGAAAATTCTTGTAACTGAAGAAAAAAAGAAAATGAAAAACTAAAATAAAATTGAGCATACTTACTTTGGGATTGAATTTATGTTTGGATGAAAACCCTAGATCCACTAATATAACTCGCACATAAGGTAATGCAAAGAACAAGGATCATGTCCTTAACTTATGATGCATACATAACTTCATAGTCAACAACATATTATTAGAAAGATTCAATGAAAACAAAAACAAAAACAAAAATATTTCTTCTTATATATTATAAGTAAGAATTAGAGAAACAAAATAAAATTTGTCAATCAAGTCACACATTTACTAGTGATATTGATCCAAAATAACACAAAATGTGCTAAAAACCCATTTCAAGGCTTTTTTTGCATGCATTTAGGCATTAAACAAGATAACTATAGACCTGAATGTAAAATTCCATACTAGAAAAATATATAGCCAAATAAATTCCAAATTGATAAAACCCCTAATTACTGTTAGTAAGATACTAAAAAAAAGCATTAAAACAACTTTAACTCATCATGATCAAAAACCTTAAATCCTACAATATCACTCAAATTTTAAGGCATTAATTTTAAGGCATTACATGGAAACAAATCCATAAATTGTTCATTGTTGATGCAAGAGATAATTCTCACTCGCCTAGCACATTATTACTATTTTTTTTTTTCTTATCAATTTACCTCTTAAGAACAAAAACTCTCAACCTTATTCTACATTAAAGGCAAAAGGTATCATATATATATATATATATATATATATATATATATATATATATATATATATATATATATATATAAGTTAGATCCCACATTATTGGTAGGAATTACACTTGTAAATTGAGCTATATTGCTAAAAACTTCTTTCAGCTTATAATGAACTACTAAATAAGGGATTTTTTATAAATATCATAAATTATCAAACTAAAAACTGAAAAAGACCTTGGGGCAGAGTGTAGGTTGACTCCCCAAAGTAACAATGAATCCCAACATTTCACAACTACCCAACCAAAAAGAGTTTTCTAAAATCCAAAAAAAAACCAAAAAATATCCTACAACAAAGGGTTTCAAAAAAATTATCAGCTCATAGCATCCCCAACTCAACAAAACCCAATATTAATGGCATCATTTAGCTCTTTGTACTCCATAAATAAACATGTATAACATCTCTCCAAATCAATGCAATGTTATAACTGCACATTTATTTCAATAATTTTCCAACATAAATAAATCACTCCATTAAAAAATTGTAGTCACCCACCACACAAAGTAAATGATTGCATTAAATCTCACCTTGAACCACGTGAAGTCACCCATATCATGTAAAATAATCATCCAATCAATTCAAAACAAATAATAATATCATATTCCAATACTTAAAAAACTTGCATCTTGCCTTTCCAAAAGCTACATATATTTTTAAGCACAGAAAATAGAGTGCTTTGATTGGCCAAACTAGCAAGTAATAATAACTCGTTAAAGCAAAACAAAACATATAGTCTCTCTTCAAGACTAATAAGTCTAAAAAGATAATAATAATAATAATAATAATAATAATAATAATAATAATAATAATAATAATAATAATAATGTCTAATGTTCAATTCCAAATTATTTATGAAGGAAAAATACTTAAGATTAAGAGGCATATCTTAAATAAATCATTACTAAAGATTTTCTCATTTGAATCTAAAGCTAAAGATGTATTATAATACATGTCAATGACCTTGCCCAAAAATAAGATCTGATTAGAATTTGATGTTGGGGATGCAACTAATAGGCATTAGGAACACTATCACTTTTGATTACTAGTTGTTAGTGGTAAACTAAGTTTTCAACTTTGTTTTCCTTCTTCTATTCTTTTATTTCCTCACTCTTATTCATGTGATGTGACTCCTATATACCTATAATATCTCATTCATTCTATTATATAATGTTAAAGGAAAAAGTGGATTTAGATGAATGTGTTTAATGGGATGCCTTTCATTTATTAGACCTCTAGGTGAGAAACAAAGATGTCAAAAAAAATAAATGTTTAAAGGAAATAACTATAGAATAAAAATCAATTAGCATAGATAAGCCTCATCTTGTACACAAAAAGTGATCATAATAGAATGATAGCTCAAACAATTATAAATGAACTAATTATTGTCTATACCTTTCCATAAATGATATATATCACTTGTTTACTTATAAGTGATATTATAAGATAAATTAAACAACATTAACACTCATGTTGACTTCCAAAAGCTAGGACATAAAAGGGGGGAAGAGAGGGGCACAGACACCTAACTTAAACAAGGTCTAAAGCACAAGGTAAGATAAGGATAATATAGGGGATGGACAAGCATGGGGGAATTAGGAAGCTGAAAGTAACCAAGAAGGCTCATATTCCTAATTTGAACCAAATTAGCTAAACATAAATAATTGTGCTACACTAATATAAATTAACATAAAATAAGGCCATGAGACTATTTTAAGTGCCTACATTTTACCCCACTTTGACATGTGTGCCTAGCCCACAAGTAAATATTGTAAATGTGCACTTTAAAGTATAAAAGGGATTTAATTGCACATCTATATCTTATAGGTGGTAAAATTATCATGTCTCTAAACTTAAAAAATCATTTGTTTTTTATGCGTAACCATGGGTGATTGAAAAATAATAAAATTTGAAACTTGATATATTGAAATAGAATACCTCCTTTGGCCCCATTATGATAGGTTTATCATACCATTGAAGGATATGTGAGGATAAATTGGATTTATGAAACTTATCAATCATAAACCTCCAAATCTAAAAATAAATTGGATCATTAGGAATTAAAAGTTAGGAACCCTATCAAGCACAAGCCTCTAATTTCATTGAGAATCAAAGCTACTAAATCATTGGATAAGGTGTCCATTGAATATAGAAACCCATATGTTAGATAAAATATCATCTAATTACACTATACTAGAAAATATAATTCTCATGCCTCTTTGACTTTGATATGATAGGTTCGTTATATCTTCAAAGAAGCGTGCAAATGTAGTGTACGATATATGCCCCTATTTTGAGATGTGAGGTGAATATGTGAAACTCGTATCTCAAAAGAAATATATTAGATATAACAATAAGGAATGTTAATTATATACTCATCAATTTCAAAGATATAACATTTAAGAACATACACCTATATTTGTTTCCCTATGTTGTTCTAATACATATATCAAATGTTAACATGGAAATATGGAAAATGGAAAATCATAGCAATGAGGTGTTAGTCCTTACGATGTATCAATGATGATCACAAGAAAGGTAATTAAGTATTTTCCCAATATATTCCCTAATAATAATATAAAATAAGATTATTAGTTTGTATTTATTTTCAACATAGGGTTGTCTCGAAAGAAAAAAAAGAAAAAAATATAAAATTAGCTTATCAGCACAACATGATGGCTCTCATATGCATAAACCAAAATTTAAACTATGAATTCATAGGCACAAATAATTTTTACATTGCTCTCTTGGACTACAATATTTTTTTAACAAGTGTTCTCAATGCAGTACTAAACTTCCTCGCAGAGGTTTATATCTCATATACAAGTTTAGATTATTAATATCGACATAATAAATTATTCATGCCATAGTTCATTGACTTTAATAAGGAATCAATCTGAGATTGGCATCCTTACATATAAATTAATACAAAGTGTATGTAAACTATCATTCAATAAAATAAAAAAATGGCCTTAACCATTGTAATATCATGTACTTTCTAGCACATCACTAACTACCATCCACTAGGCCTAAACATTCCCCAAGCATGTTCACTAAAGCATCCCCTCCCTTCCATGTATCAACATCAATGGTGAGTACATAGCAATAAAAAGAACACCCGATCATCTAACTAATGGTAATGATATATGTTAATTGTCGATGATGTATGGTCATGAAGAGATACTCCCAATGTAACATTTATCATCACAAGTATGTTAACTCATTATCATACTAACATATACCATAATATATTTTGATTTTTGTTAAATATGTTAACTACAAACTATTTACTTCCATGATGGTCCTCTGTGATTTATTGATTTTTGTATAGCTTATATTCTTTAATTCTTATAGGAATTTTATTCCATTTATAGGACTTTGATTCTATTTATTTGAATTGCTTTGCTTCCCACCTTGAGCCCTCTCAATTTTTTTCATTGAGAAGTTTGTATTATTTATCTTCTTAAAGAGAGATCCATTATTTATCAATAAGTTTGTATTATTTAGTCCATTAAGGAAGCTTGATCCCATCCATTTTATATTTTGGATCATTCTCTTAGTCCTTCCTTATTTAAATTTTTAATAATCAGCTAGTATTTTTTAATTCCTTAGGTACTTTGATTTCATTCATTTAGGATTTTTGAGTTTTATCTCAATCCCTCCATTTTTGATTGACAAGCTTTAATTTTTTACCCCCTTAGTGACTTTTATCCCATCCATTTGATTATTTTTAGCCTCATATTAACCCACCTTTTATGATTCACATGATTTTTAGGAACTCTTTAGTGGACCCCTCCACAACTACAAAGAAGGGTCCACTTTTCCTCCTAAATATTGTTAGCTTGCATTCATGGCCCTCTTAATCCTATTGATGTGGGTTTTATGCACACCACAAAAAAATCACAAGGTAACCTCTAAAGTTTTAGGATTGGTGAAAAGTTTTAACTCCAAGGCATGAGTTATAGGGTATTAGGTTTTGTGAACAACATGTTGGTAGAATAACAATGAGTGAGGCATATTGTTTACCACATATGGGTTGACTATAGATGAATCTATATCTATTTGAGATGGGTGTATTGATGATGATTCAAGCCTAAGAGGGGTAAGACTTAAAAATAAACTCAAAATGAGGGAAAGTTAGGGTAGGAAAGGAAGTTTGTGGACCATACTAGATGAGATTTTTTAAGATCAAAACTTGAACTATAGGTTGGACAAGAAAGCACAGACCAGTTTTTTCTACAAGCTACTATAGCACACCAATAATAAAACATAGTTAGGAGTCAAAGCTAACTAAAATAAAACATACTTAAACACATGAAATTAAAGGTTGTCATGTTTGTTAAGTTGTAATAATGTATCTACAATGGAAGATTATGATTTATATGTAAAAGGTATTCAAATTAGTTAAAGCTTAATATTAATGACTGTATATAAAATAAATAACACATACACAACCAAAATACTGATAAACCATAATGATATAACTTCTTACACAATCCACAAGTTGGAAAAGAATCAAGATTTACACATCAAGACCAAAATTGCATAACTTCTTAGAATTTTCTATTAATATTAATAGCCAAAATTCTCCTCCTTTTGGGACTGGGAGGATGCAAGTGTAAATAGCTTGAGATAGGGAAGGCCTCATCTCTCAAGATAAGTCTAAAAATATAATTACAAAATTAGGTTTTGCGTACAAATCTCATGCAAAGGATGCATGTATAATAGTAAACCCAAAATAGAATTTCATAGATAAAAATATAATATATACATGAAACATATATTTAGAACCAAATTTCAAACTTAAAAAAACATGCAAGTACATAGTTATATTTATATAGGTGTTGATGTAGTGCAACTAGCTAAAGAAGATGGTGGAGTACCAACTGAAGGATCCCATTAGTCATTGTTGATCTTTATGACATCAAGATGAACCCATTTGGAGTTTGCATGACTATAAATATTTAAAATTAAGACCTTTGAGATGATGGGGCAACAAGAACAATTGGCTATGTTGATCCAAACAACACTTCAGGTGATAATTTGGGTGACACTTTAGATGCAGAAATTTTGAGAGCCATAACTTTTGAACCATAGCTCAATTCCATCTCATCGCATTCTCCTTATTCTTAGATTTCCAATGGTTAACTGTTAGAAAGCTAAGAACGAGTAGAATGCGATGAGATGGCACTGAGCTCTGGTTCAAAATTTATGGCTTCCAAAAGTTCTGCCACCAATTGGGGTAAAACCGTCACTTGAATTATCACCTGAAGTGTCACCTAAATTATCACCTGAAGTGTTGCCCAGATCATATGTGGTTATCACTAACCCTGAAGTTGTTTCATTTGCCCTAAGTTGTTCAAATAACATGTGTGTTACATTGAAATCTTTATTAATGATGTCAAAATTGAGCAAGGAAGGTTTGAAGAGTTTAGTGGCCTCAACCATTAACCATATTTGTTTAGATTCCTAACTCTTGAATTATGCTCCTAGAGCCTCAACTATTATTATGATATCCTTGAAAAAAAATAGCAATTATAAAATTTCATCATTGGTCTTATATATTGTGCCTTCAAATTCATCCTTGAAGTTGTTTGCATTTTCATGGAGGATGTTCTCAAAATTTGGCTTGTTGACTAATTCACCTATAGGAGTAATCACATTAGTGATCCTCATGTCTTTCATAATTTCCAAGGCCTCACTTTCATGATTTATAAAATGTCCCAGTAGAGTATTCATCTGATTGTGCCAATTGAGGGAAGTATCCCTTTTTATAATTACATAATTGAGGCACCATGATGCATCCATGTTGAAAATTTAATTTAATTAGTTGAAGGCACTGATTTTGGAGCACTAAACCAAGAATTTCAACCTTTTATCTAACTCTTTCATTTAGTGCCAAAGTTTTTTCACATTCATTATGTTTCATTGGCTTCTTCCTCTGGAAACCCAGATATTATACAAAATATTGTATATCTTAATAGCTTCACTCTACACATAATTAATTATCTCCCAAGGAGCATGTATAGTTTATCTCTATTACAACATCTATTGTGCTTCCTCTTTACTTTTATACATTTATTTCATACCATCACCAATTGAGTCCACAAAATCATAAAAGTCTTGAGTATATTCATTATAATCCCTTGGATCTTTTTTGGCTTTCTTTGCCAAGGGAAACACATTTTTTCTTTGTTTAAATTCCATTTATTCCATTGTATCCAAATTTAATGCCTTCTTCTTCCTCACCCTTTATATGGTTCTGCTCTTTTTGTCAAACCGAGTAGAGACTAAAAGCAACTATATGAAAACTTGATTCTATCTCTCATCCCTTACATTTTTCATCTCTTTTATCCATTTGGGAATAACAAGTTCCCTTATTTATTCATCAAGTGGGCTTAGGTCTTCAGATTTGGAAGGTGGAATCATTGGAGGAGGTGTTATTATTGGTGGTGCCAATGATGCACTTATTTTTATTAGGAAATAGAGAGGTGGATAGAAAATTATATCACATGGTGAAGGTTACCTCAATGGAGTGACTTTAACCACATACTTGGTCAAGACTAGGGTTGTCTCAATAGTCATAGTGGCTAAGTATATGGGTAAAGACTATGGCAAAGGAAGCTCTAGTTGAGCTAAATGTTTCTTAAGGACTGGTGGCCTTTCGGGGTTATAAGTAGAAATCATAACTCTACTCTAAAAATGGACTCCTTTTTTTAGAGCCTTTATTTGCTTTGAATTTGAAAGAATGGGAGAGTCAATAGAACTATATATAATAATATTTGGAATGGCTGGAGGCAAATCTATAGCTAGAATATCTACACTGGAAATATTTGAAACAAGAAAAGAGACTATCTCACTTATGTTTATTTTTTATTCTTCTGTGAGGATTTGTTGGTCTAAAGTGTCAACCAGAGTTTCATCTTGTTATATGCCTTCTAAGCTCAAATCTTTAACCTTTTCTATCTTTGGTTCCTCATCATCTAGGGCTACCTTTTCACTTATTATAGGTCATAACCCCTTAATTATTTGTATATCTTCTTTGCCTTCATTATTTGAATATTCAACTAAATATATTATCAGTGTAGGCTATTCTTCTTTTCATTATTTCTCATCAAGGGATTCCTCTATGGTAGGGAGAACAAAAGATAGCCTTTATTCTATTTGATTTCCCTTGGGGGATGCACAAGGACCCTTAGCTTTCCTTTGATAAGTGACCACAAGGGTAGTGGAAGGTGAGGGAGATGTTCAAATGAATAAAGAAGCTATAGTGGTGGAAAGAATCACTATAGGTGGTAGTGAAGGAATGGTTGGTGGGACAACAATGGTGGAAGGAAGGTTGAATTGAGAAGGGGATGGTATGGTAGGGAGTGCTTGAGAAGAATCCTCCTCACTGATGATAGTGAATGGAAGTAGAATTACCAAATGTTCTTGATGAGAAGAAGGAGCACCTAAAATAGACATGAAAGAAGACTATAGAAACTCAAGGAGACTAACCTGGTAACAGTTTTAAGTGGTGGCAGAGGTGTCATCAATGATGTGTTCCTTTGTCGATCTAGAGGAGGTGTAGTTTTCTCCTTTGTAGTGGTTATTCTCCAAATTGTAGCATTAGTATCTAGAGATGAAGAGGCAACTGGGGATGAGGGAGGCCTCTTAGAATTTCACTCCTTATATGGGGATTAGACTCCCTTTGACTGTTAGACTCTTCCTCTTCTACATTTGTTTGTTATCCTATAGGAGAGGGAGGTTGGTCTTCCCCTTCTAAATCTTGTGGCTGTTTTGGAGGCCACTGATGGGTCTATGCTTTATGTTCTTATTTTTCCATATCCTTAGATTTTCCTTTAGTAATCTCAAGGTTGTACTGAAGACCCTGAGCAAAAATAATAAACATTTGTTTATATTTCATCCTTGTCCATAGCTCACTATCATATGATGCATTCATAAAAATAACATCATGATCATATTCATGGTGACCATATGAAATGTTAATGTTCTTCTTTTCCTTTATGTTCTTGAGATATGTCATAATTTTCTTCTTGGATTCCCATTTCCTGAATTGGTCCACTTTTAGATTGTAGTGGGGCTAACTCTCCCAACCTAGTTGAAATGTGGCCTAACCACAAATTTTAGTCAAGTCTAATACTTGGAAGAGTTTTATGATAATGGGTATGATGTTTAAGGCCAAGTTATTCATTGATGTTGTTTTTAAGTTGAAAATCCACCTCTTTTTCTACAATTTTGAGTAGGACATGGCATGGCATAAATAGAGATGTCCTTGTCCCTTCAGTTTGGATGACTATGCAATTGGGGTAATAATACCAATAATCTCCTATTTTACCAATGTTTTTGTGATGTTTTTAGATAGTTTAGGCATCTAGGTGCCATGGATCACCTAATATATGGGATGATATAGTTCCTCACATATTATTTGAATCTCATTCTTGAATTTATATATAAACATGAAAGAGTAATCTTTGTAAATTCTATTACGTAGATACTCTGTTAAGGGTTGCCACATCTCCCCATGTGTCTTGTAAACTATGCCTAGAGCAACATCTAATAAATATGGCATCAAGTAAAAAATACCATCATTTGACTTTTGATCAGGATAAAACATCTTTGTTTTCAACCTCACACTTATAACTTACCCCAAGGAACTAACTTTTTTTAAATTAACAGAATATCTAATAAAGGGCCCCATTCCACTTGAACATAAGTTATAATTTCAAAACTAAATAGTCTATTTAGGAAGGTCATATCTATCCTAACTCTAGGTCTAAATTTGACAAAGCAATTGGAGTAAATGACTCCATTAGGATTCAACCTATGGCCCTTGACCATCCATTATTTTAATTTTCCATCTACTATGTTATTCTTGAGCCAAACATTGGTTGAAACTTGGGTTATAGGCATTCTCAGGCCTTAGAAGCTTGAGATACCGTTCAAAATCCCTACTAGAAATCATCATAGCTACCTCTTTTCTTTTCCTAATATGCAAACAATCCCTAAAAAATGTGTCATTGAAAACTAAACCTCTAAGTAGGTCTATATAAGGCATTACCTCTAGTTTTGTTTTTGTTAGATGGATACCTTGTGTTTTAATGGGTAGTAGGTCATCAATATATTGATTCTCATCTAAATATAATTGGTCTTGAATAAAGAAGGGTAGCACAGACTTTAAAACATTTAGAGCACTGGATATTTGAATAAAGTGAATTTGAGGGCACTTTTATTGAACATTTTGTCCATGTATTCTTTGTTTCCAACATAAGAGTATGTTGAGGGGGCTTGAACATGCACTTGCCTTGAAGAGGAAGCCATTCTATTAATCTGAACTATAAATTTCTTTTGTAAATTATTTAGTTTGTTATTATAAGTCCACTAAAAAATATAGGGATATTTAGATGCTCAAGGGCTCAAAATTATAAAGTTTGATTGACATATTGATGCTAAAATGACAAACCTTTGTCTAGATTTTGCATATATTACCTAAAATTTTAAATCTTGAATGACTTCCTATGACATCAATGTAAACAACAACTTTTTCATTGAAAATCACACTTCAATAATTTAACAAAACATATGGCACAACATTAATCATACAAAAAAATAGGTTGAAAATTCACACCCCTAAAAACCACATCAAGCTAAGGAAGCCTTGGGAAAACCATAAGTCCAAAAGAGGCCAAAACCTAGCCAATAACCATGGTTAAACTAATTCAAGTGCACATCAATCAAAAAAAGGGATTGAAATAACATAAATAATAAGGAAATAACCAAGCAACAATTACAAACATGGTGATTGATAGAGGAGGCAAATGTGGAGGGTCTTAAGGCTTCCCTCCCCAACTATCTTAGGCTGGGGGATCTTCATCAATGGGAGGGGGTCCCAACCATTAGCCTAATAGTTAACTTTAGAATCATTCTACACCTAATAATTTTAGTGGGAAGTAGAGATGTCCATTGCCAACTATGATAATTTATCCTACAAAGGGGCTTTTTAGCCCCCACCTCCATTTTCTTTGTTGCCTCTATCATATCCTTAGAGAGGAGATGGCTAGTGAGAGCAAAGAGAGGAGATCCTCCAACTTCTGGACCGTCGATTGTGAGAGTGGTGGCCCCCCCACACCCACAACCCCCAGGAGGGGATTGGTGAAGAGTGAGATCAACAAGCTCATGATTAATGACACAAGAAGCATTCCCCTAATGGTTGAGAAGGACCTGCAGATGGTGAATCTCAAGTTGGGATTTATCTGTTTAACTCTATATCTAAAGGGTAACATTAGAAATCATAATTTTATTAGTTACAAAAAAAATTATATGGATTCATTTTTAAAACATGTTTGATTTCTAGATTTTCAAATATGAAACAAAATATCAATATAAAAACTCTACCAAATTCTATTATATCTTGTAGGCAATAGGGTGTAGTCACCGAGGAGATCTATTTTCTAAGTGAACATTTCAGACCTAAAGGGTTGAAAATGGTATAATCCATCTCCAAGCTAACTGGGCATGAGGGAAAAACCAAAAAATATGCTTGATAGTTTTTGGGTGATGACTGGCCAAGCAAGTGGGATTTAAAACCCCCATGTGCCTGATCATATTCCCCATAGTTAGACCCTTATAAAGGATACACCAAAGTAAATGGGATTTTTTAGGCTTAATACATGTCACCCATATATTATAAAATCTTTAGGCCCAAAAACAATGGAGAGATTGGAAAGATCACTAGTGATTGAGGGCATCAATATCAATATGCTGAGGGGACAACAAATTATAACCCAACTGAGGAGAGTACCAACAAAATGGTGTGGCTATGGGCCAAGAACAGTCCTTCCACTACAACATAAGAGAGGAAACTTCAATTTTTTTCAAGTATTCATCAAGTATGGACCTCCTCAATTTTGAAATGAATTTTGCATCTTCCTTATTAAGATGGAACTTAAATTTTAGCATAGGATAAGGAAGCCAGTCCCTAGAGTCTTTACAAAAGAGATCACCAACTTTGAGAATACCTTTATTAAATAGCCTCAAGATTTTGATCTATGGGACCATGGTAAAGGAGACATTATGGAAGTTCAACTAGGGAAACCACTATAATGATTGGGATTTTAGAGAAAGACTGCTTCGAAACCCATCCCCCACCCAAATGAGGTGGGGTTTGATATTTTCCTAGGCCTTCCAAATAAGTTGTAGGAAAAAAATTCCCCTTACCTTAACTGGGACCAGCAAGATAATTGCACTGTGAAAGCTAATTCCTTGCCAAGCTTTTCTACCAAGTGGGTAACCTTGAGAGATGTAATGCCTCAGAATAATTTTTTAGGATTTATCTTGTTCCAAGCTTTTGATAATCCATTTAACCCCTAGAGCGATCCCCTGAATCTTGATGTCTATGAGTCCTAGCCCACCTTCTTAGTTAGGTTGACAACAGATAGCCCAAGAGACTATATGAAAACCTTAGTGCCCCTCAGAATTGGCCCAGAGAAATTCCCAAAGAATATTTTCAAGCTTTGCTTAAGAGGCATTGGAGGGATCCTAGCAAGATGAATAATACACATGAGTAGTAGTTAACACCTTAGAACAAATATGGAATTTCTTGGCTAAAGCCAAGGCTTAGTGATCTAAAAATAGATTTTTTTTCTCAACTTTTTGAACCACATAAGACCATAATTTTGTAGGAAAATCTATGAAAGCAAATGGAATGCCTAAGAATTTAAACTAGACCCCATGAAGGATCCATTGCCACTTATATCCCTCAAACCAAGGAGGTTTGGGTAACATGGATTGGTGATAGCTCTAAGTTTTAAGCCATTGAATAGATGACCCAGATGCAAGACAAAATATATCTAAACATTCCATAGCATGCTTGAAAAAGTATTCATCCTCTTGTAGAGTGAGGAAGGAATCATTATCAAAATGCCCATTAATTAACTACTGAACTAAATTAGGAAGAGAGATCCCCTTGATCAAACCCTTACAAGCATAATTTTCCAATAGATAAATAAATTCTTCTATAACCAAAACATAAAGTGAGAGAGCAAGGGGGAAACCCTATTTGATGGATATTTAGATCTCAAAATGTTGCTATTTGGAGCCATTGATGGTAATACAGGTCCCAACATCTTAAAATAACATATTGATGGTGTGAACAAACTTGGGACCAAATCCTATAGCATGAAGCATAGCTATGATAAAAGGCCATTCAATCTAATCATAAGCTTTATCAAAATCAATTTTGATGAACAATGCCTTATGGTTAGATATTATAGCACATTCCATGCCTTTCTAGATAGCAATAACATTATCCATAATTTATCTGTGTTAAATGAAGCTTGTTTTCTCACTTCACACAATTAAGGGAAACAAATTTTCGATTCTGAGAACTAATGCTTTAGCTATAATTTTATAGGCAACATTGATCAAAGTGATGGGTCTCTAGTTGGTAATTACTTTAGGGTACCCTACCTTGAGAATGAATTTGATGTTGCCTTAATTGATGAGATGACCTAAAGAATTGATCAAGCCAGCTTTAGAATAGAGTTTATGAAGACCAAGCCCAACTGTATCCCAAAGGCTTTGATAAAATTCATAGGGGAAACCATCAATACCTAGATATTTATCATAATCCATATACATAATAGCTTCCTTAAGTTCATTGATACTAAAATTTCTATCACTATAAACTCTTTTTTCTTTTGAGAGATTACAAGGGACCACAATAAGGCATTGAGAGAGGGAAACTTCACGAGTAAGAGATGATGGTTACAATACAAATACATCATGGTAGTGACGTACAAAAGCTTTGAGGATATTAGGTAATTTTGTAAGGTTATTTGAAGCACTTCTAATGGATTTAATTTTGTCTGTAACTTGTCTTAACCAAAAGAGATAAAAAAATTCCTTGGTCACTTTGTCACCTTCCTTCAACTAATGCATCAATGCTCAAATTTTACTCCTCTAGCTTTATAAGCCTCAGCAACCTAGAGTTTATGTCTCCATATGGTAGTTTGAGTCTACAAATGAGAGTTTAAAGGTGTAGCTTCCAATTCTTGTGAAACCCTAAGGTATTCATAGTTTGTAGCATTATGAATACACTACTTGAATAGAGTTGATTGTTTACCATAAATCTAGAGGGGAGAAGTGGTACAGGATATAGCATAAAACCACCACTTAATCCATCTAGTGGCCCTATGGATCTAGGAACCAGGTTCTAAATCTTGAAGATATGCTTAACAATTTGCTCATGCTTGAGATGGGCAGTGTTGAGGTAAAACTAAAAACCCTTGGGTTTAATCTGAGGAAAGGTCTATTATATGTAGAAACAATGGGATGATAATCAAATAAGAAAGAGTCTAGAATCATAAACATAGGCTGGCCATGAATAGGAGTGAATAAAAAAATATCTTACTCAGCAAGCAAGGCACGATCAATACGTTTGAGGACTTGATCTTCTCCTTAACATAAATTTGGCCATGTGAACCTTTGAATCTCTCATTATATGATGGTTTGGGTCAAAAACCCTAAGTTTATTTCGCATGTAAAACCAAAATTCTCATTCTCTTGAACACCATCTCATGGAAAGATGACCTTTGTATTTTCTAGATGCAATCATGTTGAAGTCACAACAAAGAATCCAATGTGCATCTAGAAAGGAATCAGCTAACCATCTCTAGAGAAAGATGCATTCTACATCATCATTAGATTAGAAGTTGACAAGGCCAATGATGTGATGACTAAAGTCAAAAAGAGTTTAGAGACCAGATGGGTGGGGTCAAAACCCCAAAAAATGATATTTTGAGATAGTTCAAACACTAAAAGGGTGAAAACTCCCCCACAACCAGACTCATGATAGGTGGCCTAATAAAGAGCCCAAGTCTAAATAGTACAAGCTACAAACTTAAGTTAAAAACCAAAAATTTTGACATTTTGCATGCTAATACTTTAATTTGAGTAAAATGATGATAATTATTCATGACCATATACTTACGAGTCATATCAATGAGTCCTCTAACATTTCAAGAATAAAATAGTATTGTAAATCATCCAAGTTCATATAATTTCCTTTGATGAGGTCTGAGAGGTATTCAAACTAATTAAAAGTTGATCCTGGAAGGGAAAAGTCTCCAAGCTTGAAAGGTTGCCTTTTGTTTGGCACATAATCCTCATTTTTAGAGGGAGAGGGATTATATGAGGAATACAAAATATTCTTATGATTGAGGATTATAAGGCCTTGATCTGAATCCAAATCATTCACCCCTGGAGAGGGTTATGACAAAGGAGTCATAAGAGTAAGAGATGGGGAAGACACAAAATGAGAAATCACTTATGGAGACCAAGAAATAAGAGGTAGGGGTTTAACTTGTGAAGACATGGGGGCTTTACCAGTAAAGGCTGAGGAGCTTGGACCCCTTATGGGTTGATATATGGGGTTTAACATTTCCATGGGTAACATTATTTTTCCTATTAGAAACCATTGTCCACCCATCAAAAGGTTGGGGTTTTAACTCAAACCCCTTTTTATTTTGAGGCACTAAAGGAGTGGGGACCATTAGAGGACATTCTTTAATTATCTGAAGCCTAACACCAAAAAGAAGTGTTTAAGAGGTTAATATAGAGAACATGCTAAGAGAATCAATTATTTCCCACTTGAATATCAATGGATTATTTGAGATATTTGGTGAGGTCTATTTCAACACAGACCCTTCTCTGAGGCTGAGATGAATAGATATTTTATTGTTCATGGAAGATAAAATGGCCTAGAGGCTTGATAAGTTGGTCAACAAAATTACATAGAGGAAGAGATAAGCTTGTAATTTTACCCATACTGGGATTTTAAGTTTAACTTGTTCTAAGACTCATAAATATTGGGTCTAATGGGAGAAAATAAATAGAGTGTTGTGAATAAACCATGGGCCATGGTTAACAATAGCTTTACAATGTAAGGTTTGTGAAATGAAAAAGGAATAAACCCTTAGTGAGGTTTTGGACTCCTTTGAGTTTCACCCCATAGCCTTGCCCATGGTTATGAATCTATTGATTCAAAAGGATCTTCGGAGGAACTCGACCAATAAAGTAAGCAACTAAAGTAAATTTTTTTATTATGATCCCATTTCAATTTGAATGTGCCAATCAACTTTGTCAAATTCACTTTTTTTCTAGATGGAATCTATTTGATAACTTTATGTGTTCAGTCATCACGTTCTACACAACTATCAAATTCTTGTTTATTCACTTATTTACCTTATTGAACTCATTTATGTATACTTTGAGCTTGCGTCTCTTGAATTGTGAAACTTATCGAATTATCATTTACTCAAACCTTTATATTTACATATATGCTTTATATATCCCATGTAATGAAATTAATTAGATGATTCATAACAATAAAATTATATATCATAGAATTAAGAGAAGAATTAATATATCCACAACAACAATTGGTGAATGAGTAGAATACCTGAATGTTATGACTAAAACGCTTCAAAGGGGAACCTCCACAATAATCCAATAAGAACAGATTCATAATATGATGCTAAAAGACTAACCACTACCTCCTATATATACTCTACTTAGCCAAGGTTATTCCATAAGCTGACCATACTAAGAACATAGAGAAATGCAACAAGATAATATTAATGTGTGTAAACCACAAGTAGGCCACACATATCCCTAGACACACTATAGGTTAAGGGTGTAGCATGCCTATCCCATTCAAAACAATATTATCCTCAACATTGAATCAAACCAGGATGTTAGTACAGAAATGCTTCATCCTCCCATGTTGTATATTTAAAATGTAAGTTCTTCTATTTGATCAAATACTCCTTAATGACTCTTATTCATAATTAATTAATGCACATGTGAAGAATCTCTTTAGACTCTAGAATGACTTGGCCTTCTTCATCTAATTTAGGTAACTTAGTCTGGATGGAAACTCTATGTCTAAGTACTTTTTTTAGGCAAGATACATGGAATATCATATGTATGTGAGTGGATTGAGGTAATTCCATATTGTAAGCCAAATTGCCAATTTTTTACAAGATCTGATAAGGGCCATAATACTTAGGCGACTTGTTATTTTTTTCTATTTCTTTAGAGACATATACTTATATGGATGTAAATTCATAAAAACCCAATCACCTATGTTAAAATTTCACTCATTGTGGTGTTGATCTACTTATTGCTTCATTCTATTTTGTGTCATTTTTAAATTATCTCATAAATTGAATAACACCTCTTGTTAATGGTGAATATGTTTATCAACATCTTAAACATTAGGATGCAATGTTAAATTTAAATTAATGGATGAGGATGATACCCATACAATGCCACAAAGGGAGACATCTTGGAAGAAGTGTGAAAAGAAGTTTTATACCACCATTTAACAAGTGGTAGCTAATGAACCCATTTGTCTTGTTTTCCATAAACAAAACAATGAAGATAACCTTATAGACATTTATTGACTACCTCTATTTTCCCATCAAATCGAGGATGATAGGATGAACAATGAGCCAACTAGGTGCCCAAACATGCAAATAATTTAGTCCAAAAATTCCTAGTAAATATGGGATCTCAACCACTTACAATGATCTTTGGAGTACCATGAAATTTATGAACTGTATTGAGAAAAGTAGAAGTTATTGTATTGATAACAAATAACTATGATAATGCACAAAAATGATCATACTTAGTGAGTCGATCCATAACGATCATGATAACATTTTTACCCTTAAACTTTGGTAACCCTATAATGAAATCCATGGAAACCTTCTCCCAACACTAGTTATGGATGGATAAAGACTGCAAAAGACCTAGGGTATTAATGTTTTCACATTTCTTTTGTTGACATACCATTCATTCAACCACATATTTCTGGACATCCCCCTTGAGTCCTTCTCAAAATAAATCCTGCTTGATTCTATGATATGTTTTTAAAAATTTGGAGTGACCTCCAAGTGAAGAGGCATAAAGTTTCTAAAAAATTTTATGCTTGAGGAGAGAATTCTTATAGAGGTATAATATATCTTTATACCATAATGTGTTCCCCTTCCATGTAAATTTTTTAGATTTATCAAAATCCTATTAAATATTTTGAATCAAATCTTTGGTATGACTATCATTCTCCCATTCATATCTTGATACCTCTAGCCAATCTGCCTGCTACATAGGCATGGCACATAATAATGTCTCAATTAATTCATCCCATTGGGAGATGGCATCTACCACCACATTATCTTTTCCTTTATTATACATTATTTCAAAATTGTATCCTAACATTTTAGTCACCCATTTCTATTATTTTTTAGATAAAAATCATTTCCCTAAAAAATATTTGAGGCTATCAAGATTAGTCTTTATCTGAAAGTGATAACCCATCAGATAAGGTCTCTATTGTTTCACTACATGTAGAAAACCATCATCTCTTTCTCATAGATTGGTTTGAGCCTATTTTTTACCTTCAGTTGGAAACTTTCAAATTCTAGTGGTCTGCCTTCTTTCATGCATACAAGCCCCATGCCATATCACGATTCATCACACTCCACAACAATTTTTTTTTAAATTAGGAGTAGCCAAAATTGGAATTGTGCACATCTCCATTTTAAACTATTTAAATGCCTTGGTAGCTAAATCAGTCCACTGGAAGGAGTCTTTCTTCAACAAAGAGGTGATTGGGGCTGTAATGCTACCCCAATTTTTGAAAAATATATGATAGTAACCAGTTAACCCCAGAAATCTTTAGGGGTTCTTGAGGGTCTTGGGAACCTATCACCCCATAATTACTTATATTTTTTAAGATCAACTTTTACTTCTTCATGTGAAACAATATGACCTAATTACTCCACCTTTTGGATGCCAAAAACACATTTGAAAGGTTTATCATAAAGTTGATGTTATTTCAAAATTGAAAGTACCTGTTTCACATGCTTCAAATGGTCTTCCCAATTTTCATTGTAGATGAAGATATCATCAAAAAACACTAATACAAGTTTTTTTTTTTAAATAGCTTAAAATAGTATTCATCAAACTCTAAAGTGTAAATGGTGCATTTTTTAGGCCAAAAAACATGAACATAAATTCATAATGGCCTTCATGAGTTTTGAAATCTATTTTAGGTATGTCCTCATTGTGGATGTGAATATGATGATACCCAGAGCGAATGTCTAACTTGGTCAAATAAACAACACCATGATATTCATTTATAAAATCATTAATTACTAGAATAAGACACTTATCTTTGATGATGTACTTGGTGAGTTCTCTATAGTTTGGGAATATCCTCCAACTATCTCTTCTATACCATGACCACTGGGGAGGAATATTCACTTTGACTATGTCAAATGAAACCTGCCTCCAACATCTCATGTACCATCTTTTTAATTTCACTCTTCTAGATAAAGGGATACTTTTAGGGTCTGATGTCAGGTGGTGTACTTCCCAAAATGAGCCTGATGGAATGATCATGTGCATAACTTGGGGGAAGTCCTTTTGGCATGTCACAAAAAATAATATAATAGTCATCTAACACCCGTTGTAAATCAAGATGTGTAGATTCTTTGGCTAGTTGAAGCCCTATGGAAAATGAACATGACACAAATCCTTCTACACCTTTTCTAACAATCTTTGTCATCTGATGAAAACTAACTAGCTGTGGATAGTTATCCCGTAATCCATGTAGTTCAAAGGACTTACCTTATTAATGAAACCTCATGAGTAGTTCTTAAAAATTCATCTTAATAGTGCCCAAAGTGGTGAGCCACTACACTCCTAAAATAATGTCATCTCTTCCCATAGGAATAACAATCATAAGGGAATCTAGCAAGTGTCTCCTTAGTAAGCTTAATGCTATGGCATTTTCCAAAATAGTTGACTATACTACCATCTACAATCATGACCTAAAATTTTGGAGTTAGATAAATAAAACAATTCAAACAAGTATCTAACTTACTATTGATGAAGTTATGTGTGCTCTTAGATTCAATTAACATAGTCACCTTATATTTCTTCAAGAAACTCACTACCATAAGAGTTTAATGAGTATTAATGCCTAAAAGTGCATGATAGGAAATAGTAGGTTGATAATCTTCAAATTCATTCTTGGGTTCTTCCAAACCTACCCCTGAAGCCCCATCATCTTCTTTTTCCTCATAGGGCTTTCAATGTAAAATAACTTATTTTCATCACATTGATGTCCTTTACTCCATTTGTTATCACATTCAAAACACAAACATTTTGTACATTTTTCTTCAACTTGTTGAGGTGTCAATCTGGTAGGCTAAGAAAATGATGGTGTTGGGAAGGTGTATTCATGCACATTAGTGAAAGGCATTCATTTGATCAACTATTTTTTCTCATCCGGACATGCCCTTGGTATGGCTTCAGATACATTACTGGGATGAAATATGTTAACCTCCAATTAAATGTTACTTCTGAGGCCACCCAAAAATATGTCAGTCAGATTTTCCTTAGTGATGTCTGTCACATGTGAGGAGAGCTTTTAAAATTGATAAATGTAATCCTTTACCATCCTAGTTTGGTAAAACTTGGCCAATTGGTTGTAGTAGTTTTTTGATTCATTGTTTCAATAGTGTAGCTATAGCTCTTCAAAAAATATAGACCAAGAAACCAAGATACCCTTCTTTTTATTTTGAGTACACAACCAACAATACCAAATAAACTATTCAAGTTTCAGATACAGAGAGGACATGACCACCTTTTGTGAATAGGGAGTATGGTGTAGATCAAATAAATTTTTATTTTGAGTAATCCATGTGAGTGGATCATTACCATCAAACTTGCATAGGTCCATTTTTGGCAACAACAGCTTTTTACCATGGTTGGCATTATGATTGTTTGGAAGAGAAGAACCAAACTAAAGTTGTGGAGGGTTATTTTGCAATTGTTGAGATGAAAAAATAGCTTATTGCCTAATGATTTGTTGTAATTGATCCTAAAAATAATTCAGGTTCCCTCTCAACCCTTTGACGTCCCCCTTAACCACATCAAGATCATCTTTATGCACCATGCCCTACAACTTTGACTTAAGTTATTGAACTGTCTCTAAAATATGTGGATAATAATTTTTTGAATTCATGTCATCTTAATGAGGAGTTTTAGGTATTTCTTTCCCTTTATCACAACCATGAGTGTTATGACCTACCATACACAAACCCTAAGAGGGTCATGACCCAAAATAATGTATCAACAGATGATACCATTATGATTGTCTCACCAAGATGAATCTAATGACTACTAATGTGTATAAAGCTAAAAAAATTAGCCAAAAAAAGTGTACCGGTATATTATACCATTACATTCATCTCATAGAGATGAATCTAATGACTACTAACTTGCATAAGGTAAAAAAATTCCAAACATTTCTTTTTTACTATAATTTTTTTATTTTTTCTAGAAAACCTCACAAACAAAATTACAGTAATGAAAATTTTCAATTCCTCTTGGATCACAAATTTTTTTTGGCCTTTTAGTGTTTAGGACACTAGACAAAAAAAAACTACGTTGTAAAAACTTGCCCAAATTAAAGCTTTAATACCACTTGTAATGAAACTACTTAAATGATTCACAACAATAGAAATCTATATTGCAACATTAAGATTAGAATTAACATATCCAAAATAATATTTAGTGAAAGAGCACAGTAATTGAATATTATGATCGAGCCACTTATAGAGGCCAACCTCCACAATAATGCAATAAGGATAGAATTTTCAATATGATGCTAAAAGACTAACCACTACGTCCTATATATACTCTACTTAGACAAAGTTATTCCATAGGCCGACTAAACTAAGAAAATATAGAAATGAAACAAGATAATATGAATATGTGTAAGCCTCAAGTCATCTACACATATACCTAGACACATTATAGGTTAAGGGCATAGCATCCCATATCCATGAGTTAATATAATTATGCCATGTGAAACAACATCAAGCCTATAGGGACTTGAAGACATAGGAGCACAGGCACTTAAACCTTTTCAATTATGTATGTCTATGTAAATGTTCTATGTAATGAGATGTCAACACGTGTTGTGACCTTGGGGCCTTGAAGGCACAGAGATTCAGATCCATATGACCATTAATTTTTTGATTCAGTGTATCTTCTTTGAAGGTTTGGGCTAATATAATTATACCACTTGTCATCTTCTTGGAGCTAAGAAATTTAGGGGTATTAGACCGCAGGGCCTCTGAACCATTTAGACCTATAAAATATTTTTGTAATTTCAGTTTAAATGAAAATTTACCAAGTTTTATATGCTTAGAGTTTGGAAGCTTGAAACCATTAGACTATGTTAATTCTTCTGTGGTCCTAGATTGATGAGAATATGCCAAGTGTCAAATGCTTGAAACTTGGAAGCTTGAGACCATTAGAATGCAGGAATTTAGAATAACTAAAGGAATAAATTTATTTATTTTAAATATTCTATGGTTTCAGGTAGATGGAAATGTGTCGTATGGCTTATTCTCAGAGCTTGGAGACTTAAACCACATTTTTTTGTGAAATCTAAAGGCTCTTTATAACATATGAATGCCATTTGATGAACTATCAAATCTCAAGGGCCTCAAACACTTAGAAACTTTTCATGAACACTGAGGGCTCCAGGTAACCTGGTTATGCTACCTATCAAACTATCAGAGCTCAGGGACCTCAAAGACTTATAAATTTAATCAAAGGGCTATATGTTTTAGATAATGTGGTGGCACCATTGGTCCTGATTTCAAATGTAATAAAGCAAATCCCAATCGTGAATGAATAAAAAATCTTCATTAATAATCCTAAGATCATTTGAAATAAAATATATGAACACTAGGATGAAAACATTGATCCCATTAATCCATAAATCAAAGTGTCAACTTTTTGAAGGGAAATATGAAAACCTAAGGTTAATAATAACTCAAAATATTCATTCAAGCTTTGATTTTCATAATTCAAACTCTTGTAAATTTAGATTTTTAAAGATAACCTTAGACTTTTGTATGGATAAATTAATATCATGTATTCTTGATGTTTATAGGACCCTAAATAAATATTTTTAACAATAATGGGTCCCTGTTTGAATTTTTAAAATGAGGTGTGTGATAGGGCACAAAAAATGGTGATTCATAAGGGAAAACACTCGAGTATTTTGAGAACCCAGAATCTTAGTAATGCAACATAACCAAACTTCAACCCTACCAAGAAATGAATAAACAAACTAGACCTTGAAATAAACTTCTACTTCATCATGCAATGTACTAACCCTTTCCATTCCCTGGATCTGAGTGTGTGATTTTGTGGATCAATTTTGCTCGTTATGAGAGTTTTGACAAAGACCTAGATAGACAGTGTAGGTTTCATTTTGATATCATATTTTATAACAAAATATTCAGGGAAGCTTGGGCATTGCTCTGTTGCTAGTCAGGTGTCTATAGCCCCAATATATATATAATTAGTTATAACTCAATATATAATACCTCTGATTCTACTAAAAACCTTGCTCTACTACTAGCTAGGTGTCCATAACCCTAGTAGAGATTACTTGAATCGCCCTATTCTATTAGTTTGTATGATCGAGTTTTTTCTAATATAGATAGAAGAAAGTTTGGGAACCACTATTGCCTAGGTGTATGTATAAAAAAACTTATTTTTTGATCAATATGTCCCTATCATTACATATCCAGTTCTATGTTTATTATCACTCATCCAAGTTTTAGAATGTTATAGTGCAGTTAATCTTTGGAAATGGAAAGTCTTTATTAAAAAATTATGATTATATCATATTAAATCTTAGAGGTCTAATAAACTCATCCAATCAAATTAGGACCTAATTCAATCATGACATATACCTTGCCTCCAAAATCTCTAGTACTGTCAAAGAAAATCTTTATGAGGACTAATGGTGAATACTTATGAATCATCCCTTATTTTTGGTAGTTCTTTTATAATATCCATGTAATAAATCAGTTGGTCTATTCTATAGTTTTAGAAAACTAATCTATAAATCATAACAACTAACTTATTGAAAGCAAAATAACTAATCTACTAAAATCAAAAGTAGAAAGTAGGAAATATCAATCTTAGAAAGCATACAAATAACTCTAAAAAGTATGAAATCTAACCTAGAAAGCAATAAATCTATGCTAATACTACATATACAACGTTCACTTACAATTATCCTAAGGCATCTCCAGTTGGAGTAGCCATGAAATAGTGATTCAAAAATTATCCATTGACTGAAAAGGAGAGATCATTACCTTAGAGGTCTTTCAACCATAAGGCATTCTTACCTAGGATATCTGATATTTGATATGGTCCAATCCATAAAAGAGTGAACTTATCATATTGTCATTTATTCTCATGTGTTTTTTTCCATAGAATCACTATGTTTGAGATCCTAAAGGCTGTAATCTAAATCTTTTGTCAAACCATTGTTTAATAATATTCTAATGTGTATTGAAGCTTTGTAGTGCTTCAATTTTTGCATCCTTTATCTAGACTATATCCAATAGTATATATTATACTCTTTTGTCTTCTTTCATATATTCTTACATGAACTAGTACATTGGTATAAAATATTAATGGGGAAGATGGGTTGTTTTCCATATACCAATAGAAAAAGTGAAGCCTTGAGGGATTGTTTGTACCTAGTTCTATCTGTCCATAGTGCATATTTCAATAAGAGATGTCATTCCCTTGGTTTTTCTTATGTTGACTTTCTTATGGAATCCATCAAATTTTTATTGATAGACTCAGATACTCCATTCCCTTGTGGATAATAGTTCAAAGATAACTTGATTATGATTTTATGGTCCTAGGCCCATTCTGTAGATTTAGAATATTGAAAAGTTGGACCATTATCACAAACTAAAGAAATGGGAGTCCCAAACCTAGTTAATATATTTTCTTCCAAAAACTTGATAACATTAATTACTCTAGAATTATTTGTTATTGTATCTTATATCCACCTAGTGTAGTATTTAGTAGCTGTGAATACAAAATTATGTCTTGTTGATGAGTATGGGTTGATCATCACAATAAAATCAAGACCCCATTGGAAAAATTATGTCCTTCAATGACTGGATACAAAGATATGGTAGCATTTATTTCTTTGGACCTAACATGGTAATAAGTGTCCTTGAAGATTTTAGGCCAGTAGTATATCATCCTCATAATTTTATGAGTTGTTGTGTTTCTTGAGGGATGTCCATTGCCTATCTTCTAATACAGGTTGTTTAGGATATTTGTGACTTCCTCTTTTGAAATACATCTCAGATAGATGCCTTCATAGTTATTTTTATATAAGACTCCCTTATTGACCATGTAATGAGCCAATTTGAGTCTTAATGTTCATCTTTGCTTTTTGTTTAGTTTAGGGGGATAGGTACCTATGCGCAAGCAATGGATAATTTGAGTGTACCACTCACCACCAATTACTTGATTTTCATTAATTTTCTTAATATTTATCCATGGATCAGTCTATTCATTAGCAAGATGATCCTCTAGCCTCTTACCATCTTAGTTGGCCTAATTTCAAGGTCACACTCTTGAAGTTTGGCCATCTATTTTCCTCTTATTTTACCTAGTTCATTATGTCCAAGTGTGAACTTGATAGCAGATCTAGAACAATGGCATATGTTTTATTTCTCAGGATATAGTGCTTGAACTATTTGATAGCTTTAATCAGGTCATAAATATGTTTATCTATCATGGAGTATTTCAACTCATCATCCTTCAAATTGGTACTCATGAAGGCAATGGTATGTTCATTATATTCTACCTTTTGTGTAAGCAAAACAACTATAATATATTATGAAGCAAATGAATAAAGATAAAAATTCTTACTAAAGTTAGGCTTAATCAGAACTAGGCTTGGGTAATGATAATTTCGATGTCATGGAAAGCTTTCAGGGTTTTATTGTCCACTTTATCTTGGCATATTTCTTCAGCACGGTATTTAATGGTTTTACAATCTTTGTAAATCTAGAAATGAATTTTTGCAATAAGTTTATCTTACCAAAAAACTTCAATTATTTCTTGTTGTTCTTAGGTGTCAACTTAGAAATGGCCTAAAGTTGATCTGGATCAATGGAGGTCCCATATTTGGTGATGATATGGACTAATAGCTTCCCTTCAATAAATACAAATAATTTTTTCTTCAGATTACATGACACTCCATACCTTGTGTATCTATCAAATGCTTGTCGAAGGTGGTCTACATTGTCAGCTCTGTCTTTAGAGAATATAGTGAGGTTATCCATGTATATGATGATGCACTTGGTAACCAACCCGTGGAAATCAAAGTCCATGGATCCCTTAAAAAAAATTAATTAAGCTAAATGACATCTCTTATATGAAAAAGTTAACCACTTTATGGTGAAGGTAGTCTTCATTCGATCCTCTACATCTACCAGTACCTAATTGTAACTAGAGAATATGTCCAAGAAGGACATCATCTCTAATTCACTTACCAGTTAAATTATCTCATCCAGTGAAGGCAGGGGATAATCTTATTTCTTTGATGCTCTATTTAGGTTCTTGAAATCAACACATGGTCTAATTTTTCTGCTCTTTTTCCTAACTGGTACCAAATTGGCTACCTAAGTAGAGTGACTAATTGGAAAGATAATTTCGGCATGTAGTAGCTTCTATACTTCCATTTGAATTAGAGGTTCTAAAATTAGATTAATTGGCCTCTATCATTACTTGAAAGGCTTATGATCTGGCTTTAGTAGGATAGTGTGTGTAATGACTCTGGTGTTGAAGACTTTCAAGTCTTTGTATGTCTAAGCTATCACATCTTTGTATTCTTCTAGTAGGTCTTTTTTGCTTTTATTTATCAATTTGAGTGCAACTCAGGCCTACATTCATTTGCTGAGGGTGTTGGTTAGTGGCCAAATTTTCTCCATCAAAAGTTGATTCAATTTTTATTGGTGGTTTCTACTTCTAAGCTTAGGGATATAAATCAAAAGATCATTCTAAGGAGACCATGCCTAGAGGGATGCAGTTCTCCTTCAATTTTAATATGTCATCTTCTCTCGAGTCTTCACCATGCATGGGTTGGATGGATTTCTTGTCTATAATATGAGCTTCAAAATATCTAGATATGTCCATGAATTATAAAATTTGTTGGTCATCCTAAAACACCTAGAAGTTGTCCACATTATCAAGGATGGAGGGGCAAGGGACTAGCTCCACTAAGAAATTTTGCATCTTTGACTCCTGGAGTGGTTCTAGATTAATAGTTGAAGTTGTTAATGAATTAGTTATCTGGTTCTGTTCTCTAGGGTTGGCCTTGATATTGAGTCTTTCTAATGACTCAATCAAGTCCTAAGCTCTATGCTTGTACTTATTTAAGTAGGTGAGCTTACACTAATACTTATTCTTGATTTGATTGACCACCAGTTTAGAATCACTAAAGATATATAGCTACTTAATGTTGTGGTTGAGTACAAACTACAAGACAAGGATCAAAGATTCATACTCTATTATATTATTGGTACAAGGAAAATGCAACCTTTAAGAAACAAGGTAATTTTTCCCATCAGGATTTACCAGGACCACGCCCAAACCAAAACCTTATTTTTATCTAGGTTTGTCAAAATGAAGATTCCACAGTTGAGAAGGATATTCAAATTCTTATTCATGCAATGCATGTTCTTATCTAGTGGTAAACATGTATATGCTTGCATGTGAAAATATAAAGTATACCTTTATTCATGGCATTGTACTCCAAGATCATATGTTTCATCTTGGGTTCACGCTCCACTTAGATCAAGTTGTCTACCCCTTTATAGGGTAACCACATGTGTGATAAGTCAATGGCCATGTATTTGTTCAATATCTTGGACTAATCATGGTTGAATAACAGATCATACACTTCTACAGTGTCAATGACTAAGATGTCGATGGTCTATTTCACACATGGATTAGATTCCAACTGAATTCACACATTTTTTTAATTTTCTAACAAATAGGACCAAAGACTTGTCTAATTTTAAGACCACTCTCTTTGACTTATTAGGGGTCAAGCCTAAATTCTAGAATATAATTGTTAGCATCACATTGGTTGAGGTCCCTGAGTCAACTAAATAGTTATGCACATTCTTTCTAAACATTCAGACATATAAAATAAATGGTGGTACTTCAGGTTTATGTATAAATACCATCACATTGCCATGCATAGCTTTAGATTTGTCCGATGTAGAGGATCCCCAATTAAGGCTTTGAGTAATAATTCTCTTTGTTCATCAATTTGAGCTAGTTTATCTAGGGTGATATTGGCCTTAATCTTCTTCATGTCTTCAACTATATTGTACCCTTCCCTCCTTGGTGGTTCTATACTATGTAAATACTCATCTCTCCTAAGGGGCGGTGGGTTTTTATTGGCCTGAGAATTTGGAGGAATAGTAGCATTATTGTTTGGAGGTGTTGAAGTAGTAATTGGTTACTTTCTCCTCAAATTGAAATTTTTCCTATGAAACTACTAGAATTCATGGATCTTGTTTATAGTATCTTCTAATTTATTATCATCTTCTTTTGGAAATGGGATATCATAGGTCTCAAAGACCATTATTATGTTGGATTTTTAGGGGTTAATAAAGGAAGAAAGTTTTGTTTGATGTGTAGAGCCTGCTTTCCTATCCATCACCCTCTGAAAGATCTTGAAGGTTGTTCAGAGCTTGATATATTCAAGCTCACCATGTTGTGCAGTGTTATGAACCCTACACCAATTAGCAAGGGTTGCTTCCATAATGTTGATCTTTAACATCCTATTGGATGTAATTTATTGTTCTTGATTATTTCCATACCTATTGAAGGCTTGTTGCATCTCTAGAATTTGAAGCTCTTATTGGTATTCTATCCTCTAGTGCTACCCATGCATTTTTACATGTTTATAAACTTGTTGCTCAGTTTCTAAACCATCCTCTAGATTGATTCCAATTCTATTTTTGTGGAATTAGAATTGGTATTCTATATTATAGCAGCATTAACTAGTATCAATAATTGATTCAAGTTTTGATTTTTAGGCTTAGAATTATTTAATAAGCTAAGATGTTGATGGGAAGATCATGGATTAAAATCAATTTATTATACACCTATTTCTAGTTTTGGGCCATAGTATTTTGTTTTGTATTTGTAATTAGACTAAAAGCTAGAAAATAGGACCAAGACTGAGTAAGGCCAAATATTGCATCAAAGGATTCAATTGTTCATCTACACTGATAACTTTGGCATAATCAAAAGGAAATATATCAATACCAATAGCTTTGCATATAAAGACAAAAGTGACAACGTCCAGAACATTCTTGTGCATCTCTAAGGCCAACACCTCATTAGGTGTGTAAGTAGTCTATAGTCTAGTGTACATCTTCTATAATCTAGCATTCAAGGCTTGTATTTGCTCATTTGGATCTCTCATCATGCTTTCAAAGTGTTGATAAACAATACTTGAAATAGTGACCTAGATAAATTATGCAAAAAAATGTTTGACACTCTTCCAAAGAGGTATGGAACCTTCTAGGACATTGAGAAACTAGTCATAGGCTACATCTAGAAATGTGAATGGAAATAGTTTGCATGTCATGTCTTTGTGGGCTACATTCAATATCCCTAAAGTAGTTTTAAAGGCCTTGATATGTCCCTTTGTATTCCTTCCTCCAGAGGGAGAAAAGGAAGGTAGATATTTCTCATTGTTCCTAGGTAGATAATGGATAGCTCCAACAACATTGATAGCAGTACCAGTTAGATAGATTAGAGCCTGAACTGGTGCTTAGATTTGAGAATGTTGATGGGACATCAAGAGTAATTAAAGACTGGGTTGTCTACCTAGAGAAAATTATTGAGCCTTGGGTTATCTCCTAACTCATTTATCATATTTAACTTTTATATGGATTTCTAAAGGTGGGATTAGTAAGTTAGTGTCTAAGGTTGACCCTGTTAGTCTTCTAGATGCTTCCAATGCAACTCAACTAATTCTTTTAAAAGAAAATAGAGGCAAAGGTGAAACCCTCCTTATAGTGCCAATTTAAGTTTCACACTATTGATATGGGTTTTATACACATCAAAAAACTTCTATGATATAGTCTTTAACATTTTAGGATCAGTGAAAAGTATTCACTCCAAGGCACAAGTTGTAGGGTATTGAGTTTTATGAATAACCTGTTAGTGTAATAATGATGAGTGAGGCAGATTGTTTACCACAGATGTGTTGGCTATGAATTAATCTATATCTACCTAAGATAGGTGTAATGATGATTATTCTAACCTAAGATGGGTAGGACTTCAAAACAGACTCAAAAAGGAGGGAAAGGTAGGGCAAAAAAGGAGGCTTTTGGACTACACTAGATGAGACTTTTCAAGACTGGACCTTGAACTATAGGTTGGAAAATAAATCACAAACCAAGGTTTTTTATAAGCTAATATATCACACCAACAATAAAACATAATTAGGAGTCAAAGGGAACCAAAATATAAGATACTTAAATACATGAAATCAAAGGTTACCACGTTTGTTAGATTAAAATATCATATCTATAAGGGGGATTATGATTTATATATAAAAGGTATTAAAATCATCTATAAATTAATGATTTTATATAAAAGAGATAACTCACACATACAAAAAAGACTGAGAAACCAAAATGATAGAACTTATTACATAATCCACAAGTTGGAGAAGAATCAAGATTTTTGCAAAACTTTTCATAATTTTATATTAATCTTAAGAGCCAAAATTATCTTCCCTTTGGGATTGGGAGGATATAAGTATAAATATATTGGGATGGGGAAGGCCTCATCTCTCAAGATAAGTCTAAAAATAAATTTACAAAAATGTAACTTGTATCCAAATTTCATGCCAAAGATGCATGTATAGTAGTTAGTCCAGAATAGAATTTTAAAACTAAAAATACAATATATACATGTAACATATATTTGGAACCAAAGTTATAACTTAAAAAAACATGCAAGTACATAGTTATATATATATATGGTTGCTAATGTGGCACCACTAGCCAAAAAAGATGGAGTGATAGCTGGGAACTGAAGTAGTCATCATTATTCCTAGTGGGATAAAGATGGGCCCACTTCAGGCTTACATGAATGCAAATCTTGAAAAATGAGAACCCTAAGATGATGGGACAACACTAACAATTGGTTATGTGGTTATCGTTAGCCCTGACGTTATTTATTTTTCCCTACGCTCTTAAAATAACATGTGTGTTGCTTCAAACACCTTATTAATGATGTTAAAATTGAGGAAGTAAGGTTTGAAGAGTTTGATGGCCTCAACCATCAACCTTGTTTGTTCAACTTTTAAGCTCTTGAATTTTTCTCCCAGATCCTTAGCTCTTGTTACCCTATCTTTGAAAAAATAAAATTTCATCATTGGTCCTATATATTGTGCCTTCAACTTCCCCCTTAAATTTATTTATAGCTGCTTGGAGGAGGTTCTCAAAATTTGGTATGTTGACTAACTCATTTGTAGGATTAATCACATTAGTGATCCTCATGTCTTTTAGAATTTATAAGACCTCACTTTCATGATTTTTAAAATGTCCCAGTAGAGTCTTCATCTTGTTATGACAATTGAGGGAAGCATACCCTTTTTAATTACATAGTTGAGGAACCATGATGCATCAATGTCAGACATTAAGTTCAATTAGTTGAAGGTACTAGTTCTAGAGTACTGAACTAAGAAATTCAACCTTTCCTCTAGCTCTTTCATTTGGTGCCAAAGTTTGGTCACATTTTACTTGATTGCCTTCCTACTCTGAAAACCAAGATATTATATAAAATGTTATACAACTTATTAGTTGTACTCTGCACATCATTAATTATCTCCTAAGGAGTATGTATAGTGTGTCTCTACTACAAACTTTGTTATGTTTCCTCTTTATTTTTATAAATTTATTTCATAACTTAACCATTTAAGTCCACAAAAATATAAAAGTATTCAATATATTCATTAGGATCGCTTAGATCCTTTTTGGCTTTCTTCGCTAAGGGAAACACATTTTATCTTTGTTCAAATTCTATTATTTCCCTTGTATCCAAATTCAATGCCTTCTTCTTCTTCACCCTTTGTATGGTTTCATTATTTTTTTTAAACTGAGTAGAGACTATCTGTAACTATGTGACAACTATTTTTTTTTCTCTCATCCCTTACATTTTGCATCTCTTTTTCCCATTGGGGAATAATAAGTTACCTAGTTTCTTCATCTAATTGGCTCAGGGCTTTAGATGTGGAAGGTGGTGTCATTAGAGGAGGTGTTTTTATTGGTGGTGCCAATGATGCACTTATTTTTATTGGGAACCGGAGAGGTGGATAGATAATTCTCTACCATGGTGAAGGTTTCCTCAATGGAGTGACTTTAGCCATATACTTGGTCAAGCCTGGGGTTGTCTTAATAGTCATAGTGGCTAGTTGTATGGGTGAGTAACTCTAGTTGAGTTTAATATTTCTTGAGGATTGTTGGCCTTTTTAGGTTATAATTAAAAATTGTAACTCTAATATGAAAACAGACCCCTTTCCTTCGAGCCTTTATTTGCTTTGAAGTTGAAAGAAAGAGAGAGTCCATAGAACTGGATAAAATAATATTTGGAACAACTGGAGGCAAATATGCAATTGGAATATCTACACTAGAAATAGATGAAACAAGAGAAGAGACTGGCTCACTTATGTTTTGTCTTTGTTCTTCCATGAGGATTTACTAGTTTAAAGTGCAATCCAAAGTTTCTTCTTGTTGTATGTCTTCCAAGCTCATAGATTTAGCCTTTTCCAACACCATTTCCTCATCATCTAGGGTTACCTCTTCACTTATTATAGGTCCTGACCCCTTCATTATTTATATCTCTTCTTCACCTTCATCAATTGAATATTCAACTAGCAATATTACTAGTGTATGCTTTTCTTCTTTTGATTCCTCCTCATCAAAGGATTCCTCTATTGTGGAGAGACCAAAATATGGTATTTCTTTTATTTGACTACCCTTGGAAGAGGCAGAAGGACCCTTAGAATTCCTCTGGTAAGTGACCACAAGGGGAGTGGAAGGAGAGGGAGATGGTGAAATGACTAAAAGAGATACATTGGTGAAAAGAATCATTGTAGGTGGTGGTGGAGGAATGGTTGGTGGGATAACAGTGGTTAAAGGAAGGGTGAATGGAGTAGGGGATGGTATGGTAAGGAATCATGATGGTAGTGGATGGAAGTGAACTTACCATAGGTGCCCGAGGAGAAGAAGGAGTATCTAAAATAGAAATGAAAGAAGACTGTATAAACTCAAGGAAACTAACTTGGATAATAGTTGCAAGTGGTGGCAGAGATGTCACCAATAATATGCTCTTATACTCATATGAAGGAGGTGTAGTTTTATCCTTTGTAGTGGTTGTTCCCAAAACTATAATAGTATCTGGAGATGAAGAGGGAAGTTGAGGATGGGGGAGGCCTCTTAGAATTTTCTTCCTTATTTAGAGATTAGACTCCCTCTGACTACTAGAGTCTCCCTTTTGTAAATTTGTTTATTCTTCTATAGGAGAGGGAGGTTGGGCTTGCACTTCTGAATCTTTTGGTTGAGTTATAGGCCACTGATGGCTCCATGATCTTTGTTCTTGTTGTTCCATCTCCTTAGCTTATTCTTAAATAATCTCAGAGTTATACTGGAGAGCCTGATTAAAAAATTTAGACATTTTTTTATCTTTCATCCTTTTCCATACCTCAGTATCATCTAATGCATTCAAAAAAATGGCATCATGATCATATTCCTGGTGACCATATGAAATGTCCACCTTCTTCTTTTCCTTGAGGTGCTTGAGATATGTCTTGATTTTCTTCTTAGGGTCTTGTTCCCTAAATTGAGCCACCTTTATATGGTAGTGGGATCTAAGTCTTCCAACCTAGTGTAAATGTGGCCTAGCCACAAATTTTAGTTGTCCAATACTTAGAGGAGTTTTATAATAATGTGTCTGATGTTTAAGTCCAATTTCTTCATCAATGTTTTTTTAGATTTGAAAATCCACCTCTTATTCTACAATTTTGTTTGGGACATGGCGTGATGAAAATAAAGGATCTATCCTTGTCCCTTCAATTCAGATGAATGTGCAATCGAAGTAGTACCAATAATCCCCCATTTTACCAGTGCTTCTTGTCATGTTTTCAAATAGCCTAGGCATTTGGGTGTCATGGATTGCCTGATATACTAGAGGATATATTTCCTTGCATATTCTTTGAATCTCACTCTTGAATCCTTATATAAACATGAAAGAGTAATCTCCATAGATTATATTACCTAGATACTTTGTTGATGCTTTCCATAACTCCCCATGTGTCCTATAAACTGTGCCCAAGATGGCATCCAGTAGATATGACATCATGTAAAAATTTCCATCAATTGACCTTTGATCAAGATAGAACATATATGTTTTCAACCTTACACTTGTAACTTCCCCTAGGGCAACTAACTTGTCTGAAGTAAATAGAATGTCCAGCAAAGGGATCCATTCCACTTGCACATAAGTTATACTTTCAAAATCAAATAGTCTATTTAGGAGGATCATAGTTATCCTAATTCTAGGTCTAAATTTGATGATGTAATTGGAGGAAATGCCTCCCTTGGGATTTAACCTCTGGCCCTTAACCAACCATTGTTTTAATTTTCCATTTTATTGTGTTATGTTTGAGCCAAACATTGGACAAGACTTGGTTATAGGTGGTCTCCAGCCATGGAATCCTAAGATACCTTTCAAAATACCTACCATAAATAACTACAGCTACATTTTAACTTTTCCTAATATGAAAGCAATCCCCAAAAAATGTTCCATTGAAAAATAAACCTCTAAGCAGGTCTATGTAAGGCATTAACTCTAGTTTTGTTGCCTCTAGATGGAGACCTTATGTTTTAATGGGAAATAGGTCATTGAGATATTTCTTATCGTTTGAAGACAATTTGTCTCATGTAAAATAGGGAACCACAGAATCTATAACATTTAAAAGTATCAAATAGTGGAATAACTTGAATTTGAGGGCACTTTTATCAAACATTGTGTCCATGTATTCTTCACTTCCAATGTAAGAGTACACTAGGTGGGGGCTTTAACACGTGATTGATTTGAAGAGCATGCCATTTTTTCAATCTAAACTATATAATTTCTTATACAAATCATTTGATTTGTTCCTGTAAGTCTACTAAAAAAGATAAGGCTATTTGGATGCTTGAGGGATCATAGTTTCAAAGTTCAATTGACAGATTGATGGTGAAATGACTAACCTTCAACTAGATTTCACATATATTACCCAAAAATCTAAGTATTGAATTCATTTGTATGTCATCAATGCAAATAACATATTTTTGATTGTGTTCCCATTCAATTTGAACATTACATTCAACTTTGGTGGGTTCACTTGTTTTCTAGATGGAAACTATTCAATAACTTTATGTGACTAGTAATCACATTCTAGATAGCTATCAAATTATCACTTACTCACTTCTTTACCTTATTTTCAAACTCATTTATGTATACTTTGAGCTTGCATCTCCTAGATTATGACATTTTTCTAATTATCATTTACTTGGGCTTTTAGATCTACATATATGTCTAATATATACCAAAGTTGTGAGTGAATGTAACTATGCCATGTGGAGCAACCTCAAGCCTATGGGGACTTGAAGGCATGAGAGCATGGATGCTTGAACCTTTATAATTGTGTATGTCTATGTAAATGTTCCATGTAATGGAATGTCAACACATGGCATGACCTTGGGTCCCTAGAGGCACAAAGACTCGGAGCCATGGGACCATTAGTTTTTTTACTGATTATATCTTCTTTGAAGGTCCAATCTAATAGAATTATGCCACTTGTCATCTTCTCAGAGCTCAAAATCTTGGGGGTATTAGACCATGGGGCCTCAAAACCATTTATACCTATGAAATCTTTCCATAGTTTTAGGTTAAATTAAAATATGTTGTGTCAAATGTTCAGAGCTCAAAAGCTTCAAACCATTACACTACGAGAACTCAGAACCATTAAACTATGTTAATCCTTCTGTGGTCCTAGATTGATGATAATATGCCAAGTTTTGAATGCTCAAAACTCAAAATCTTGGGACTATTAGAATGTGGGAACTTGGAACCATTAAATGATTAACTTTCATTTTTTTTAAACTTCTATAGTTCTAGGTAGATGAAAATGTGCCATGTGGCCTATTCTCAGAGCTCAAAGACTTAGAACACTTATAATTTTTTGTGAAAGCTAAAGGCTCCATGTAACATATGAATGACACTTGTTGAACTGTCAAAACTCAAGGGCCCCAAACACTTTGAAACTTTTTGTGAATGTTGAAGGCTCTAGGTAACTTGGTTACACCACCTATCGAACTATCGGATCTTGGGGATCTCAAAGACTTAGAAACATTTACAAAGGGCTATAGGTTATGAATAACATGGTGGTGCCACTTATCCCAATTTTGAATATAATAAATCAAGGCTCGATCATGAATGATTAACAAGTATTCATTGATAATCTTACAGACATTTGAAATAAAAAAAAATAGGAACACTAAGATGAAAGCATTAGTCTCGTTAGTCCACAAATCAAAGCATCAATTTTTTGAATGGAAATATGAAAACCTAAGGTTAATAATAATTTAAAATATTTGTTCAATCTTTGATTTTCATAATTCAAACTCTTGTAGATTTATACTTTTAAAGACATCCTTAGAGTTTTGCATGATTAAATTCATATCATGGATTCTTAAAGTTTATAAAACCCCAAATAAAGATTTTCAACAATAATGGGTCCCCATTTGAATTTTTAAAATGAGGTGTGTGTGTGTGTGTGTGTGTGTGTGTGAGAGAGAGAGAGAGAGAGAGAGGGAAAAACAAAGCCAATAAAGGTGAGTGTAGCTTTGATGATGTTATAGGGAATTTTACCTAGGTTTACACACATGGTTATTACAAATACAAATAAATTTCCACGGATTACATTTACTTAGCATGTTTTTATTGAAAAATTTAATAAGTTTATATTACAATTATCAAATTTGAGACTCAAAAGGCTTTAGGTGGACTTTAAGTGAATATAGATAACACACATGCATGGGAAAAAATGTACAGATGAACATTTCAACACTTTAAACACACTTTTTGTAGATAGGTGCATAGATTTTGTGACTCGAACTCAGATGAAATTAGAAAACATCACACCACCTTAATTCATTATTCTCATCTCATTAACACTCTAAAAGTTACTCTATAAACAAGTTCAAGATAAAGACATTTCTCCTGTAATCGACATAACATCTGAGATCTTCTCTACAGAGGATATTAAACAGAGACTATCAGGGGGTAAAGCACAACACATAGATGGGTTATGAGTAGAATATCTAATCTGAAGTTTAAAAGTCCTCACACCACACATCAAAAGCATACTCAATAGTATCATTTAGAAAGGCTTCCTAACAAATTAGATGACCAATGTCATTATCCCTCTTTATAAAACTGAGGATATCAATAATCTAAGTATCACACTGTATGCATCTAAATTCACTCACTTCATTTATCATCACTAATGTTAATATTAGTCAACACTAATTTCACGTATTTCATCTAATATCATTTATCTATTCTAATTTCATCCTAAAAACACCCCTTCTAGTCATTTATCTAACATCCCCCTTCATTATTATTCATCCACTAACCTTATTCCTACCCCATTTATCTATTATTTGGGAATTTAAAATTCCCATGACCCACCTACCTACCTACTCCTAATCTTTCCTACAAGATTAGCCCCTAATCCTCACTTAATCCCATTCTAATCCTCAATTAGTCTTAGGCTTCTACTCTTTAGAATTTTCCCTCATCCTCCACATTTTTTATAAATCTCTATTTCTAGAGAACTCTAAGGAATTTTAAATTCCTTAGAATTCCCCCTTTTTCTAGAGTCTTCTTCTCTATAAAACTCCAATGAATTTTTAATTCATTGGAAAATCCTCTCTCTTTGCCTATTTAAACCCACCATCTCCCTCCAATCCAACTAACTACATGAACTACAAGATAACTAAAGAATCCATGTCCAATCTATTAACATAATCTTTTGAATCAAGTCTTCAAGTCAAAATCATTTTAAAATTTTGAGTCTATCCATAGCAGTCCATAAAAAAAGTCAAGAATCCTTAAAGAATTGGTTTGAAGATCTTGGAATGAATCGATGCCATAATTTCCAAAACTATGTCCAAGACCTCATTGACCATAGTGACATAGAAATTGAGAATGAATCAAACAAGTCTCCATCATTGAGTGAACAAAAAGAGAAATTCCAAGATTCCATTCCTGATCATGATCAATCCCTTCCCTTTCTAAGCCAAGGTCAAGATACCACATCCATCTTCCATGGTCCCCCTATCTTTGACAAATCCTCCCTTAAAGATGAGTTTGTTCCCCATGAACCTAATCCTCATGAGTCCTTTCATGGGCCTAACTTTATCAAATTCATTATTCCTCCATCATCTTCCTCTCACCCATCATATCAAAGACCACACATGTTGAGATATCACTTATGGACAATGAATCTTCTACCAGTAGCATTGCATCTTGTACATCAGAGTCAATATAAGTGTCATATGCATTAGGATCATGTTCAACACCAGTATCTAAATCAAATTCCTTGTCAAAAACATCATCCCTCAGATATTGCAGCAGATGATGACTATGCATGTCCTTTTGAAGATACCTCCAATTCAGATGACAATCAATCATTAGGCATATATTTTTATCCCAATTAAGATGATGAAGTCATAATTAAGTTTTTACAAGCTTTATCTATCAAAGATTGTTAGAGTGGATATGATCCTACCTTGGACACGTGTCTTATAGATAGTCTTAGTTATCCTTTTGTTGATCTAAAGGAAATCTTCTCTGATGTAAAAAACTTGGTCTCCTAGGAACCCTTGTAAGGAGCATGTTGCCCCATCACCACTCATTGACCTCATCATATCATCTCCACCACCTTCATCCATCATATATCCTTTTATTCTTGTCAATGATCATTTAATCACCTCCCTCCATAGGGATGAATAGGAACATTCATCATCGGACCCTTCCTCGAGCAGCATAATATATGCCACAAATAAAAAGGTCCAAGACCATATTCAAAAAGTCATACATGATAATCAAATCATCTTTGATCCCATAAGTCAAAATCAAGAAATGAAAAATCATCAACCTAATCAAAATATGTCTTCCCCTAATGAAAACCTCATTAAGGCACTACAGGACCATCAAAGTTAAAATAATCATTATCTATCAAGTCAAAGACCAATTTCTTATGGTGAATCCCAAAGTCAAGCACCAGGGGCAGTCAAGAAATAATCAAGTTTTAAAATGCAAATAATGTCAAAAGCATTATCAATATGGCCAATCATCCTTCAAATAATTAGGTCAAAGATGAATAATAAATTCACAGCATTTTGGATCTCTTGAAGTCTTTTGTCATATGGCACCAATCAAATATAGAATTCCCAACATGTCCAATGGTGTGTGTGACTACTAATCCTTATACCTAATCACCCATCACACCTTATTATCATGATATTATCATCCATTTAATTCCAATACACCCCCATTAGCATCAAGATCTAATCCAATCCATACATCCCATCACCTGCTCAAGTAGTATTTTCTCTCATAGGGGTGACAAAGATACATGGCTTAGATATCTAGAGGGGTCACAATCAGGAATCAATGAAGGTCATAAAGACATGATCCTAGAATTACATCTCTATATAACATGTGTTGGTTTAAGATCAAGAAGGTTTAAACATTATTGCACCTTGCACCCATATCCAATAAATTGAGATGCTTAAAAATAAAAAAACTCAAAAAGTTAAAAAGTCAAAAAAAAAATTGTTCGTCCAATGGTGAAAATCAGTCTTTTAGCACCTTGGGTAAGTACCATGATGAAAACCAATTTTTGGCATCATGGTAAAACAATCTATTATCCATATTGTACCTAAACACTTGGGGGCAACTCCATTTCATCCACATGATATCCCTTTGTGTCATCCTTATTATTCCTCTATCCATCATCTACCATCATAGTATGCGTCTTCTTGTGTCCCTCCTTTCTTCCAGTCTTGACCTTCATAAGGGAGTGGAATATGTCTTAAAAAATGTTCTAGAATCATCTTGGTATATCCTCTAATGGACACTCAGGCAACTATATATCTGGTTATTTCACGATGTAGTTGTTGGCAATCCCTATTCCATTCTTCCTTGGTCCTCATCCCCTTTTTAGCATCACCCTCATCTTTTGTTTTATTCCATCCATTTTCATCTTGGTTGTTAGGCTTGGTGTTCCCTTTACTAGTAACCCCATTTGTATAGTGTATATACATATTCCAAAAAGACCTAGAATATGAAATATTCCAAAAAACCTTAAAAATTATAAAATCCAAAAACATCTAAGATGTCTTTTCATATGTCATATTGTCCTATATATCCCAATCATCATATCTAAAGTTGTATCCATCTTATCCTCTTGTCATCTTGCCTTATCCCAACATCCTAGTCTTCTTGTCCTATGTCTTCAAGAGCCTTATCATAATCCGAGTCCCTCGTCTATTCCAAATCCATACCCTTGTCCAATGTCTATAACCTTACTCCAAATTCACATCAACATGACCAACTTAGTCCAACACATTACCTGATCAATCATCCCGTCGAATCTCATCAAGATAATAAGATAAGTCATAATTACACTCCATGTAGATACTTGTGTATGTTACTTGTATTCTCTATGTTGTTTGACTTGTTTGCATGACTTTTATCATGTATATATATGATTATCTTATGTTTTCATTGTTTGTCTATGCATCAAGTCATTATTGTTTATTAGGCAATGAACAAGGATGTTATGATGACACCAAAAAGTTACAATGATGATTTTAGGTGCCCTCGATGATGTAGAGTTCACTATTTACCCCTTTTCATGTACTTTTACATAATGCCCTCTTGGTCATACTTATATCTTGGGGGATATTGCCAAGTGTTATATTTTATCAAATTGCTTAGACTATGATGAGCCTTATTACAACAATGATGGCTCGAGAATAGACACAATCATCATTCATCCAATATCTTATCATTCTTCCAATTCCTTTATCATCACGTCTATATATTCTAACCAATCATCTAACATCTCATCTCCCATCATTTATCCTAGTCTAACATCTATGTTGCATCATGTATTTAACAACTAAAATGTATACCATCTATCATCATCATTCTCCTCATGTCTTTCTTATCATCTATCATCTAATCCAGACTACATTGGCTTGAGGTCTTTTCAGACTATGTAGGCAGTGCTTAATAAAATAATGTGTCTAAGGTCAGCTTGATCACTTTCTCATCTTTTCCCATCATTCATCATCACATCTCTCTTGTCTATCATTTATCAAATCAATGAGTTATAATATCAATCATCAATCAGTTTATTGATCCATCACCATCCCCACAATCATCTCCTTAGTCTTTTTCATCAATCACCCACACCTATCAATTGGGCCTGACAAATCACAACATTCATCTTTTCTTCCATCAGTCATCCATTCTCACTAATTGATCAATTAACCATTTAAAAGTTTACAATTTTCTCCCTCGATTGGGGTATGACTAGGATCATAACTTTACTATCATCTCTTGCTCCCTTGTGTGTGTCCTTGTTAGGGGCATCATCAATATTTATCACATTGTGTCTCATTGATTTGATGCATTATATTCTACTTCTTCCCCTTCATCTTTTGGTCACTCCATCATATCACTTTCTTCTCTCTCATCCCCTTCATCATATTGCTTGACTTTAGCCTTGAGCTACACTCATCATCAATCTCATCAAATCAGTCTTATTTTGGTCTACAACTCTCCCTAGCATGTGTCTTTGCATGGGATACATCGAAATCTTATGGCCTTTTGTCTTATCATCATCATGTTATGGTTGATTCCCATTGGGATATGTCAACAACCATGACACAGCCATTTCCTCTCCCTATACATAGGTCTTTACTAGGGGCATCATCACTTTGTAGCTCACCACTGATATCGATCTCATCTTCGTCATTGTCTATCTCACATCCAACATTCCATCCCCTTATCTATTAATCACATCTCACCCCTTATTTCCTCTTTTGAGTGGGCATCTGTCTCATTCTTCCTTACATATTCCCTCGAGGGTGCATCATACTCACTAATATCGTGTACTAACATTCATCCATGAAATGGTTTTTCTTTGAAAAACCATTATTCCTTCTACTTCATCCACTCCTAATGTCCTTTTAAAGAAGGATAAAATGTATACATCTAAATTTGCTTACTTCATTTATCGTCACTAATATTAATATTAGTTGACACTAATTCCATTTATTTTCTCTAATATCATTTATCTCTTATAAGTTCATCCTAAAAACACCCCTTCTAGTCATTTATTTATCATCTCCCTTCATTATTCTTCATCCACTAACCTTATTCCTACCCCACTTATCCAATATTTGAGAATTTAAAATTCTTGTGACCCACCTACCTACCTACTCCTAGGCTTTCCTACAAGCCTAGCCCCTAATCCTCACCTAATCCCCTTTTAATCCTCAATTAGTCCTAACAAGGAACTAGAGGCTTCTATTGTCTATAATCTTTCCTCCTCTTCCACATTTTCTAGAAATATCCATTTCTAGAAAACTCTAAGTAATTTTAAATTCCTTAGAATTCTCCTTTTTTGCTAGAGTCTTCTTCTCTAGAAACCTCTAATGAATTTTTAATTCAATGAAAAATCCTCTCTCTTGGCCTATTTAAACCCACCATCTCCCTCTATTCCGACTAATTACAGGAATTACAAGCTAACAAAAGAATCCATGACCAATCTATCAACATAATCTTTTGAATTAAGTCTTCAAGCCAAAATCATGCCAAAACTCTGAGTCAATCTATATCAATCCACAAACAAAGTCAAGAATCCTTATAGAATTAGTTTGAAGATCTTGGAGAGAGGATAAGAGGAGCAATGCAATGGTAAGAATCCCCTTATTATTTCTAATTTGCTTCCATAATCTTTCCCTTTGATGTTATTATGCTTTTGAGTTAAATTTGCTATATTTAATAGTTCTAATTCATAGCTCAAAAATACAATCATACACACACTATCATAGTCAATTCCCTCCTTGAAAAGCTATTTGGTAGCATGAAAAAGTGTAAAATTAGTAGCTAGGCAGAGAAAGAGAGAAGAAGAGTAAGAGGACAGGCATGTTTCATGCTGAAACATTCCACTATTGACCATTGCATCACTCTTAGGCACTTGATTGAAAAATATGAAATACCCAAGGAGAAGACTCTTTTTGTTGCTTTGTTGACTTCAAAAAAATTGACATGATACATAGAGGTAAACTTTAGAGCAGGATGGAGGAGTTCGAAGTTCTAAATGAGTATAAAACAACAGTTCATAGACTTTATGAGCAAGTCATGGCCAAAATCAGAATAGGTGAAGAAATGTCAGAATGCTTTAAAAGTGACATTGGTGTTGAACAAGGATGTTTGTTATCATCCACCTTGTTCAGGTTATAAATTTAGAAACTAGAAGAGTGGATAAATAAAGTTGGTAGAGGAGGTGTTTACTTAGTTATGTAGTAAAGTTACTCTTACATGCAAGTACTCTTATTCTAATCACAAAAACAACATATAGTTTGAGAGAACACTTAAGGGCTCTAGAGTTCTTATGCTAAGTGGTTTGAATGCAAGTGAATACAACCAAAACCAAAGTCATGATATTTCCACTATGGAGAAAAAATTAAGAAATTAGCTTCATTTTCGAAGGAAACCCACTAGAAATAATGGAAGAATACAAGTATATTCGTTTTGACTTGGACAAAAAAATTAGTCAGGAGCCCTACAGGGTAAAAATAATACAATGGAGGTGGAAGACTTTATACTCCCTACAAAATGTCTGCATGAATGTAGAATTGTAGGATTGGAAAACCAAGATAACCTTATTCGACCAACTTGTCACACCAATGGTTCTATATGGATGTGAAGTTTGGGGCAACAATGTGTCTGACTTAAAATGGAGACAAATAAAGAGAATTCAAAAACATTTAACTACAAGTAGCCTCAAACATAAAGTATTAGTTTCATATAATATTCTATAGTAATTTCTCATTGGAGGCATTGGCAATGACTCAGAAGCTAAGTTATTTTAAAAAATACAAAATATGAAGACTCATTGATGGTCAAGAATGGTGATAGAGGAAGAGTTTAATAGAAGGAATAATATGTGGATGAGACAAAACAATAACTGAATGAGTAAATGGGGCATTAACATATAAGAGTGTCAAAACACTAATAAACAATAAGAGAAATTCAAGACAACCATGTGGATAAATTAACTAGGAAGGAAGAAAGCATATTATATCAAAGAGTTTAATCCCGCAAGGGATTATGACGAAAAATCCTGCATAAGAGTAGAAATCAAGTGGAATGCCAAAATGTTGTTGACTCAATTAAGAACTAGCTCACATCATCTTAGATGTGAGATCAATAGATGAACAACGCTTAAAGAGGAGAGGGAAATAAAAATGTGTCTATTTTGTAACAAGAGAGTGGTGGAGACAAAATGATATTTCATCATAGAATGCACAACCTATAATGACATTTGCATCAAGTAAAATGACAACTTAAAAATAAACAACCTAAAAAACTTGTTTGAAAATGTGAAACTAATCAAAACGACATTTTTTTTAATCAAAATCCATAATAAAAAAATTCAACATTAAAAAAAAAATGAATTTTTTATAAAACTAATAAAATAACCTTTATATCAAATATTATATTAATACCGAACATTTATATTTCAACTATTAATCCTATAAACTACTTAATCTTATAAACATTATTAAAACCTTTCATTCACTTCTTTCTACCTTCTATTTACATGCCTCAAACTCTTTGGAATTGTTTAATGAAGGGTATCATGGTTGTCATGCTATAGCGTCACTTTTCTTGATTGCACATCTACACTAACTTTAATGAGTGGTGTCACAGTCAAAATTAATAATCATACTCCCCTAAATTATATACCCACGCACTATGGCAACGCCCTTGGGCCCCATCAAATAATGGAGCTAAAGGTGCTTACCTTGTCACTACCAAAAGCTAAAATAAACCTTACCTTAGTATATTAACCCACCTAACGTTACCATGGGCGGCATTTTAACCCTTGGAAATCATGGAATGGAAAGGCATGGAAAATGCAATGCGTAACACGGTCAACCACCAAAAATTTAAATAAATAAATTACTTTATATATTTTAAATGTGTATATTTAAAAATTGTTAAAAAGTATTGTTTTGATGAATCACTATTTTGCGTAGTGATTTTTAGTTAAAAATTAAAGATGAAAGGGTATTTATTCCGTTAAAATCATTCGAGGTACGATCCCGGTCTCATCCTTTTTCCCCTGTCAGTGTTGCTAGCAGTAAGAATTGATCTCTAATGAGCTCTTTGTGACCCAGCGAACTTCATCAATTAATAGTTTTATCATATATTTTTTTGTAAATTTTATATTAATTAATGATAGATGTCCTCAATTTAACTCCATCATCACATTGGACTCAAAAAAATTATCGTAGAACAAATAGATTTCAAAGTCTATCGTATACCTCTATTGATATTACATTATTTTGGTTAATATCTTTAAATAAAAATAAAAAATATTTTATAATAATTAAAAAAAATCAATTTTTTTGTGTGCATGTTTCATTAAATAGTATGCACATGAAATCACTTAATTATATAGAATGTTAGCATCTGAGTCCATATTTCGGAAATAAATATATAATAAATTGCAATGATGAGTAAGCATACATCTAAATTAGTGATTTCTTTCGATTAAGTAATCATGAGTAAGGAGCATTCACATCGTCAAGGTCATCCAAAGCACGATCTTGAGCTTAATCATGTGACTCTCCGTATCAGAGATGTAAAAAGATTTGTACCCTAACAGATAGATAGATATAAACAACCATCCTCATCATAAATCGAACTACAATTCTTTCGAAAAAACAAAAACAATATCAATTTTAAAATTGAATGTTTTTATGAATACACTCATCTATATTACACTCTACCAATCTTAATTATTATTATAGATTAAAAGACATTTAAAAGTTTGATGCTTCCTCGCTTGTAAGAGCTCGTCGGTTTTTAAATTAATACAACGTGTTATTGTACTCCAAGTAAACTCTTAAGAAATGCACACTATGAATGTAAAGCAGAATATTCTAGAGGTCAAGGTATGTTGCATAATCGATGTGAAAAAAAATGGTATGGTGCCTCGTCTAGTTTAGATGGTTTTGATGGTTGAGTCGAATGAGGCACTTTCCTTCCTCCCTCCTTTCCATGAATTTTTAGGTACAGGAAATATGGCTTTGGGGATATACAATGTTGGGGAAGAAGGATTAGGCAATTGCGGTTTTTTTTTTAAATTTTTTGTTTTTGTTGTTTTTATTTTATTTTTTAAGGGGTAAATCAATTATTTGTTATTAGTTTTGAAGGGATAAAATGTTGGATTCAATTTAGTTTCATTTTTGATTAAATTTCATCTTCTAAATTAATAATTTTTTCTTTTTATTCTATGCATTTAAATATTTGTAGTTTTCCAATAGTTAATTTATGCATTTTTTAACTAAAAATATGAAAAAAATATTTATTTGTGTTGTGATTGGTTAAAATTGTTAACATGTTATTAAAAGGAAATTGTTGACGTCATGTGTAGTTCCAACCAAGTTTGTCTGTGACGCTTTCATTTCATCTAACTCTATTTTCTTAACAACCTCCCATTTCAGAGCAGGTACATTAAACTTCTCAGCATTAACCAGGGCCCATCATCCACGCACATTATCAAAAAAATCTTTTTTCAATGATTTTCTTGGATTAATAAATTTTTAGACAAGCGTTGATGCCATCAACAATAACATTAGTAACAAATATAAATTCTATTGTTGGAAGATTTGATGGTGTGAAGAAATGCAACATTAGTTTAGTAATTTATTTATTGAGAACATATACAAAGTAACTCCTCTAACTAAATGGGCAATCGACCATTCCACTACCAAAAAACCATTATATCATCTTTCAGTACTCTGCATATTGATTTTTGAAACCCCCAACTATGGAACCACGAGGTTATTACTATTTGCCCTAATTTGTTCCAATACAAACCTTACAAATATTCCTCGATCTCACCATAAAACAGAATTTCAAACCTACAACGATATGAATTCTACATCAACTATGGATGCCCCTCCCCTACTATTATGTGATCAAGAAAAAACAGATATAAAATTATAGATAATTTGTGTGCATGGTGTTGAATATCAAGGTAATCTTGTTTTCCTTCATTCTCAAGTCTTGAAGCAATCCAAGTATTTTGAAGCAATGCTTTCCAAATGTTGGTCTTCAGACATACCGCCACTTGGCCAAATCAATCTAACAGTACCTTCCAATGGCACTGCTAAGAATTACATGAAGTACATTCATCTCATGTATTCGTCTTACTCTAGAAGCAACCTTTCCTTTTGTAGCATAGATGAAGTGCTACACATTCTCCCTGTTGCTTTAGAACTATTGTTTGAAGAGGACATTCAGGCATGCATAAGATATTTGGAAGCAGTATCTTGGACTCCTCAATAAAAACTCAAAATCAGAGATATGCTTTCATCTTTCCAGGTAAATCTTTCCACTAAATTAGCCACTAGGATTGAAATTCTGGAATCTTATTTTCGTGTAGAGCTAGAGCTTCTCAAAGATAGATTATCGAAAATGTTATCAGAAATCGATAATATAGACTCTGTTACTTATCTCCTGTCCCGCGATCATATGCGAAACACAATCAAGAAATACATGGTTTCAAATTTTTAGGAAATGCATCTTCGGCTATTCAATTTATATGCAAAGAGGCACTTTTGCAGGAATATCGGGTCAGAACTGACCGTATCATTTATGAAGGTTTGGATTTGACAATAAAGAGATATGTCTGTGAGGCTTTGTTGTGGTTGTTAGACCTTATGAAGGTGTGTAGTAGGGAAATGTTTGAAATTGGATTCAAAATGGTTGTTGAAGATGTAAAATTTGCTAAGAGCTTACTTAAACGCCCCCAAATTTTGGACCATATTAAATATTATCTACTAGAAATTCTAGGTTGAGAGGTTTATGAAGGCCTTAGCAAATGGAGATATAATTATTTCTAAGTCTGCGTGTATTTCTTTTCTCACAAAATGGGTCCCAGTTATGGCATATATTATCTTTCACACCAACTCTATTATCTGATCATAAGGGTTTTCTAATTGTTCGGTTTAAAATACAATTTATTTGCATGTTTGTTCTCTGCAGAGAGGAACTTCATCATTACTTGAACTGGGTCAAAGGATTGAGTGACTTTTAAAATTATCATGACTTGCTTACATGGTTTGTGAAGAGCTCATTCTTTCTTTAAAGATAGAGACCCCATATAATCTTTTATTTAATGTTAGATTGAGCTTGTTTGATTGGCATTAAGTTTTCTATCATCTTTACATGTATTTTCACTGATTTGTCTACTAGTCTTGGAATTCCTAAATCGTTCTTTTTTTTTTTTGAGTTAGAGCTGCTAAAAAAGAGATATCAAATGCGAAACACAATTAAGAAATATCTAGTTGTGAAATTTGAGGAAAATGCACCTCCATCTATACAAGACAAAATGCACAGAGGCAATTTTAGATGAATGTAGGCTCAATATGAAGGGTTTCAATTTTTTGTTGGAATGAACAATTGTGCTTGTGAGACTTTGTGGTGGTTGTTTGATCTGATTAAGGTTTTTAATAGGGATATATTTGAGGCTGCATTTGAAACTTTATTGAAGATGTACAATTTTATAACTTATTTCTTAAACACTAATCAAATAGGGAGTATGCAAGTTATTTGGTATATATTCTAGTAAAGAGACTTCTGAAGGATTTAGCAAATGGGTACCACTAATTAGATATCTTATTTATGCTATTAATTTTAGGTACAATGATCTTACATTGAGTGGCTAGTCTTTGGTATACTACAATACATTTGAGGAGGAAGTGGCTAATCACCAATGTTTTAGGAAGTATTCCTTTTAAGTACCAGAAACGTATGTAAGTTTGTGCATATGTTCGTGATGCAAATTTGATTTTGCACTATCATAGATTGCCCTTTATGTTAGGAATGTTCCAAAAAAAAAAAAAAAAAATGAATTTTGTCTTCTTATTTGAGATTAAATTTATTGGTTTCATCTACAGAATTTTATCTATTTCAATGTCAATGAGGCTCAAGTATATGTAATTAGTGTGTTGTCTTATTTTAGCCTCAATTTCAATGCCTTCAGATGAATGGCTTAAAATGATGGACAAATATACATAATTATTATCTAGGTTCAAATGAAATCAAATCTGAATGAGAACTTTAGTGAAGCAATGATAAAATTCATTTAGACATTTACTATTTTCAGATCTTCCATTATTTAGAGCCAATGCCTACTTATAAAGTTATATGTAGACTTGATACCTTCTAAAATATATCAGGACTTTGAATTTCAAATGCTTTAACATCATTTCATAAAAGGATTGGTCTATCTAATGAAGATAATATATCTAATGCTAATTTGGTAGTCCCAACGATTCTTACAAATTTCTGTCTAATTCCTTCAACTTTCCTCAATTCTTTGCTTCTTAAGCATGTAAGCATTGAAATTATTCTTTTAATTCATTCTCTATGACCATGATTCATAATTTGTTTTCCTACTTCCTTGATGTTGCAGGTTCAAGTATCTTAAGTACTGAAAAATTCCAGCCACATATTGATAAAACTCCATTGGTATTATTGTCAATCAATTCTAAACCCTGCAGAGACTTGGTGCATGGCGCCCTTGTTAATAAAGATGTTTGTAATAATTTAAATAGTTTTAATTATAAATGTTTATATATTTATATAAAAAACATAAGTTTGAATTTGAAAAGTATAAATATTAAAAAAATTAAAAATAAAATATTAATATATTAAAAAATAAAATAAAAAGTTAATGAGATGTAGAAGGGTTGGTTTAGTTGGTTGGTTGTACTCAGGTCTACCCAAGTTCGAATTTCATAGGGTGTTTATAAGTTGGATGTGGTCATTTGAGTTGATTTAATGGTTTCAGTATTCAGTAGTAACTATTTATATTGGTTTAATAGTTCTCAAGAATTGACCCCTTAATTGTACCCCATATCAATTTGTAACCTCAGTAAAAAACAATCTAAATAGAAATCCTGTCAACCTTGATATCTATCTAAAAAAATAAATAAAATCTATTTTACAAAATATAATTTTAAAACTACTTAAAATCAACAATTCTACAAGACATTGCAAATCTCTAAAGATTTTTTTTCTTATGACATAATCATAATTTGTAGGTAATCACCAATTTTAACCACGGAATTCAACAATTCTAGAGGTCAATGCACGTCTTCTTAAAAGTCAAATTTTTAATATCATATCCGACGATGTAGGCAACCATCCTCGTCTTGGATTACAAAATGGAAAGACTATCTCCTTACATTGATGGGCAATTTGTACAACAAAGGTTGATATTTTTGGCGTATTGGAATTTTAAAAAGTGTTTGAATTTTTTATTTTAAAAAGTTATTGTCTTAATTAATAATTTTATATATCATTTAAATTTTATTTATTATAAAATTTCAAAATAAAAATGATTTAATGAATGAAAGATAGCCACCCAAAATGGAAGAGTGAAGGGAAATGAATGAGGGGCAAAAGCGAAAAGGAAAGCAAAGTAAATATGAGTCAGGAGTTCAACCAAGTGAAATAAAATCGCACTTAAGTGTAGGAAAATTGAAAAATATGGGAAAATGAATTAAAAGAGAGAGAGCAAAAGGAGCGAAGAGAAGAGAGTAAAAGCAATCAGAGGTAATGCAAAAAAAAAATATTGGACATATAAGAAGAACATCACTGGAAAAAAAAGAAGAGAAGAAAAGCAAGACAAAATTAATGATGGTAAGGAAAGACAAGAATGATTAGTTCTAGGGTACTTTCATCCTAATTCAAGAGTTTGAGTTACACTTCAAAATTGAAATTTAAATAAGGTTAATTTAAATGGATTAACTGACAATGAATTATAGATGGTTAGAGGCTTTCGACTTGAAATAAGCTTACTCCAGTAAAGATCTTATAGGTAAACATCACAACTAATAAAATAAATGTATAATGAAAAAAGAACGCCCAAGCAAACAAGTCGAAACATAAGTAATGGGGAGGCAAATTCAAAGGAGATCCAAAAATCATTATTTTGGATAAAGATATTGACGTTTAGATCATTGAAGAAATCCCTATGATATGTGTCCCTAATCTAGGGTAGATCGACACACTCAAGTATTTTGGCATGACTCTAACATGCACATTTATTGGAGCATGGCCATGCACTTCAACCCTAAAGTTAATGATGGGATATAAGTTGCAATTATACATTTCCCTCTATATATGATTCATAGCAAAATGATTTACTCAAGTAACATTTCATAATTTACTCAAGTAACATTTCATAAAGTAGGAGACAAAGACAAAGTTTTCACCAAAAGTAGGTGTCTACAGGTTACAATTATTCTATACTCTTATAATTATTTCATCACAGTATTAGGGGGATATGAAACAACAAAGATTGTGTTATACGTTCCATGAGCTCTTTTTATTAACCAATTTCATTGGAAAATGAAGATGTGTTATTACCACTTCTAGTTAGTTTTCCCCACATTGGGGTTTCTAGGATATTTATTTTCCATGTTGTGTGTTGTTTCCATTTGTTTTTCTAGTTGTGTATGGTTTGTAAGTATTGTATTGTTTCTAATGCACACTCTTAACACCCTCAAACCACTATCATTTAATAATTTCAAGTAGTTGCAACATGGATGGAACATTTGCATATATAATTTTCTAATGAGCAAAATCCTTGGAAAAATATATATCACTTGATAATAGCACCATTTAACTTAGAACACCCAAAAACCTACAAAATGACTATTTGTTTGCCTTGATACAACTCTTGATGCTCTTGAAATGTCCAAAAACATTGTTTGTGGCCTTTTTGCCAAGATCATAGCATATGGTCCTAGTTGACAAGGAATGTACCGTATAGTCTTGGTCTTTTGTTTTGGTGGGTCCCTTTTACCCTGGACCCTATTTCTTTAATTTTTTTTGCCTCCTTTTATCAGTTCTCCCACCCTTCAAGTGTTGACTTGGACATCGATATGGTCCTAATTTGAATTTGAGAAGTCTATATATACACGTGCATTAGTGCATATAAGAGAATAAATAAGTAAGAGAAAGAAAAACTAAGAGGGTGATAGGAGTTAAAGAGCATGTCTAGAGTGATAAGGAAGAGAAAAGTCAAAGGATTACATCTTACTTCTATTCCAAGTCTTCATATTGCATCTCTGTTTTGATCATGTAGTGAAAGAACATATAAGTATTAAGGCTTGCATCACCACAATTGCTTCCTAGATTGCATTGAGTGTTGGTTTTCAACTTATCAAAGAACATGGGGCAAATTGAGGCAACCTCCTCATAACTACACCCATTTTAAAAAGTTTTTCAAGGTGATTTGACTAAATTAGGTTTCAAGAAATGAGAAGTATTTCTAAGTGATCCATAATAGATCTAGACAAAGTGAGTAAGGATTTTGAAGTATAGAAGTAGAGGAACGCCATCATCAAATTCACTTTAGAAAAGGATAGTTTCCAAGATCATAGTCTGTCTTGACCATGAACGTACTAAGTGACCATGACCATACACTATGACCAAAACTGTACACTACATTCCTGGGCAAATTTTCAAAATTGTCAGATTACAAAAAAAAATGGGTTTTTTTCATCTTAGTCTCTGGATCTATTTCCCTCTGCTTTCAATGTTCGACAATACACATGTTTGACACAATTTGGTATTTATCTCAAAACCCTAAAATTATCCATTTCAAAAAGTCCAATAATTTTATATTGCGTAATTAGGTCTATTTATATTATTATATTATTGCATTTTATTCATATCATAATTGTATACATGTATTAGAGTTATTGTAATGTATTGTACATGTAAATGTTATTTCAATATTACACTTAATACTTGTTTAATGCTTACCACACATACAATCTATTTTTATTTAATGTTCTAGTCGGATCTCAACTATAGGTCATTTCATTGTGGATGTCTCTAAGAATATTCCTATCCTTGAATTGTGTTATGAAACGGTAGATTAAGAATATTTTTACATAAAGCATGGGCTTATCTATCATTTAAATAGCCTTTGACCTAAGCTAGCTGATTTTCACAGGTGGGTTTCCTTTGCCTAGAAACCCTTGCTTTCTCAAGAAATCTACTAATACCCTTGTGCAAATTGTTTCTTTATTGTGAAGTGTGATGCCACTCAAGCCACAAATCCTATCCTCAAATCTAGCCCCTAGTTTTGCATAAAACGTTGGTTCCCCTCATATGATCACTCTGTGGGCACCATTTCCTTTGTTTTTGTTTGGGCTAGACTCCCAAACCTCCCCCTTTATTTCTAGACACTTTTTATCTTTTTTTTCAATGGGAATACCCAGGGAGTATTTCATTTCAACTCACTTGAAATTGTTTAACGACATTTCACTACTTTTATCAAAAAATTTGTTGAAGTTGATTTTGTAATATGTCTGTTAGATGAGATTTACAATAAGGTGGAGGATCTAGTTTGAAAGCAAAAGTTGGAATATAAGCACGTGACATTTAGGTGTTGAACTTGCTTTACCCATGAAGGGCTTCTTGTTAACTGCCTTGCACACATTGCCAAAATTAGGTTGGCCTTGGAGGCTTCAAAATAGAGAGCACATTTCTAACCTAATGGTGTGGAGCAGAGGAATGTCACCATTTAGTGGAGACAATTTCTAGTTCCACAGAGATTAACGTTGAGCCATCCCCCCTTAGGAAGGAGAAATAATGCTCTTCTTCAACTATTTCTCATGTGAATTTGGCTTCCCTTGAAGAAGGAGCTTTTATTCGCAGAAGCCTTGAGGCCTCTCCTCTGCAATGTTATGAGAACAAATTTGGGGTTCACTTGAGCCACTCGTTTCTTCAACCCATCTTTAGGAGCTAGATGTCAGGGTTTCCCTTGATCACCCAATTGTTGTTTTGGGCTCTTGCCTTTCTAACCTCAAGACCCCTTTGTTACCTTGCTCTCTGGTAGATTTTGCTCAGTTTTTGGTCGATCAAAAGTGGACTAAAGTAAAGAAAAGAAAGGTGATTGGAAAACTTCCTTCTTCTAGCAATATGACACTTTGATCTATAAATGACTCTAGCTCAATTGTCCTTGTTGATATCCATTGGTGATTTTGTTCACAAAATCAATTTTATGATGTATGGCCACCCTTTTCCTCTCCTTTTTTCTTTTCTCTCTTCTATATATCTTCTCCTTTCTCTCTCTTCCTTTCTTGTTTTTCTCTTTCTCTCTCTTCTACCTCTCAATTTATTTATTAAAAAAAATTAAATTAAAATTTTAATAAAGATTAATATATAAAAATAATTAAAATTAATATTTACATCATAACACTTTATTTATTATCCATATAAATTAAAATTAAAAGGAACGTCATTAATCTAGATTAAAAATAATAAATATAAAATTAACCGACCTTGGCTAGTGCGTCAGGCATGCAGAACATGGAAAAGGTCGGAATAGAATTCAAAAAGACAAAGGGCCCGCCACTAGCCGTGGCGGTTTTTAAGAATATTTCCGCGTCGAAGAAAGTTATCCGCTGTTTCTCCTCCTCTCTATAAAACGCCCCATTTAGAGCCACAGAACAACCAAACTTCTTTCTGCAAGTCTGAATATCCAGTGCAGTATACACATTGTATATTGACCGAACTCTGTGAGTACACATTGTGTATCTAACAAGCATTCGTGAGATCCCAAGCGATGGAACAGTCGTCATCAAACGAGCCTCGCCGCGCAATGGCAGCCGTACGCGTCTCACCGTCGTTCAGACTGCGCAACGCGAGCCTGAACACCGTCAGGCTAAGGAGAATCTTCGACGCCTTCGACGGCAACGGCGATGGGCAGATCAGCGTCGCCGAGCTCGGAGAGGCCCTGGAGAAGCTCGGCCTTCCGATCCCGCTGCCCGAACTGCAATATACGGTCGACTGCTTCTTCCGCCCGGGCAGCGACGCCCTCGACTTTGACGGCTTTGCGGCGCTACACAGATCTCTGGGCGACAAGCTGTTTGGCGTTTCCGACGGCGCAGGCGAGGATGAAGAGGCGGATTTGAAGGAGGCGTTTGGCGTTTTTGACGAGGACGGCGACGGCTTCATTTCGGCCAAGGAGTTACAGGGCGTGCTGCGCAGGCTGGGCTTGGCCGAGGCCGACAACGCCCAGAATATGATCCATTCTGTGGACAAGAACCTTGACGGCCGTGTTGATTTTCTGGAGTTTAAGCATATGATGACGCACGCCGTGACCGTCAAAAGTGCCTGAGTTTGACGGACGAAAGAGTCAGTCAACACGCGTTTTGGCAAACGTTTTGTTTAATTAATTTGTACTCTGACTAAAGTTTGGAGGAAGGATTTTGACGCTTTCAATGTGCGTCAAGTAATGTGGTACAAGTTAAATTTGACAATTACTGAAGATGGCAATAAATATCAACCATTGGGTATGTCATTACTGACTTTTTCTCTTTACTTATAATAGATTAAAAAGGAAGAGGTTAAGATGTGGAATTTTTTTGGGATATAAACAGTAATAATTTTCAAATTATCTCATGATGATTGAATAATTATATAGTAATGTAAAAATTACTATATAATTTATATAAATAATATCTGCATTTTATTTTATATGTTATGGAAATATCTTTTTTAATAGAAAAAAGAGGTTAAGTAATTTATAAATTAATATTTTATAAAAAAATTAAATTTTCAATAACACAATTAAATATTTTCAAAATTATTTTATATATTAATATGGTTTTGAAATCATGGAATATTTTTAAAAAAAAAAACATTTAATAAATTATTTTATAAAAAAAAAGTAAGAACATATCTTCCATTAAAATTACCTTAAATAATTCATTTTTTTTAACCTTAAATATTCATTTTTCTAAATTAAAATTACTCTAAATAATTCATTTTTTTAAGGGTTGAATATTCATTTTTCTAAATTAATTTGAAATTAGAACAAAAATATATATATTTTTTAATATATAAAAACTTAAAATTATATAAATATTGACATTTATACTTATGTTTTGAATATTGTAGAGAGTCATGAGATGAAGGTTATCTTAGGTTATCTTCTTTATTTTAGGTACCTTCTTTTCCTTTTCAATGCAAAGGGTAAATGGAGTCTCACTAATCAAATTATAATTCTCTCTATATATATCTTTTAATTTTATTAAGTGAAAATAGTTATTAATTTATATTAAAAAAGTATATTAAATTGTATAAATTATGTATGTGTTTTCTATTATTTTAATTTTTAATTTTAAAAGATTGAATATATAGTTAATTTATTTGCCCTTTTTCATTTGAAATGTATCAAACATAAACATCTTACAAAACACAAGATTAGTGGTTGGGAAAGACCAATAAGCAAAAGAAATACAAGCATCTCTTAAAACACCATTTACTAGTAGGGAAAAGCCAAGCAAATGGAAATAATCAAACCTTCAATTAAGGGAATAAATTTATAAACAAAAGAAAAACCCTTTCAAACCCTAATAATAACAAAAGAAGGAGCCCTTCAAACCCTATTTGAGAGGAATAACAAACAAGTCATGAAGCTTTACTCATTAACCAAACCACAACTACCATAAATTAAAACAATAAAATAGGGCCACAAAATGCAGACTTTAAAAAAAACATCCTTACCAAAAGGATGTAAAGCCGCCACCATCGAAGGTATACAAAGTCATTGCGGCTAGAAGAGAATGGAGTTGTTCCCACTACTCAATGAAGAAAGCACTAGATAATAGTAAGTATTCAAGCCAAAGGTTATTGATAAACAACTCAAATGATGCACTAGAAGCACTACAACATTCCAACTCTCATTCCCTAATTAACAACATTTGAAGAACTATGTTGTTTCAAGACAAACCTTAAATCTAAATTTTAATAGAAAATTATAGAGCGCTATCTTCTTTTCTATCATCCATTCCCTTTTCCTTATTTGTAAAATTTAAATATAGTAAATAAATAAAAGTTTACCTTCAATGTATGGAAGATTGTATGGAATTCCTATTAATCTTTATAAATTCAAATAGCTTACACTTTTTTAAATAAAAGGCAAAAAAATATACTAAGACAACACCATATTACAAAGAGAGTCAGCTAGTCTCAAAAAGACTCATGGCAAACCAAATCTAGAAAAACAAGGGGATCAAGGACTAAAGAAAGACAAACAGTACAAGAGGAAGAACTTCCCATACCCATAAACAAGGTATACATACTTGTTCCCCTACAAAAAGTACAGAAATAAATATCAAAAAAAAAAAAATGAGGATCAAGAGTCCATAGAAATAATTAAGTCGCAATCATGCATTCACTAAATGCTTTGTTTATATACCAAACATGTTCTTAATGATTAACTCCAGTATCAAGCTTGATATTATGCCAATTAGATGTTGATTCAATCAAAAAATTGGCAACCTAATTTCCTTCCCTTCTAGTGTGGTTCCATTGAACACCTTTCAAAACTTTGAATGAGGATATTGTCAGGGTCTTCTTTAGAGTACAATTGATTACCTTTGTATAAGCAATTAAACACGAAATTAAACCAGAAGTAATAAGTAACTAGAAATCATAAACAACAAAGAATATGGGATACGAGAAACAATACAATCTTGTATTACACTCTTTCAAAAGGAAATACAATAAAGAAATCTCTTCTTCCCACACCTCTTGGGTGTACAGTAATTCTCTCTCAAGAGTTCTCTCTCTCTCAATTACAATCAACAATCAACTCAATACCGAGTTGTTCCCTCCAGTGACAATCAACCCAATGGTTGTTGTTGCCTACCTTCCAAGTGACAATCAACTTAACCGTTGTTGCCTACTCTCAGCAGATCTTCTTGATCTTGCACCTTGCAGATCTTCTTGATCTTGCACTCTGCAGATCTAATTGATCTTGCTTACATAACAATACAGCCCCATGGGTCTTTTAAATAGATCTCAAACCAAACAATAATTAGAAACGCAGACTCAAGACTAAAATTAGTCTTTACATGCAAACTAACTATTCTCTTAAAATTATAACAGTTCTGGAAACGCACAGAGGACTGATGTCGGTCTGAAGGTGACCGATGCCGATCGATCCCTAACCGATGCTAGTTACTGTGTCGCTGAAGATAACCGATGTCGGTTGCCCTGACCGATGCCGATTACTGTGTAACCCAGCAACCTCCACATTTACACATTCAGTGAGACTTTTAGCTTCACAACTCAACAATCTTTCATTTGGAGATAAACCACTGTATCTGTACCTGTACTTGTACATCAACATCCTCTAATTTGTTTTTGGATTGTTTTTCCATTTTCAAATTCAATCTTGAAGATCAACAAAAGTTGAATGAAGATTCTTCTCCTTTGTTCCCGGCTTTGTTAGCATATTAGCAGGGTTTTTATTCGTATGGATCTTTTTCAGCTTCAATTGTCCATCCTTCAATCCCTGTGTAATGAAGTGGTACTTAAGTTGTATATGTTTGGTTCTTGAATGAAAGGTTGAATCTTTTGCCAAATGAATTGCACTTTGACTATAACTGTACAATTTGCAACTCTCTTGCTCCTTTCCTAACTCTTCCATGAACCAAGTCATTCATATCATTTTCTTGCTAGCCTCTGCGACTGCAATGTATTCTGTCTCTGTAGTAGACAGGGCAACAACCTTCTACAACTTTGAAATCCAGCTAACCGCCGTTCCACCAATAGTGAACACATATCCTGTGGTGCTTCTCCTGCCATCCAAGTCACCTGCCATATCTAAATCTACATACCCATGTAGAGAAGTGTTTGACTCTCCATAGCATAAATGCCTACGGCTGGTCCCTCTCAGATATCTAAGAATCCACTGAACTGCTTTTCAGTGCTTCTTTCTTGGATTGGCCATAAATTTGCTGACAACTCCCACTGCTTAGGCAATATCAGGTCTGTTACATACCATGTACTCAACCTCATCATGTGATTTAAGACACTATTCTTTGCTCAGCTTGAACTGTCCAACCATAGATGTGCTTACCGGTTTTGCATCCTGCAAATTGAACCTCTTCACTACCTTATTCACATAATCCTCTTGAGACAAAATCACCCTGTGATTTTTTCTCTCTAAAAATATTCATGCCAAGGATTTTCGCTCTTAAATCCTTCATGGCAAATGTCTGAGCTAATTTTACTTTTAGCTTAGTAATTTCTTGTATGTATGAACTTGCAACAAGCATATCATCTACATACAATAACATGATAATGCAGCTACTATTATCCAACCTGGTAAAATAAACACAATGATCAAATTGACATTGACTAAAGCCATGCTCTATCATAAACCTGTCAAACCTCAAATACCACTGTCTTGGAGCTTGCTCAAGACCATATAACCTGGCTTTATGTCTCACTTGTCCATTCTCTCTTTTTTTAAATCTGTAAATTCATTCGTTTTTCAGTGCTTTCTTTTCGGCTGTCAACTCTATCAAATCTCACGTTTGGTTCTCTTCCAAGGAATCAATTTTCTCATTCATGCCATGCTCCTACTGTTTCCTGGATTCTATCTGTATTGTCTCTTCAAAACTTCTTGGTTTTCCACCATCAGTGAGCAACAAGTAGTATAAAGAAGGAGAATTACGAATTTGAGGTTTACTTACCCTTTTAGAGCTCTTCATGGGCGTTTGAGACTCATTGACAGCTTGTTGTCTGCCTAAATTTCATTTTAACAGTGATCGATCTTAGTCATCTCTCGGTTTGCACCAGATCGATGTCGGTTCCACCTAATCGCCCTGATTGACGTCGATTTTCACCTGCCCGACATCACCAAATTCGGTTTTTACTTAAACGACGTTGATTCTTTTCTGATCGACGTCGATCTCTGCCTGACCGACGTCGGTGTCTGTGTTTTTCTGTGAGTGATGATTTTTATCCGCGAGCTCATTTTAGATCATAATCTTGTCCAAATCAACATTGTCCTGCTCAGAATTATTCAGCCTCTTGAGTTGATCACTGTCCACTTTTTCATTGAAAACCAAGGCTTTCTATTTCTTAAATGTGTCAAAAATATCAGATTTTCTCTTTATGCAATAAACTCATACCTTTTTTGTAGCATCATCAATGAAAGAAACATAATATTGTGATCTTCCAATAGAAGCTCCCTGCGCTGGTCCACACACGTATGTGTAAACAAGCTCCAACTTGTGCTCTTTTTTTGTTGATCCAGTCTTGAAAAACCTCACTTTTTCCTGTTTCTCAAAAATACAATGCTCACAGAAATCTAGATCTATCAAATCTAAAAACTTACCATTTGACTTAAGAACATTCATTTCCTTCTCACTCATGTGATCAAGCCTATAGTGTCACATCTTTGCATCTACAGCTGAAGTAGATAAAACAGAAAGAGAATCAATAATACAAATAGATAGATAAAATGTACTTACTTTCTTACCTCTTGCTAATACAAGTGCACCTTTGAAAAATTTTCAAAATTCAGCTGTGAGAGTTACTATGCAAACCTCATCACTCAACTTTCTTGGAGAAATCAGATTCCGCTTCAGGATGGGTACATGCATGACATCCTTCAACATTCATGTGTTGCCATTCTGCAATTTCAGCTGCACTTTTTTTTGCCAACAATTTGACAGGGCTCACCATCCCCTAAATAAACTTTTCCAAAGTCTCCATGGACATAATCACGAAAAAATTCTCTATTTGGGGTTGCATAGAAAGAAGCACCAGAATCTAAAACCCATGATTCTACCTGACTATCCAAAAAAAATATAAGAGCATCATGTGCAACAATACCTGCATTTTTTGCTTCTTTATTACTTTCATGCTGATTTTCTTTCAACCAACAATCTTTCTTTGCATGTCCTTTCTTTCCACAATTCTAGCAAGTTATACCTCCATTTCTGGATTTGGATCTATTGCCTATCTTTGACCTTGATTTTTCTTGCTTGCCCTTCTCTCTTTGTTTTCCCTTGTTTTCAACACTTAAAGCATTTCTTGATATTTTTTCTGTGCTTTTTCTACGAATTTCTTCATTCAAGAATACACTAACAACATCATCAACTTTCAAGATATTTGAAACAGACACAATATTACTCACTGTCATTCCCAAACTGTGCCAACTTTCAGAGAAAGAGCATAAGATTAAGAGAGCATTAATTTTATCATCAAAAACTATTTTGACTGAAATTAACTGATTTACTAATCCCTGAAAATCACTAAAATGACTATATACCGATCCACCTTCCTTCATTTGTAAATTAAATAATTGCTTCATAAGAAATACCTTATTCGAAGCCAAGGGTTTTTCATATAAATTTGTCAAAGTATCCATTAACTCTACCGTTGTCTTTGCCTGTGATAAGTTGAAAATCACAAACGATGTCAAACTCAACCTTATAGATCTCAGAGCCTTTCTATCAAGAACATTCCATTCTTTATCTTGCATATATGTGGGCTTATTTGAAACCCCACCCAATGGTAAGTACATATGTTTCTGATACAAATAATCTTCTATCTACATCTTTCATAATCGATAATTCTTGCCATTGAATTTCTCCATTTTTAGTTTACTTTCTTCTGCCATTGCTTTACTCCCACTCAAACAAAAACTCCTGTGAGTGAACCTGTAATCAACAAACACTAACCCACTCTACCACTTGTTAGTGAACCTGGCTCTGATACCACTTGTTAGGATCCTCCTTAGAGTACAATTGATTACCTTTGTATAAGCAACTAAACACGGAATTAAACTAGAAGTAATAAGTAACTAGAAATCAAAAACAACAAAGAATAGGAGATATGAGAAACAATGCAATCTTGTATTACACTCTTCCAAAAAGAAATACAATAAAGAAATCTCTTCTTCCCACACCTCTTGGGTGTACAATAATTCTCCCTCAAAAGTTCTCTCTCTTTCAATTACAATCAACAATCAACAATCAACTCAATACCGAGTTGTTGTTCCCTCCAGTGACAATCAACCCAATGGTTGTTGTTGCCTACCTTCCAAGTGACAATCAACTCAACCGTTGTTGCCTACTCTCAATAGATCTTCTTGATCTTGCACCTTGCAGATCTTCTTGATCTTGCACCCTGCAGATCTAATTGATCTTGCTTACATTACAATACAGCCCCATGGGTCTCTTAAATAGATTCCAAACCAAACAATAATTAGAAACGCAGACTCAAGACTAAAATTAGTCTTTACATACAAACTAATTGTTCTCCTAAAATTAGAACAGTTCTGGAAATGCATAGACAATCGATGTCGGTCTGAAGGTGACCGATGCCGGCCGATCCCTAACCGATGCCGGTTACTGTGTAGCTGAAGATAACCGATGTCGGTTGGCTTGACCGATGTCGGTTAATATGTAACCCAGCAACCTCCACATTTGCACATTCAGTGAAGCTTTTAGCTCCACAACTCAACATATATCAATGTCTTTCTTGCATTCATTCAGCGGCCACTGCTAGAATTGAAGGTTTTTTGTTGAAATGATCAACCAAAATTTTAGAATTAGATTTCAAAATAATATCAATAAGGTGATTTGACTTCAGGCTCTATTAGAAGAGTTTGGTGAATGGCCATAGCCTCAATATAGTTATTAAAAGAAATACTAAGACTAGCAACAAACCAAAACTTAACATTGCCATGATGATCATGACAAACACCTCCCATACCAACATTTCCAAGATTGTCTTTTGAAGTTCCATCAACATTAATTTTAACCAAGCCAAGAGGAGGATGAACCCATTTAATGGGTTCATGATGTTGAGGACTGTTGAAAGAGGCATAAGAGGGAGATGTCCAGGGGATACTGAGTTTCATTAAAACTCTGAATTCCCACCAAGAACTTGCTTGAAAATCTTGAATGCAAACTTTACAAGTTTCTTTTAAATTAGTTATTATTCTATCCAAACTTGACTTATATCCCTGGTTATACCATTGAAAATCCTTTGATTTCGTTCCCACCTAATATTCCAACAGATTAAAACAAGACCAACATCTTACAATAAATTGAGGGCTTTTAGCTTTTAAGAAGGTTGAATCCAATTCAAAAAAAATCTTAGATAAAGTCATAATATTCCAAGAAGTTCTCATCAAATCACACTATAAATGACGAAAGAAAGTAACAAAGGGATAATCTAAAAGAAGATGTCTTCTAAACTCCTCATCTTAAAGACACATGATACATCTATTTAGACCAAAACCTCCTATTTTATGAAGATTATTATGATAAAAAAAATTCTGTAGAGCTACAAGCCACATGAAAATAATCAACTTAGACCAGTATTTTGGGTGCCAAACTTGATTCCAAAATTTAGAATTTTTAACTTTCAAAATTTTAACCAAAAGAGTTTTATAAAAATATAGCTTACATTTAAAATGAAGAAAGTGAAGTATCATCATTTCAAATTTAAATAATTTACAATTAAAAATGGTGAAACTACCAGATACAATCTTTTAAAATTTAAATAGTCTAACATTGAAACAATTCATTAAATATTATGTAAACAAATTAAAATTGAAAGAAAGAAATTAAAAGTATTAATCTTTTTAAATTAAAATAAAAATAGTTTAAATTTGAATGAAATAAATTTTTAGTATACATAAATTTATAATAAAAAGAAAGATGTTAAAAGTTATAATTCAATAATATTGATGAACAATAAAAATTTCTAATTCCATCATTTTATATTCTATCTAAATGATTAATAAATTTAAATTAGTTATTCTATATTTTTTTAATATTTTGTAACATGATTTACACATTGTAATAAAAAAATTATCTATAAAAAATAACATACAATTTAAAGAAACCATTGATATTAGTATTGGACAAAACAATGACTATTTTGGAGAGGAATAATGACCATTTCGAAGGAAACGTTGTTTATAATACTAAATAAATAATTCTATTAATGGTATAATTTTTTTTAAAAATTGAAGTCAAAATCCATTTCAAGTTAAATCATTTTGGCTTCATTTTCTTTGATGAAAAAGCTTTTCTAAATAGACAACTTTTGGAGGTATTAGTTTGTTTCTAATGTTCATTCATTATTTTCATACATTAAGCCTATTCAAATGTATTCAGATGATAAATTTTATTGCCTTCATCTTCAACTCTAATCTCATCACTTGTAATGTAACACACTTTTTTCAAAAATAATAATTATAAACGTTGAATAGTCTTAAATTTAAGAATGAGGTGTACACTTCTTTAAAAATAGATCCAAGAAAGACTCTATAAGTGGAAAATCTTTGCCAATACACTGTACTCAAATTTTGAAAAATGGATCAGGAAAGATTTTTAAATTCCATATAAGTGGAAAATCCTTGCCAATACATTATAGTTCTCAAATTTTAAAAGATAAGATAACATGTATCTGTAATTGGTATTAAACGATAGTGCATTCCAATGTAGCTTTTGTACCCATATGATGTTATAGTTTTATAACTATGTATTTACTATTTTATATAGATAAAACATGTTTATCTATGTAGATATATAATTTTGGAGTGTGGTATTTATTAACTGTAAAATTATATTGTTGTAAGGTATTTATATGTTTGTCAATTATTTATTTATATTAAATTTTTATTGGAATATTTTTTTTGTCTTTCTATCTATCTTCATATCTTTTCTCCTCATCTTTCCTCTTTCTCTTTCACCCTTCCTCATTTTTCTTAGTATATGGGCCTTTGTCAAGAATCTTACAAATACAATATATAGTTCTAAGACACCATAACCGTATAATTTATGGTTTTAGGGCATCATAACTATATAATGTAAGATTTTAGGATAGGCTTGTGTGAACTTTGTTTTGGGGTTTTTATACTTATGTTCTTGATTTCTCAACATTTCTTGCCCATTCTATGTTGGCTTGCATACCAATGGGGTCCTAATTTGAAATTGAGAAGTTTATAAATGTACATATACATTAGTGCATATAAAACATGAAATGAATGAGAAAAAAAAAGAATCCATTTTTTAGAGATTAATTGTGGAAATGCACGATCAATAAATTTAAGAATTTTGAAAAAATTTCAAGCAAAATCTAAAGCATTTATTTCTTTGCCATACATTCATTTTAGCGCAAAATGTTGTATAGGACTAGGCCATCATTCACTAGACTGTTTATTGACATATATTATACTTAGAGTGTTGCTTACCAATTCTTTTGCCTATAGTAGAGACATGAAAATAATTGAGCGATAACACGAGCCCCATGAATATGTCCCCCAATGTTTATGGTTTGTGATGTTCTACTAGAATTTTGGAGGAGACTGACTTCTCAGAGATTCAGACAAATCATGAAAAAGTGGCCAAGATTTTCAGAGCCTTGAAGCTCACAAAAAAGATCATTTAATTATTTTGTGAGCATTTGAAATTTTACAGAAACAAACCCATGTTTATAAAAATGCCCCTACTCATTTGAAAATGGTTGCACAGTTTTGGGGAAATTTTTTATTTGCCACTATTTTTATGGATGTTGTTCACCGTGCTATTTGGAATTATGTTTTATTGATTTTGTGATTAATGGAGATCTAACTTAACCAACAAATCAATCGAGTAGAGTGAAATGAGTATTTAAATATACATTCAACCATGCATTCCACTTGTAATAAAATGACATTAAGTAATAATGGAAGAATAAGGAAGATTTTCTCAATGTGTAATAATGTATCGATGTGGACCAAATAAGTCCCTAGTCCATTATCAAGTGAGTCCTTGACACACACACACACACACACACACATATATACAGGCATGTAAGTTCATTTGGGAAATTTCACATGCCACCAACATGCTATGAGTATGGGACAACCTTAAGTATATATTTTATTTTAAAAAGTAATCATTGGTGGGATAGGGTTGGTACCATCACATTCATGTTAGTATCAACTGGTGATATTGACCCAATATGACATTACTAACTCATGCACAAGAAGACTGAACTAAAGGTCTAGATATGTCTATACAGGATAGTAATAAGTTTTGAAAGAGACAAAAAGGTTCTTTTAGGTGTGTAATAGTATAATGGAAGGATCAAACTCATAAGGTAGCATGTAAGTTGAGTTAATTGTAGGATGGGACCATATTTTTGTTTGGAATTCATGTGTGATAAATGTATGTCAGGTTTGTCATTAGCTAGTACTTTATACCAAATTTTAATACATACAAATGCCCCCCTTTTATTTTAGTAATAAAATTTCTATAGTAAAATAAAAATATACCTGAGTGTGTACAACACACTTTGTCTTTGGTAGGAATATCCAATTGTGTAGGTCACTTAATAACAAAACCTGCAACAAACATGTAATAATCAATGTCCATGGATTGATATTTGAAATTTAAATTTGTATTTTAAAAATTTAAAATAAAAAATGAGTACACATGTGTGCTAGTGGAAACCATGTTACCCTTGTAACTTGTTGGAGATGATGATTTTTTATTGAAGCATTGGATAACTTGTGTTTCCTTACTGAAACACATGGAGAGTTGGGGTGATTGTGCCCAAAATGTTTTAAACTATGCAGACCCTTTGTTGGGAAGAAAACATGCCCCAACCCTCATAAATTTGAGGTGAAGTACAAAATGTACTAACCTAAATAACTAATAAAAAAGGTGTAACCACAAGATGGGTTATCTAGAAGTCATTCTATGGCTGTTGATCTTCACTAAACCTCAATGTAGAATACCCATAAAAAAAATAAAATTTTATATATGGATAAGAGATTCAATTGTATAGTTTCACTAACTTAAATTTGATCCATGCAAAACAAATGCATGATCAAAAGATAACGAGTTGTGGTCATGCTCCCATCATGGTGCCCTATTTGATTGTATAGTTTTGTTCAAGTTTGCTCAATGTAGAATAAACGTGATCGAAAGAGAATGAAGAATGTGCATACCCCCATTATGACCTTAGTGTCAACAAGTATGAAGTCGAGTAACAACCATTTGTCATTTAAATTTTAAAATGTATTGTTGTGTGTGTGCATGAACTAATATCATGTAACATGAACATATGTGCATGAAGTGGTATCATGCCGCCTGAATCTGTATCAAGTGATATAAAATGCTATGCATCTATACGCTAAATATGAGAACTTGTATCTCAAATTTATGTATATGTGGAAAACATTAATTCCTATTCCATTAAGCATTATAAAATGACCATAACCAAGTGTGTATGAATATGTTCTTAAATCTATTTAAAGTGAGTGAATATGCATGGCATATGCCACCATAATCTCTACAATTCTGCCAATATTTGTCATGTAATTGAACCATTTAATATATGAACCATTCTGACTCTCTAAAAAATTTACTTTTATATTTTTTTATTCATGGAGGTTTATGTCTCTATGACAAGCCCACTATAATGCCACCTTTTCAAGACAAAAAATGTGTTATGTAAGCTGCTCATCTCAAAAAAATAGTTAATGTTATCATGTCATGTATAAATATAACATCATGTCATATCATGTGAATATGTGGAGAGTATGTCATCATAGTAGTTTATATGTTAGTCAAGTCATGTATTAACATATGCAATTATAGTCATATAAGTGTAATATTTAAATATATGTATCAATAAAGCACATAATAGTAACCATCACTAATAGATAACTGAATAAGATTATGTGTTAAATTTGTATGATATGTATCATGGCACCACTCAATCTGAACAAGCTCAATAAGTTCACCAAGCCCAATAATTAGTGACACACATAAGGATAAGGACCACACACAATGGACATAAAAATGTCATAACAAACAAGACCAAGAGATAGACAAAAGGGACATACAAATATTAAAAAAAGGGGCCAAGGGTCACATCTAAAGGAGATAAAAATGTCACAAACAAGAGACACAAATATGTTTCAAACAAACAAAGCCAAGGGCCACATTCAAGGGACATAAAGATGTCACAAATAAGGGACATAATTATGTCACATAAAACAAGGCAAAGGTCCAAACACAATATGAAAACACAAAGTATCCTATCATTCAAGAGAGTAATAATGATAATTAAGCATAAAATAAGTTAAGACTAGTGTACACCATCCATATGTATCTATGCCATGTCATATTATAATAGCATATCCATGTAGAACTATAATATATATGGGTAACTAGATAGACATGTGTAACATTTATATATAGCTCAACATAGTAAATAGGTCATAGAAATATATAACCTATAATAGTGAAAACTACAAAATATGATGCCCTAGTATTGACATAGTCACTGGATAGAGGAAAGTCCAACATCTATATGTCCATGTGTAACCTGTATGTCCTACATCACAATTGTATGCCATAAAATCTATGTGTATGAAAAGAACATGCCATATACAAAACATGTGACAAATAACATATGTAAGTAGTTTAATCTAGTAATCATGTCATGTGAAGGTCACAATTTCATTTTTTTATATTTTGAATGTTTTTGTATATATATATATATATATATATATATATATATATATATATATATATATTTTAAACATTTTAAATTTTAAAGGTGTTAATTGATGATCCCATCTATGGAAGGATCTATACTATACTTAATATAGGAGTGAGAACTACATCTGTCATGACTAAAATGCACATGATGTGGGCATATCATAATCTTAAAAGCAATCACGTGTTATGCAATAACACGTTATGATCATTGCTCATAGAATCCCATGTATGATTTATAACTATATAAGGCTAAGGACTTTATGGGGTCTATTATATAGTAGGATAATGTCTCAAAACCTGTATTTGTTGTGGAACACACTGGACTATGCATGGTACTGCCTTAGTATGTGTTGTACGAGATGATGGATTTTGTGAACCTTGAATAACTATTTGATGTGATGGATGTTGAATAGTTGACTATCTAATAGGCCCAACTATTTTCCTCTGAACTAGGTTTGTAGAATAATTTTGCATATGTGTAACCATAGGTTCTATATATTGATCTTGTATGGGTGTATCAACCAACTAAAATGGTGGTGGAGGTGGATATAACACTAGCTATAAAGGATACTCATATTGTACACTTGTAACTATGATAACCTTATTGCTATGTATGTAATTTAGAAATTAATGCATTTTATATGGTATATGAAGCTTTTGCATTCAAGGGCATCTTAATAGCTTTTCAAATACTGTATTACTCTATAGAACTAATAATAGAGTGGTAGTATGGTGGATCCCACCTAAAGAGGTAGTGTAATTTTTAACCCTAATTTGATTTTATAAACCCTAATAGGTAGAAAATAGTTGAATAATTAATATTAATGGCTATGACATTCAAGCATACATCTAAATGTAAAATATTGAAACTAATTTCAATGATTTGACAAGTGACATATGTTAAATATAGAAAGTAAAACAAAGGGATGAGTACTTACATTTTTAGTTGATTGTTTGATTATGATTATATTCTAGCAGTGGAAAACATACTAAAGCATGTTTTTGATTAATCTAGTTAGGTAAAATGTTTCAGTCTACATAGGGTCATTTTCATCAGATTTATGTCAATATTAACTATCGATACTGTCTTTACTAGTTGGTAATGACTTATGTTTAAAAGAGGGTATATGATCATATAGTCACCTTCACTTATCTTTGAAAGCTTTGTATGTGTGATTTTTAACCTTGATGATGCACATAAATATGGAAATCAACATACGTCACCTTAAAACCCTAAGTGTGTTTTTGAGGGCTAAAAACTTGTAAAAACTAGGAAAGTGTAATGGGCTAAGCTAACTCGAATCACTCCCATAACCGTTTCTTACATATTCAATATTACAAGGAGGGAAATCAAGAAACACATAGTTATCCCACCTAGTGTGACTGTGCAATTATGCTCATTTTATATATGAATGTATCTAATGATTTGGCTTTGATACTTGATAATTGTTTTTTTGAAATGGCATTGGTATGCTTCAAACTCAGATTACGACTACTCCTAGTGATTGATTGAAAATTTGGGAAAAATAGGGCATATATGCTTGATGTGAAAATTATATAGATATGTATCATATAATTCCTAAGTCCCTTATAAAGTGAGGCCTTGATTTGTATATATGAGTCCAAATGGGTAATTTATCATGCCATTGACATGCTAGGAAAATGAGAAAACCAATAAGAATATATTTTATTTTAAAAAGTAGTTGTTGATGGGAGAAGGTTGGTTCAGTATCGATTAATGATAACGACCCAGTCTGATGTTATTGAGCCATGCACAAGAGGACTAAACTGAAGGTTTGGAGATGTATGTGTCTATAGTACATAGGTTTGAAAAGAAAATGAGGTTGTTGTAGGTGTGTAACATCAAAATAGAATGATCAAACTCATAAAGTAGCACGTGGGTGTGATAAAATAGTGGGTTAGGACCATATTTGTGTATGCAATTCATGTATGGTAAATGTAAGTCAAGCTTTTATTATCAAGTAATTAATACCAATGTTTTATATCTATAGAATATAACTAATACTAATCCCATCTTAGCACCAATTCTAACCGAAGTCTCACTGAACTATATTAATCTATACCATGTATCAAAGTTTATGTTAAAATTTAGTGGTGTTGCCAACATTTTACTAACTAATGTCTAGGATAAAGTGTCCATTATTGTCTAGGAAGCATGTGCTAATGGAGATAGAAGCATGGTGGGAAAATTTACTTAGAATAGTTTTTCTAAATGAAAAAGGACTACTGAAGCTTTTCCATAGATAAAATATGACTTTTTTAGATCATAGTATCAAGAATTTTTGGTTACATTTACCCAATTATTGCGGCATTAGATTCTAAGACATGCTCAACATACAAAGAGTAATAGACTATGGATCGATAAACCCATCAAGTGGATTTTGGACAAATTGGATAAAATTAATGCAATTGATGAACTTTGGATTAGAGGCATTGAATACTAATTTGAAACTACTCTAGAATCATTCCTAATTATATATACACTATAAGTGTGGATAAGTTTTGATTTCATAAAGTCTAAGTTATTAGATAGGCTTAGAGGCATATTTTTTGAAAAAATGTCAATTCTTATGTGCAAGCTATTTGTGGACAAAGACTGACTAGGATCAGTAACTAGACCTTTAGAGGCCAAGGCACCTCAGGGATGTCATATAGAAAGGGGGGATACTAAAGATATGTGACTCATGGAGATATCTAATCTAAACGGTGGGGGTGGTTAAATAATAAATAGGTAATAAAATGAGTCAAAAAAAGAGAAAGAGATTATCATAAGGAAGTTGAAACATAAAAAGTAAGAAGATACAATAATAATTAGTTAGAAAAATATTACACAATAATATAGGAGAAAGAGAATGGAAAATAAGAAAGTTAAGCTAGAGCAAAAAAAAAGATACATAGAAAAGAGAGAAAACATAATGTAAAGGAAACACATGCAAGAAGATAAGGATGCATCAACTAACACTGATCCTCTCACCCAATATTTGAAGGACATTTCCCAAATAAAAAATGACACAATTAGCATTTATAAAGTTAGGAGATACTAACACAAAAGAGATAATATAAGAAGCTATATTATAAGAGATATTACACTTCAAGATATTGAAGGTGATGGGAGATATAAAAAATATAATTAATTAGATGAACTACTGGGAACCTTAACCTTTTCAAAACTCTCAGAGTGGAAGCCCATAAGGATAGAATTATTACCACCCCTAGTGCATGTGTAATATAGATGAGAAGATACATAAAAAGTGAAAATATGGTAGTAGATAATATAAAAGAGAAAGTAGAAGATAATATAAAAGAAAAAGTAGAACAACATATAGTAATAGTAGAAAAAATAATGGTAGAAGAAAGGAAGGAAGTAGATGATAATGCAGGATAAAATGTAGAAGTTGAACTAGAAGAGAATTCATAAATTAAAATAGAAGAGAATGAGGACAATAGTAACATTGTAACAAGTCAAGATAAGACAAATGAAGTGGAGATTAGTAACGAGGATAAAGTCAAGGAGATAAAAGAAGAAAATAGTGAAGAAATTAATTAAAGAGATGAAGGATTAGTTAAGCAGACTAATGTGATAAAAGAAGAAGGTCATGTAGAAGATAAAGACAATGAAAAGGAGATATGAAATAATTACTCATTTCAATAAGAGACTAAATGAACCCATTGGAGTAATTGCTTTCCCCTATTCCACATTGCATTTGAAGAGAAAACCCATTTCAAAGAGAAGAAGTATCCAAAAGATAAGAAGTAGAATATAGTTTCAAGGCATTTAGTGAAGAGATTTAGAAAAAGAGATAATTTGTAAGAAACAAGACGAAGTCTTGGGAAAGAAGTACTTTATTCAGAGAAGTAAAGAGAGATAAGGGAAGAATTAGAAATTTAGTAAGACAAAAGAGGGATGTGAGTATAAAAATAAAAATAAAGGAGACTAGAAATTCACACAAAAGGATTTTAAGCAAATAAAGTAATAGTTGCATAAGAAATATGATGAAAACCTAAAAAATAGATTAAAATGTGATGAAGTTATCACTTTTTTTCAAATATGCGAACAAGATGAAAGAAATTTGTTCATATTGGACTCATATCAGAGGAGTCAAAATATTGTAATCTTAAAAAAATAAAGTTGTTTGAATTTATGGACACACATGCAATGATGCACTAAAATGGTAAATAAATTCTAATCTAGGACAAAACAAGTCATGGACGGATGCATAAAAAACATTTATAGGAGATTTGTAATTTATATATGTTTTGACAAAGTGTAATAAAAATCATGGAATTATTACAAAAGAGGAATAAATTGTAAAAGACTATGATCAAAGAATCAAAGTAGTGATGAGGAAGTTGGAAGAACCCCTTAACAAATAATAGAGGGTGGAATGGTTCATTTATGGGTTAGTACCATATCTAAAAGCATAAATTGATGACAATATATTTATAACTTTCATGGAACCATTGGAGATGGTTTCATGGATTAAAGCACAATTATGGATGAGAGATAAATTCCTCGTTAAAAAGAGACATGGAGAAATTATAGCAGGAGAGCATAATTTAAAAAAAAAATAGATGAAGGGATAAGAAAGCACCCTTCCAACTCAAATGGGAATGTGGCAAGACCAAGAATGTATTGAAAATTGTGTTGCATAGAAAGAAATTCTAGAACATAATGCTTCAATTTGATATGACCTAAAGAGTAAAAATGATGAGAACACCACATATACTAGTTGGAATGACACCCTTGATACAATTATATATATTAAATGACCAAAATCTTATAAAAATGTGTCCTCTAATGTAAATAACACCTCCTACAATCTAATAAATGTACTACACAACATGTGTTCATTTCAACATTACTATCACAATTGTCTTGGCCAAAATGCAATAAATGATTTAAAAGATATGAGAGGAAGAGTATCTGTGACCCAAAAAACATTACCAAAATCATAAAATTTTACTACACCACCAATATAACATGTGAGATATCAACCAAATATACATTATCAAATCTCACCCTTGACCACTTCTGTGGTAATCAAGGCTAACAAAATTAGTACTATATAATAATAATCAAGGAGGTTAAATAGGAGGAAGTCAATGAAGTAAGTGAAAAGGATATATCAATGGTTTTATGGGAGGATATTATTGTGATAAAAGATATAGCTAAGAGTATAACTAAGAAGGGCACTACCAATTTGCTGAGTAAGGAAAGTTGAGAAATATCAAAAGAAACTATATGGAAGAACCATAAATAAAAATTGGGTTTTGTCATGAAAAAGGGATGCATTATTCCTTCTCATTCCCCAAATATACATAATAATATACGATTGGTGGAACCAAAACAAAATAACTTCCATGGGGTTCTCAATAGAAAGGAGATAAACATATAAGGAAGGTACCACGAGCTTCTGAACCTATGGGATGATGTTGCGAGGTTAGGAAATGATTGAAATATAATAAAATAGAGGAATAACAAATCTTGATTAGGAGGGAATTTATATTTAAAAGGTTAAAAACATTTTAGGTGGTAGTAAAATAGAATAGAAAGATACGTAAAAATACATTTTAGGGAAAAAAATTGAAGAACCCAAACCATAAGTGACCATAATAACTCCAAGAGGAATTATTACTGAAAAAGGTAAAGAAAATGTAATTTAGCTTAAAGATTTAAAAGAGGAAAATGATGATCATTACCCAAGTATACATCAAAATAATGTGATAATGGATAAAAGTAAGAAAATGATTTAAGATAAATAAGATAAGAATATCGAGGATATAATTTATTTTGAGGAAGAAGAGAAATAATTTTTAAAAATTCTAAAATTAGTTAAAAAGAAAAAACCTGGAGGAAATTGACATAATTCTATTTGAATATTGTATTTATCCGTAACTCTACAAATATTGTAAAATATAAAAGTGGGAACATAGAATATAAATGGTAGAATATATATATATATATATATATATATATATATATATATATATATATATATAATTTAGTAGTTGATCGACAAAAATCTGATTAATGTAAAAAAAAATATATAAAATGAAAAAAATATCAAATTTAAGAACAAAAATAAATGTATTACCTAATAATACATGAGAATATTTGTTAAATCCATAGTTTCATGTAGTAACCCATGACATAGCCATGATAGATGGCAACCTAATATCACCCATAAGAACACTAAGAGTACTTTATGGGAATCAAGATAAAAGTAAAATATGAGATTATAGATATATATGAAGTAACATCTGATACCCTATACTATTAAATTTGGTATGGTTTTTAAGATTATAATGGAATTTTAAATTTTGGAAATGAGATCACATTTGAAGGGAATGCCTTAATAACACATCTTTTGTTTAAAAAGAAATATGTTCGTAGCATGGATGAAGACATTAAAGCATGTATGAGAAAGATACGATAGTTATCGTTAAAAGTCACCACAATCTAAAATTTCATACAATAGATTATAGATTATAAAAAAAATTGATTTCAAAGAGGAGTTTCATATTCAAAACTGTTGAAATAAGGCAACATAAGTAATGTGGAGTAGATGACAAGATTATTTACTCAGGATATCAGTCACACTGACCATAAATGTGGTAAGGTGGTAGTGTCTATATAAAAAAATATATTAAACTAAATTATTTTTGATATTTGTTGAAAATATAGTATATAAAATTAAAAAAATATTTTAGATAGATTGTAATGTATTATTTTTTCCAAACTTAAATTTTAATAAAATAATTAAATCATATTCATTTTATTTAATTTTTAAAATAACATAATGTAATTCATCAAAATAATACATGTTATGATTATATAAACTTATTCAAGAAGTACATAGCTTACAGAATAATTCTCCATAAAATAAAAGTTCAAATACATATCTTAGTTAATATATTTGGAAGGCATTATTTTTATAGTAGATTTAAAATTATAGGTATCACTAGTGGTATTAAGAAGAATCTTATCAATTTTCATATAACTCAACGCTAGACAAGATCACCAGAAATGTACCTTAGACCCTTGTTAAACACATAATGCATATCCTATCTCAATACCCATAGTCTCTTTGTCTTCCACTTCCCAACTTGAATTTATCTTCTCTCCTTTTTTTTTTCCTTTGCTTGCTTTCAAACAATTTCAATCAATATCTAAAACATTCAAAGGTCATTATAAAAAACATAATTTTTCATAACTTATTTTAGTCATATCATTATATATTAATATTATCCACCCACAAGTATTTATATATAATTTTTTTAATTTTTAACTTTTAACCTCTTTTATACATAAATTTATGTGACATTCATATATTTTTTTCATTATCATACCACTAGTAAATAGTCATATAACATTCTCCCTCTGTAAATACGATTTTCTCTTTAGATATTGGGTATCATCTACCTCACAAATCATAATAATGCTTAATTAAAAAATATAGGTATTGACATAGATTTGGCTCTTTGTTAAGGTGTGGAGCTAAAAGCTTCACCAAATGAGTATTTTGCAAGTTGTTGTTATTACACAGTCATTGGCGTTGGTCAGGAGTCGACTGGGAGATGCCGGCGTCGGTTATGTTCGGCCGACGTCGGTCAGGTGCAGACGGCAGGGACCGACGTTGGTCACCTATGCGTCCAAAATGCTATTTTCATGGACAGAACAGAATGTTTTCATGATAGGATTAAGTGTTATTCTTAAGTCCGTGTCTCTATTTTAAGTAAGACTGTTTAGAGCCCTTGATTAGGAGGTGCATCTAATGGCTGTAGTTGTATGCTCATGTTTCTTAATATTATATATAGGATTAGATCTTCATAGCTTATTGGAATTGAAGTGTTGAACAGTACAAGATTGTATATGTGTATCAATCCAGGTTGTTGGAATTGATTGTAATTGAGAGAGAGAACTCTTGAGGGAAAGAGATCTAGAGAGAGATCTGTACATCTGAGAGAGGTGTGGAAGAAAAGAAGTTTCTTCAATTGTATTCTTTCTGTAAAGAGTTTAATACAAGTTTTCAAGGTGGTTTCTTGTATCTCTTATTGTTTGCTATTTTCTGATTCTAGTTACTTATCTTTCTGGTTTAATTCCACATTTAGTTGCTTTCATATTGTAATCAACATTGTTGCTTGATCCCCAACAAGTGGTATCAGAGCTCAGGTTGACTAACAGGTGTTTCAGATCTGGTTAGTGTGTATTGATTGTTAGGGTGTGGAGCTAAAAACTTCACCAAGGAGCATTCATTATCAGGTTCAGGTCTACACAGACACCGGCGTCGGTTAGGAGCGATCGACGTCGGTCACAGGCAGTTACAGAGGCACCGACGTCGGTAGAGGGTCGGCCGACGGCGGTCATAGACAAGCAGCAGGAACCGACATTGGTTACCTGCGTGTCCAGAGAGCTATTTCCGTGGACAGAAGCGAGTGTTTGCATGATAAGTTTGAGTTGAAGTCTCAAGCTCGCATCTCTATTATTGGCATTACTATTTTTAGAGCCCTTGTTCAAGTGGCTTAACTGCTTGTTGGATGTACATGCTCAAGTCTCCTAATTCTATATGTAGAATTAGATCTTCCTAGCTTATTGTAGTTTTGTAGTGGATTATTGTAGTTGGGTGAATTATTGTAATTCATTGTGTGAGAAGAACAGTACAAAATTGAATCAATCCAGGCTTGTTGGAGTTGATTGTTCTTGAGAGAGAGAGCTCTTGAGGAATAGAGATCTATTGAGAGATCTATACATCTAGGAGAGGTGTGGAAGAAAGAAGCTTTCTTCAATTGTATTCTTTTTGTAAAGAGTTTGTTAATACAAGTTTTCAGGGTGTTTTCTTGTATCTCTTGTTCTTGCTATTATCATTCTAATTACTTGTCAATCTGGTTTAATTCTGCGTTTATTGCTATCACAATTGTAATCTATTGTTGGATTGATCCCCCAACAAGTGGTATCAGAGCCTTGGTTACAGGTTCAGAGCTTGATAATTGGTATCAAAGTTCAGGTTCACTAACAGGTGGTTCAGATCTGTGTAGTGTGTATTGATTACAGGTTCTTACAGGAGTTTCTGCAGGGATTTCTGTTTGAGTGGGAGAAGCAATGGCAGATGAAAGTAAATTGAGAATGGAAAAGTTCAACGGCAAAAATTACCAACAATGGAGAATGCAGATAGAGGATTATCTGTATCAGAAAGATCTCTACTTACCATTAGGTGGGGTTGCAAAGAAGCCCAAAGACATGGAGGATGAAGAATGGAAAGTTCTTGACAGAAAGGCTCTGGGGTCTATAAGACTGAGTCTAGCATCCACTGTGATATCCAATTTATCACAAGCAAAGTCTACGATAGAGTTGATGACTACGTTAGCAAATTTGTATGAAAAACCCTCAGCTTCCAATAAGGTATATCTTATGAAGCAGTTATTTAATTTGCATATGAATGAAGGTGGATCTGTTTCTACTCATCTGAATGATTTCAATGGTATTGTGAATCAGTTAAGTTCAGTGAATATAGTGTTTGATGATGAAATAAAAGCTCTTTTGATATTATGTTCTTTGCCTGAAAGCTGGCATGGCTTAGTAATGGCAGTAAGTAATACTGCATCTGCATCAAATATTTTGAAAGTAGAGGATGTTGTTAGTGTTATCTTGAATGAGAAAATACGCAGGAAAAGCATAGAAGAGACATCTGGAAATGCTTTAAGTTTTGAGAGTAGGGGAAGGCAGAAAGAGAAGAGCAAGAAAGGCAGATCAAGATCCAAGTCAAAGGGGAAAGGCAGATCTAAATTCAGAAATGGCAGAAGGCCACAATGCTGAAATTGTGGAAAGATGGGGCACATAAGCAGAGATTGTTGGTCAAAGCCTAAGGAAGACAATCAACACAAAGGAAAGGAAGAAGCCAAGATTGCAGGTATTGCACAAGATGCTTTAATTTTCTCTCTGCATAATAATATAGAATCTTGGGTATTCGATTCTGGTGCATCTTTTCATGCTACTCCTAACAGGGAATATTTCAGTGACTATATCCATGGAGATTTTGGAATAGTGTATCTAGGGGATGATGAGCCCTGTAAAATAATTGGCAAAGGTAAAGTGCAGCTAAAGATGCAGAATAGCAACACATGGGTGTTGAGAGATGTGATGCACGTTCCTAGCCTGAAGAGAAATTTGATTTCTGCAGGAAAGTTAGGGGATGAGGGTTGTACAGTAACTCTCACAACAGAATCTTGGAAGGTGACCAAGGGTGCACTTGTTATGGCCAGAGGTAAGAGAGAAGGTACTCTCTATTTGTGTAATTGTGTTACTAACAAATCTTCTTCTATATTATCTACTTCAGATGTGGACGCTAAATTGTGGCACTCAAGGCTTGGCCACATGAGTGAGAAGGGGATGTCAATTCTTAATTCCAAAGGTATGCTTTCATATTTAAAAGGCATAGATCTAGAATTTTGTGAGCAATGTGTATTTGGAAAATAGAAAAGGGTTAGTTTTCTCAAAACTGGGTCTACTAAGAAGAGGCATAAGTTGGAGCTTGTTCACACAGACGTGTGGGGACCGGCTCAGGTTGCTTCCATTGGAGGATCACAGTACTATGTATCTTTCATAGATGATGCCACAAGGAAGGTATGGATCTATTGTATTAGAAAGAAATCTGATGTATTTGAGACTTTTAAAGTTTGGAAAGCTATGGTTGAGAATGAAACAGGTAAAAGATTAAAGTGCCTGAGATTAGACAATGGCGGTGAGTTCTGCAGTCATAAGTTTAGAGATTATTGTTACATGCATGGAATCCGTAGGCAAAGGACGGTTCCAAGGACACCTCAGCAGAATGGTATTGCTGAAAGGATGAATAGGACAATAATGAAGCGTGCAAGATGTATGAGATTGCATGCCAGTTTGCCCTTACAGTTTTGGGCACAAGCTGTTGACATTGCAGTATACCTGATCAACAAAGGACCCTCTACAGCTCTAGATGGTGGTATTCCAGAAGAGGCATGGACAGGTAAAAAGGTTGATCTCTCATATCTCAAAGTTTTTGGTTGTGAAGCCTTTGTGCATATAGATAAGAAAAATAGAAAGAAGCTTGATGCTAAGTCTATGAGATGCACGTTTATTGGCTATGGCTCAGATGATTTTGGTTACAGATTGTGGAATCTAGAAACTAACAAGGTAATCAGGAGCCGTGATGTTGTTTTCAATGAAAGAGTGATGTATTGTGATCAGCTAAGGAAGTTGAATCAGTCTGAGCAGAGCAATGGTGAATTGGATGAGGTGAAAGTCCAAGATGAGCTCGCGGGAAAAAGAAATAATCACCTGCAAGAAAACACAGAGACCGACGTCGGCAGGTTAGGAACCGGCGTCGGCAAGACAGAAACTGGCGTCGGCCATACAGAGACCGACGTCGGCCTTACAGGTACCGAGGTCAGTCAGGCAAAACTGACGTCAGTCAGTAACAGGTCTACAGGTGATCGAGGTCGGTCACTATCAGAGAATTTGGGTGGACAGCGTGTTGTGGACGAGTCTCAGACACCCATCAGGAGGTCAGAAAGGGTGAGTAAGCCTCCAATTAGATATTCTCCTTTATTTTACTTATTGCTAATTGATGGTAGAGAACCAGAGAGTTTTGAAGAAGCAATATAGGTGGAGTCCAAGAGTGAGTGGGAACGTGGCATGGTTGAGGAGTTGGAGTCCTTAAGAGAGAACCAAACATGGGATTTAGTTGAATTGCCAGCTGGTAAGAGAACACTTAAGAACAGATGGACCTACAGGTTGAAGGAAGGTGAGAATGAACAGATGAGATATAAGGCCAGATTAGTAGTGAAAGGATTTGCACAAAAGCCAGGTATCGACTTTGGTGAGATTTTTTCTCCTGTTGTTAAAATGACTTCAATAAGGGTTGTATTGTCTTTGATTGCTTTTGAGGATTTGCATCTTGAGCAGCTAGATGTTAAGACAACATTTCTTCATGGAGACTTGGATGAGGAAATTTATATGGAACAACTAGAAGGATTCGAGGTCAAGGGTAAGGAGAAGTTTGTGTGCAGGTTGAAGAAAAGCTTGTATGGCCTCAAACAAGCTCTTAGGCAATGGTACTTAAAATTTGACAGGTTTATGACTGAGCATGGCTATAGTAGGTGTCAATCAGACCATTGTGTGTATTTCAAGAAATTTGATAACGGTAGATATATTATTCTATTGTTGTATGTAGATGACATGCTGGTTGCAGGATCTCACATGCAGGATATCTCAGAGCTTAAGGTGAAATTGGCTCAAACGTTTGCTATGAAGGATTTGGGAGCAGCAAAGAAAATCCTTGGCATGAGCATTAAGAGAGACAGGAAAAATCACAGGTTGATATTGTCTCAAGAAGATTATGTGGACAAGGTGTTGAAACGGTTCAATATGCAGGATGCTAAACCGGTAAGCACACCTTTGGCTGGACATTTTAAGTTGAGTAAAGAACAATGTCCTAATTCATATGATGAGGTAGAGTACATGAGTAAGGTTCCATATTCTTCCGTAGTAGGGAGTTTGATGTATGCAATGGTGTGTACTAGACCAGATATTGCCCAAGCAGTGGGAGTTGTAAGTAAGTATATGGCCAATCCAAGTAAGGAACATTGGAAAGCAGTTCAGTGGATCCTTAGATAACTGAGAGGAACTAGCAGTAGGCACTTGTGTCATGGAGGTTCAGATACTTCTCTACATGGTTATGTAGATTCAAATATGGCAGGTGATTTGGATGGCAGGAGGAGCACTACAGGTTATGTTTTTACTGTAGGTGGAACGACGGTTAGCTGGATATCTAAGTTGCAGAAGGTTGTTGCCTTGTCAACTACAGAAGCAGAGTATATTGCAGCCACAGAAGCTAGCAAGGAGATGATATGGATGACACGGTTCATGGATGAGCTTGGTAGGAAGCATGAGAGTTGCAGATTGTATAGTGACAGTCAGAGTGCAATCCATTTGGCTAAGAATTTAGCCTTTCATTCAAGAACAAAGCACATACAGCTAAGGTATCACTTCATACGACAAGTATTGGAAGATGGTGAGTTGAAGCTAGAGAAGATCCATACAGATAGGAATCTTGCTGATATGTTAACCAAGCCGGTTACAAATGAGAAGTTGAATCTTCATTCAACTTCTGTTGGTCTTCATGATTGAGTTGAAGATGGAGGAGCTAGAAGATGTTGCTGTACAGGTACTGGTGCAGCTGTTTATCTCCAAGTGGGAGATTGTTAGGGTGTAGAGCTAAAAACTTCACCAAGGAGCATTCATTATCAGGTTTGGGTCTACACAGACACTGGCGTCGGTCAGGAGCGATCGACGTCGGTCATAGGCAGTTACAGAGGCACCGATGTTGGTAGAGGGTCGGCCGACGGCGGTCACAGACAAGCAGTAGGAACCGACATCGATTACCTGCGTGTTCAGAGAGCTATTTCCATGGACAAAAGCGAGTGTTTGCATGATAAGTTTGAGTTGAAGTCTCAAGCTCGCGTCTCTATTATTGGCATTACTATTTTTAGAGCCCTTGTTTAAGTGGCTTAACTGCTTGTTGGATGTACATGCTCAAGTCTCCTAATTCTATATGTAGAATTAGATCTTCCTAGCTTATTGTAGTTTTGTAGTGGATTATTGTAGTTGGGTGAATTATTGTAATTCATTGTGTGAGAAGAATCGTATAAAATTGAATCAATCCAGGCTTGTTGGAGTTGATTGTTCTTGAGAGAGAGAGCTCTTGAGGAATAGAGATCTATTGAGAGATCCATACATCTAGGAGAGGTGTGGAAGAAAGAAGCTTTCTTCAATTGTATTCTTTTTGTAAAGAGTTTGTTAATACAAGTTTTCAGGGTGTTTTTTTGTATCTCTTGTTCTTGCTATTATCATTCTAATTACTTATCAATCTGGTTTAATTCCGCGTTTATTGCTGTCATAATTGTAATCTATTGTTTGATTGATCCCCCAACAAGTGGTATTAGAGCCTTGGTTACAGGTTCAGAGCTTGATAATTGGTATCAAAGTTCAAGTTGACTAACAGGTGTTTCAGATCTGGTTAGTGTGTATTGATTACAGGTTACTCACAGGGATTTCTGTTTGAGTGGGAGAAGCAATGGTAGAAGAAAGTAAACTGAGAATGGAGAAGTTTAATGGCAAGAATTATCAACATTGGAGAATGCATATAGAAGATTATCTGTATCAGAAAGATCTATACTTACCGTTAGGTGGGGTTTCAAAGAAGCCCAAAGACATGGATGATGAAGAATGAGAAGTTCTTGATAGAAAGGCTCTTGGATCTATAAGATTGAGTCTGGCATCTACTGTGATATCTAATTTATCACAAGCAAAATCAACGGTAGAGTTAATGACTATTTTAGCAAATTTATATAAAAAACCCTTAGCTTCAAATAAGGTATATCTTATGAAGTAGTTAATTAATTTGCAAATGCAGGAAGGTGGATCTATATCTAATCATCTAAATGATTTCTATGGAATTGTAAATCAATTGAATTTAGTCAAAATAGTGTTTGATGATGAAATTATGGCTCTTTTAATATTATGTTCTTTGCCTGAAAGCTGGCATAGCTTGGTAATGGCAGTTAGTAATACTGCATCTGCTTCAAATATTTTAAAAGTAGAGGATGTTGTTAGTGTAATCTTGAATGAAGAAATTCGCAGGAAAAGCACAGAGGAAACATCAGGGAATACTTTAAGTTTTGAGAGCAGGAGAAGGCAAAAAGAGAAGGGCAAGAAAGGGAGATCAAGGTCTAAGTCAAAGATGAGAGGTAGATCCAAATCCAAAAATGGCAGGAAGCCATAATGCTGAAATTGTGGAAAGATAGGGCACATAAGCAAAGATTGCTGGTCAAAGCCTAAAGAAGACAATCTGCATGAAGGTAAGGAAGAAGCAAAAGTTGCAGGTATTGCACAAGATGCTCTTATATTCTCTTTGCATAATAATATAGAATCTTGGGTGTTAGATTCTGGTGCATCTTTCCATGCAACCCCTAATAGAGAATATTTTAGTGACTATGTCCATGGAGATTTTGGAATAGTTTATTTAGGGGATGATGAGCCTTGTAAAATTGTTGGCAAAGGAAAAGTGCAGCTGAAAATGCAGAATGGAAACACATGGGTGTTGAGAGATGTCATGCATGTTTCCAGCTTGAAGAGGAATTTGATTTTTGCAAGAAAGTTAGGGGATGAGGGTTGTATAGTAACTCTCACAGCTGAATCTTGGAAGGTGACCAAGGGTGCACTTGTATTGGCTAGAGGTAAGAGAGTAGGGACTCTCTATTTATGTAATTGTGTTACTAATAATTCTCTTTTTGTATTATCTACTTCAGATATGGATGCAAAGTTGTGGCACTCTAGGCTCAGCCACATGAGTGAGAAGGGAATGTCTATTCTTAAGTCAAAAGGTAAGCTTTCAGATTTGAAAAGCATAGATCTAGATTTTTGTGAGCATTGTGTGTTTGGAAAACAGAAGAGAGTGAGTTTTCTCAAGACTGGGTCAACAAAGAAGAAGCACAAATTACAGCTTATTCACGCAGACATGTGGGGACCGGCTCAAGTTGCTTCTATTGGAGGATCACGATACTATGTTTCTTTCATAGATGATGCTACAAGAAAGGTATGGGTCTATTGTATTAAGAAGAAATCTGATGTTTTTGACACTTTTAAGATTTGGAAAGCTATGGTTGAGAATGAAATAGGCAGGAGATTGAAGTGCTTGAGATCTGACAATGGTGGTGAGTTCTGCAGCTATAAGTTCAGAGGTTATTGTTATATGCATGGAATACACAGGCAAAGGACGGTTCCAAGGACACCTCAACAAAATGGAGTTGCTGAAAGGATGAACAGAACAATAATGGAGCGTGCAAGGTGTATGAGATTGCATGCTGGTTTGCCCTTAGAGTTTTGGGTAGAAGCTGTGGATACTGTAGTGTACCTGATTAATAGAGGACCCTCTACAGCTCTGGATGGTGGAATTCTAGAAGAGGCATGGACAAGTAAAAAGGTATATCTCTCATTTCTCAAATTTTTGGTTGTGAAGCCTTTGTGCACGTTGATAAGGAAAATAAAAAGAAGCTGGATGCTAAGTCTATGAGGTGCACATTTATTGGCTATGGCTCTGATGATTTTGGATTCAGGTTTTGGAATCTAGGAACTAACAAAATAATTAGGAGCCGTGATGTTGTTTTCAATGAAAAAGTGATGTATAATGATCAACTCAAGAAGTTGAATCAATATGGGTAGAGCAATGGAGAATTGGATGAGGTGACGGTCCAAAATGAGCTCGTGGGAAAATTTTATCACAGACAGGAAAACACAGAGACCGACATCGGTCAAGTAAAAACCGACGTCGACAATGCAGGAATCGATGTCGGTCATACAATGACCTATGTTAGCCAGGCAGGAACCGACGTCAGTCAGGGAGAACCGACGTCGGCCAGTAACATGCTTGGAAGTGATCGAGGTCGGTCACTGTCAGAGAATTTGGGCAGACAGCGTGTTGTGAATGAGTCTTAGATGCCCATCAGGAGGTCAGAAAAGGTAAGTAAACCTCCAATTTGATATTCTCCTTCATTATTCTATTTATTGCTTACTGATAGTGGAGAACCAGAGAGTTTTGATGAAGCAATACATGTAAAATCCAAGAATCAGTGGGAGCTAGGCATGAATGAGGAGATTGATTCCTTGAGAAAGAACCAAACATGGGATTTGGTTGAGTTGCCAGCGGGAAAGAAGACACTGAAGAACAGATGGATCTACAGATTGAAGGAAGGTGAGAATGGACAGATGAGATATAAGGCCAGATTGGTAGTGAAAGGATTTGCACAAAAACCAGGTATTGATTTTGGTGAGATTTTTTCTCCTGTTGTTAAAATGACTTCTATACGGACTGTATTGTCTTTAGTTGCTATTGAGGGTTTGCATCTTGAGCAGCTTGATGTTAAGACAACGTTTCTTCATGGAGATTTGGATGAAGAAATATATATGGATCAGCCGAAAGGATTTGAGGTCAAAGGTAAGGAGAAGTTAGTGTGCAGATTGAAGAAAAGGTTGTATGGCCTCAAGCAAGCTCCTAGATAGTGGTATTTGAGATTTGACAGGTTTATGACTGAGCATGGCTACAGTGGATGTCAATCTGACCATTGTGTGTATTTTAAGAGATTGAATAATGGTAGATATATTATTCTATTGTTGTATGTAGATGATATGCTGGTTGCAGGATCACACATGCAAGATATATCTGAGCTTAAGGTGAAATTAGCTCACACATTTGCCATGAAGGATTTGGGAGCAGCAAAGAAAATCCTTGGCATGAGTATTAAGAGAGACAGGAAAAATCATAGGTTGATTTTGTTTCAAGAGGATTATGTGAACAAGGTGTTGAAACGGTTCAATATGCAGGATGCAAAACTGGTAAGCACACCTTTGGCTGGACATTTTAAGTTGAGTAAAGAATAGTGTCCTAATTCACAAGAGGTAGAGTACATGAGTAGAGTTCCATATGCTTCCACAGTAGGGAGTCTAATGTATGTAATGGTTTGTACTAGAGCAGATATTGCCCAAGCAGTGGGAGTTGTAAGTATATGGCCAATCCAGGAAAGGAGCACTGAAAAGCAGTTCAGTGGATCCTTAGATATCTGATAGGGACCAGCAGTAGGCATTTGTGCTATGGAGGTTCAGATACTTCTCTACATGGTTATGTATATTTAGATATGGCAGGGGATTTGGATGGCAGGAGAAGCACCACAGGATATGTTTTCACTGTTGGTGGAACGATAGTTAGGTGGATATCAAAGTTGCAGAAGGTTGTTGCCTTGTCAACTACAAAAGCAGAATATATTGCAGTTACAGAGGCTAGCAAAGAAATGATATGGATGACACGGTTCATGGAAGAGCTTGGAAAGGAGCAAGAGAGTTACAGATTATACAATGTTAGTCAGAGTGTAATTCATTGGCTAAGAATTCAGCCTTTCATTCAAGAACAAAGCATATACAACTTAGGTACCACTTCATTAGACAGGTATTGGAGGATGGTGAGTTGAAGCTGGAGAAGATCCATACAGATAAGAACCCTGCTGATATGCTAACCAAGTCGATAACAAAGGAGAAGTTGAATCTTCATTCAACTTTTGTAGGTCTTCATGATTGAGTTTGAAGATGGAGGAGCTAGAAGATGTTGCTGTACAGGTACTGGTGCAACTGTTTATCTCCAAGTGAGATATTGTTAAGGTGTGGAGCTAAAAGCTTCACCAAATGAGTATTTTGCAGGTTGCTGTTATTACACAGTCACCAGCGTCGGTCAGGAGTCGATTGGGAGATGTCGGCGTCGGTTATGTTCGGCCGACGTCGGTCAGGTGCAGACAGGCAGGGACCGACGTCGGTCACCTGTGCATCCAGAATGCTATTTCCATGGACATAATAGAATGTTTGCATGATAGAATTAAGTGTTAGTCTTAAGTCCGCATCTCTATTTTAAGTAAGATTGTTTAGAGCCCTTGATTAGGAGGTGCATCTAATGGCTGTAGTTGTATGCTCATGTTTCCTAATATTATATATAGGATTAGATCTTCATAGCTTATTGGAATTGAAGTGTTGAACAGTACAAGATTGTATATGTGTATCAATCCAGGTTGTTGGAATTGATTGTAATTGAGAGAGAGAACTCTTGAGGGAAAGAGATCTAGAGAGAGATCTGTACATCTGAGAGAGGTGTGGAAGAAAATAAGTTTCTTCAATTGTATTCCTTCTGTAAAGAGTTTAATACAAGTTTTCAGGGTGGTTTCTTGTATCTCTTATTGTTTGCTATTTTTTGATTCTAGTTACTTATCTTTCTGGTTAAATTCCGCATTTAGTTGCTTTCATATTGTAATCAACATTGTTGGTTGATCCCCAACAATTTCAATCAATATCTAAAACATTCAAAGGTCATTATAAAAAACATAATTTTTCATAACTTATTTTAGTCATATCATTATATATTAATATTATCCACCCACAAGTATTTATATATAATTTTTTTAATTTTTAACTTTTAACCTCTTTTATACATAAATTTATGTGACATACATATATTTTTTTCATTATCATACCACTAGTAAATAGTCATATAACATTCTCCCTCTATAAATACGATTTTCTCTTTGGATATTGGGTATCATCTACCTCACAAATCATAATAATGCTTAATTAAAAAATATAGGTATTGACATAGATTTGGCTCTTTTCATCTTGCACTATTTATGAATGTATTGTTTCATTTTAAGCTATAAATAATTTTACTTTTAACTAAAATACCTTAATATCATCTAATAATATGAAGATAAACACTTTAAGATATGGTAAAAAAATATTATACAATATGTTCATAAACTTATCTCATGCGTTGGATAAACCTTAAAACACTATGGAAAAATATAATTTCCACATCAAGTTCTACAGATAGTTTAAGATATTTAAAATCCCTTAATAAAAATTTGATGATACCTAGATCAAAATCTATTTTAGAAAAATATTTTTCACCCGACCTATCTATGAAATCATCTATTCAAGATAACATATATTTATCTTTGATCTTGAGCTTATTGAATTGTCACTAATCCATGTATAGCTACATAATACCATCCTTTTTATTACCAAATAATACAAATGTACCCTTTGGGGTCACACTAAGTCTAATCTTGAGCTTAGTTAATTCAAGGATTGATTGACAATACAAAACTTCTAAAAATAGATTCTACTCTTATAACTAAGTCAATGGCACATTCAACTACCCTATTTCTAGGTAACCATCCAATTCATTGGAAAAACATTCATAAAATCCTTCACTATAAACTTAAATTTACAAGGTATGTCATGGGCAAAAAATGCTAATAGGGATATTTTGACAGTAAAAGTAGAAAACTATGAGGACGCTGAAGTAAAGCCTTCAGAGAAAGAATAAAGACTAAAGGTTATGAAGGAAGAGTTAGTAAACTAGTCAATTGGAGTTTCAATAGAAAATAAATCTTTGGATGTGGAAGAAGAAAATGATACAGAACTGATATTGGAGTAACTTGCTGAAGTGGCTCGCCAAGATACTAATGCTTTAAATATGATACCCTCAAGTGTTAAAGACTACACCTTGGATGAAGAGGAGTCTGATCTATTTTTGCTTAACCCCAAAGATGATTTTGGAAATATTCTCTCTCCTAAAGGCTTAAAACATGACATAAACTAGATTAAAGTTTAGAGAAAGTAGGGAAAAAAATGGAGTCCCAACCATCCAACTTGTTTCGAGTTAGAGGTCCTTGCAGATTCCTGGAAGGAGGAAGCAAGACCTAAATAGTTTGGGCTCTTCTTGGTCAGCGCTTGGCTTTCATGATTATCCATTGAGGAGCTAGATTTATTTTCAGGGTTTGTAGGCTTATGCCTTTAAATCCTCTTTTGACAGTTTTTGGTTATTTTTGGGTTGGGTGTAATCCCTTTTCTTGTGTTAACTTTTTTTTATCAAACTTATGGTATTATTTGGGTTTTTAGACCCTATCTAACTATTTGTTTTCTAAAGTATGGGGTCCCTAGTTTCAAAAAACTTCCCCTTTACCTTTAATTAAAAAAAAATATAACTTAAATTTATTGCCTTTTAAAACTATCTTTGCATATAAAAGTTTACATTCTTTCTTAACAATATTTGATTTTGAAAAAAAAAACTGGTTTAAATGTAAGTGGTCACTTCTCTCTTTGTAAAATTCTAAATATTCCCATTTGATATATATAATTTAAATTTTAGTGACACACAAATTATTTTATACAATTCATTATTGGATATCTCTAATATTAATAAGATGGGAATCCCTCATAAAATCTTAAATGTTCCTATTTGATACATATAATTAAAATTCTAGTGACACACATAAATTATTTTATGTAATTCATTATTGAATATTGAGCTAATACTAATAAGATGAATAAACTCTCATGCAATACACACAATAATTTTTTTATTAATCTCATACTAAATCAAACATTAAACATCTTCTAAAAATAACTCTTTTTGTTATCTTGCATAAATATTTCCTAAAATTAATCTCATACTAAATCAAACATTAAACATCTTTCTAAAAAATAACTCTTTTTGTTATCTTGCATAAATATTTCCTATAAGGACCTCTTTGTTTTAACATCCAATGCAATGCATTATTCTTTTCTAACTCACTCGTTCAAAATTAAAAACTATACATTGAATAACTTTTTCACCCTTATTAAGTGAAGTTCATGTAATAAGTAAGACCTCCACCACTTTTCTCATTCATAAGTATGTATATTTTATTACCATGTATTCTCTTTTATTAGGGGAAATGTTTTACTAGTGGTACACTTATCAGTGGCGGGACAAAGTTTTTATTCAGTTGTATTTCATTAATAGAACATATTGGTGTGTATAAATATTAAAATGCACTAGTAATATTGCATATAGTATCTAATATTTGTTCAACATTTACTCTATAAAATTAAAAGTAATTAATCATATCTTGATAAGTAAGACTCAAGTATTGATATTCTAATGCACAACTATTGGTACTTCAAAGGTTAAGTTTTGGTCATAGGTTTAAAAATGTATTTTATGACCTCTCATAATAAAATCGATTATATCATAAAATATATAATGAGTTAGACCTTGAAACTTTAATTATAAGTAATTAAAACGACATATTAAAATGGATAATTTTTTTGAAATCTATTATAATATTATGATACCTTAATTCACTTTCCAAAATTAAAATGCACCACTATTAGAACCTTCTTCTAACATAATAATTATTTTTTCGAATACACAAATCTTTCTTATCAAACATATTACATAAAAATAAATCTATTATAATAATAATAATAATAATAATAATAATAATAATAATAATAATAATAATAATAATAATAATAATAATAATAATAATAATTTCTATTTATTTCTTAAAATTTACACCCTAATATCATTTTTTATTATATTTTTCTTTCTTAATATACTTCTAAAATATTCTCTCATCTAAAGTTTCCTTTAAATTATATATTACAATATACAAATATCACATTTATCAAATTCACTTATAATCTTCAACATTTGTGAACATAATTTTTTAATGTTAAATCTCTAATGATTTACCATTTTAATATACCATCTTTAATTTTATTTCATTTTTATATCAATTTAAATTATTTTAATATAAAACATAGATTACTATAATATTATTAAATATACTAAGATTGAAAATAGTACATTATGTGGTTCAATCATCCCAATTTAAAATAGAGTTAAGTTTAGAGAAATGATGATGTGAAACCTATGCCCTACAAGAACCTGACAACGTTTTTATTTTTTAATGATAAATCTAACATGGTACTGTGCATGACATCATCCATTTACTCCTTAATAACATGTAAAAGATTTGAGCCAATGACAATAAAGATAAATGAATTTTTTCCTAATTTTTGTTAAGGAATGTGCAACTGAACTTTTGGAAAAATACAAATTTTTTAATGCACGAAAAATAATACATTTGATTGATCCAAAAGACAAAGTTTAATCAAAAATTAAAACAAATTGAAAGATTTAATATACCCTCCGGAACTAATAATAAAATTAATATAAGTATTATAAAAACTATATTATAACAATAAAAGACACAAATATAGATAATTGTAATTAAATTACCATGAAACAGATTAAAAATGATAATAAATTAAAATTCCACTTTAAAACTAGGCCAACGTAATGGGTATCACAAAAAGGGAATTATGACGCCTTATATCTATTGATTTTCATTGCAATGTAGTCAAGGGGAAATTCCATGAATGAAGGCAGATCCATATAATTTTATCTAACGTCATGGCTCAAGTATGCTATCAATTACATCCTTTTATAATCTGATATTCATTCCCATAATTAAGAGATCCCACCATAATCACATACTAATATAATTTAGTGATCAAAATGAAATTCATAAAATTCATCATTTTATCTTAATTGATAGAACCATAAATATTTTTGGAGCCCTATTTTAATTTTATGTTTTTTAAAACGATTTTCTCCAATTATAAATATTTTGAATATTTTTTTTAAAATTTATATTATAGATATCAATCGGTATATAAATTAATGATTTATTATTAATCTTTGTTAAAGTAAAGTTTTACAGTTTTACTTTTCAATTATATCATAAAGATTCAATTTTAAAAAAAATACATATAATTTTTATAATTATAATTTTTTTTTAAAAACTATTTCACATAAATATTCTTAAAAATGTTATTTAACATTCCTATATCTTTAATAGAATTATAAATACTATTAATAATACAATACTTTTATAACAATTTTTAATATTTTTTCTAATATTAAAATTATAAAATAATAACCTCCACATAACAATTCCATCACATCTAATTTTTTTTCAAAGTCATTTAGTATTTCTCTTAATTATTAAATAATTGAACATTGCAAATTCATTTGATTAAAGTGTGAATTTTGGACGTTGTTACCATGTTTCTATAAACTCGAATTTTTCGTATAATTACCATGTTTCTAAAAAAATTTGGATGCGTGCTTTTTGCTCCTACATCTACAGAGTCCCGAAAAATATATTTTAATAAATAATTTATCGCTTTATAAATACAATTTATCAATGTTTGTAGTTTTTTTAATTTTAAATATACATTCATGATATACTTTAATTAAATAATAAAAATTATGGTAAGCGTAAGAAACTAATTAGAAGGAAAGATTACAATCAAATAATATAATATTTAAAGTTATTGTTTCTAAAACATTCTATGTGATTATATTGTATATATCTACAAACATAACATATTTATTATAATAGAATAATTTAATAATATACAATATTTATGAGATTATACAATGTAATCTCAAGAATATTTTGATTATTCCTTAAGCTATCTATTTTGCTTATTACATTTTAATAATATGTTTATGAGTAAAAAATTATAAATAAGTATTCTTCATTTATTATTAAAATTATTTCTTTGACACTAAAATAAACTATTCGGTTGAGAATATTTAATTGTATCTGATTTTACTATAAATCATTTTAAGTCAATTATAAGATTATCACTAATTTATTTTGCACTCTTTGAAAAGATATTACTAATCTTAATAGGATAAAAAACTATTATGGTAAGAATATTATCCATTTTATTAGTCTATTTTTACTTTTCAAGTACTTTGTTTTCATTTTAACCGATCAAAAAATTTAAAACATATATAGTTTTAACAGTTATAATTTTTTTATATAACTATTGGTATATTCCTAAAGAATTATTTACAAATATTCTTCTCTATTTAATGCTTCTAAATATGATCCTAAAAAATCAAAATTTTGTCAATCTATTTATTTAGAAATTAAAAACTATTTATTTTCTATTTTATTAATTGAAAAGTATTGATAAGATAATTTTTAAATATTATTACAATATAAAAGTTTTTTATTTTTTTAAAACAAAAAACACAACAATGTCATTTGTATAGTGCATTGATTATTAACAATTAATATTTGCAGTAAATAATTTTGAAAGTGATAACAATGAATTTAACACTATCAATAAATTTATATCTAACATATGTGACTATTATCTAATACACGTGTCATTGTATATAATTCGATTAAACACAATCTAATATATTAAAATCTATAATTTGATCTTTGAACAAGGCCCTCCATTGATATGGTTGATAATGAATCATCTAATTAGTGGCATGCAAACACATAACATTATCATTTAATATATATGTTAGTTAAACATTAGATAAACTCAAACCTATCATTACGCATGTGGATTAGTTTTCATTCACATCTCTAAATTAAATGGCCATCATGTATTTTTTGGATTAACTTATAATAACAAATCATGGAAGAAGGGTTCTTGATTTCTAATGGTTCTTATGGAAAACCCTATCTTGAGCTTTAAAGTATTAAACCTTTAGTAAATTCTATTTTTGTACCATGTTATATGGGATCAACATCAATCATTTATTTTAAGTTAGACCATAAATGACCTAAACTAATTTGATTAAACATATCCTAATATATTGCAAGAATTGACTATATAGATACAAATTTATTATATGAATCTATGACACATTTGTTTATTCTTAGATAAGAAATGTGTCATTCCAAGTATGATGCATATCAATATATGACATTTTAATAGTGATAGTTAACTATGGAGTTTTATTTAAATTTATGACAAATTTATTATATATTAACTCAATATTAATTCAATTATGTAATTAATTTATGTGATATCCTTCACATTCTCAAATAATTAAAAATTTGTGACACTGTGTATGTGATTGTATTGCTTAAGACAATATACAATTGTGGTCTCTTGCTAACATTTGTCTAATTCTTTAGTGATCAACTCAGCTTGGAAACATTCTCGACAACCATATCCTTCAATGCAATGTCAACATCTCAACACATGTATTGAGATATTTATTAAAATTCTATATGTACTTTAAATTAACCCTCCTTCTACGTAAGGAAGGCCAAATGGCTTAAATATTATATGCTCAGCGTCATCATATCAATAAACATAAATTGTCATAAAGTCAATATACACATTATTTTGGGAGGTTAATATAATTTATAAATTATGAGTTACGAATAAATATTGTCAATGCTAGGCAATTTAACTATACAAATACATATCTATTATATTTCTATATAGGCCGATACAATGTGCAATTTATAATTTATGTGAAAAATATATGGTATGCAAATTGCTAAGTCTATAACTATTAATAGTTTGGGAGTGTAATACCACTGCATGAAGGATCATTTTTTCCTTTCCAATTGAGATACTTACCAATACTTTTGCGTGTTTATTAAGGTTTTAAATTATAATTCCCTCTTTGTATATTAATGAATAATGATTAATGAAAAGTTAGAAAATGATTAATTAGAGCTAAGCCTCTCATATTTATTAAATGAATTTACAAATTTATAAAATAACTTTTATTATTTTGAGAAGAGTCATAGGGCTCCTAGGGAGCCTATGAGCTCTACCCCATAGGTTTTCTAGAAACTTACTTAGACCCTAGCCTAATGTAGGTACTCAGCTCACGTAGTTAAGTGTCTTTGGAGTAGGACAATTTTAAATTAATTTAGTTGTAAGAGCCCATGTAGGCTTGTAAGAGAGGGTACTCTCTTTGACCAAGGAAAGTGATAGGTAATGGAAGGTTGGAAAATGAAAATAATAATAAAATAAAAATTAGGGTTTTAAATTTTAAATGTGCAACTTAGTCAAAACCTAGTTAGGGCTTTGGAGTTGTGTTTGTTGTGCATTTTGGTTTTACTGGTGGCTTGCTCTCTCTTGGAAGGAGCTTGTGGGAAGTAGGGAAGAGGAAGATGGAGGAGGAGGGAGAGCATGGAGATAATGGATGGTGAAAGCTTCAAAATAGGCATGGGAATCCTTCACCTTGATCTCTTCTTTCTCATTGATAAACAAGTTTGTTGGTTATTTTTTTGTTGTAGATTTGGGTTAGAATATATACTTAAATATTTAAAATTATATATATATATATATATATATATACCCCTTACCCTAGTTTTATAAAGAGGAATATAGGATGGAAAAGTATACATAGATCTGGAATGGGTTTTCTCTAGAGTATATTTGTATAAATTATATATATATATATATATATATATATATATATATATATATATATATATATATATAGGAATAAGCTAAAATAATAAAATAATATAATAATATAATATATAGGCATTTGGAAATATATACAGTTGGGGTTGGTTAGCTAGTATATGTGTGTGTGTGTGTGTGTGTGTGTGTGGGAATAAACCAAAAGAATAATATAATAGATATGTATATTGAAATATATACAGTTGGGTTAGTCGACCGATCACCCCTCTCCTCTCAATCACTTTGTTTATATATTATTTATATTTTTTTAATTATCTCTTTTTTTATAAAACGGATAATTATAACATATATATTTTTACATACACACATATATATTTAAATCAATGAATAAAAATAATATATATTTTTACACACACGAATAAATATAATATATATTTTTACACACACACACACACACACACACACACACACACACACACACACACACACACACACACACACACACACACACACACATTTATGTCTCTTTTATTTTTATAAATAAATAAAATATATACCATGTATATATTTCCATATGCCTATATATTATATTGTTTTTTTCTTTTGGTTTATTCCCATATATATATTCCAAAATATACAAATATACTCTAGAGAAAACCCATTTCAGATCTATGTATATTTTTTCATCATATATTCCTCTTTATAAATCTAGGGTAAGGGGTATATATATTTCTAAAATTTCTTAAATATTTAAGTATATATTCTAACCCAAATCTACAACCAAAAAAAAACAACAAACTTTCTTATCAATGGGAAAGAAGAGATTGAGGTGAAGTACTCCCATGGCTATTTTGAAGCTTCCTCTATCGATCATCTCCATGCTCTCCTTCCTCCTTCCTCCTCCATCTTCCTCTTTCCTACTTTCCACAAGCTCCTTCCAAGAGAGAGCAAACCACTACAAAAACCAAAATGCACAACAAACACAACTCCAAAGCCCTAACTAGGTTTTGACCAAGTATACACACACACACACACACACATATATACATATATACATACATATATACATACATATACACATACATATATACATACATATACACACACACATATATATGTATGTATGTATGTGTGTGTGTATATATATATTCATATATATATATATAAATAAAATAATATATATATATATATATATATATATATATATATATATATATATATATATATATATATATATATATATATATATATATATATATAGGTATGAGGTTTATATTAGGGTCCCTAGCCCAAAAATAAAAGAGTTACATTAACCATCCACAGGCACATAATTGATACTAGAAAGACCATCAACTGCCAACAACTACCAACCAATAAAAAGTCCCGACAAAGCAAGGGTGAACCAAATGAATGAACAAAATAGAGACCCGAAAAAGCCAATCAACAGAAAAGACAGATAATACCATAGATAGAATGTGGACCGACTTTAACAATTAAGACCAACATAAACCTCATCATCTGTGTCTTCCAGGAAGATGATTTCCCATCCATTGCACACTTTTTCCTTTGCTACATCCATAACCTCATGTTTCACTTGTTTCTTTGGGGCTTTTCCACCAGAAGTAGATGCTAATGAAGGATTGGTGCCTAGCCCTGGCTCCTCGACCAAAGATTTACTATACCATGAGGTACAATAACCTATCCCCTAAGAACCCATTTTACCAATTTATTTTTTTCCTCCACACACCTGTATTCATGATGACGTGCCCTCAACTATGCTATTTTTGGAATTTAGCTTCGAAGTTGTGCCATGAGGGGTAAGGAAATAAAATTCCCTTCCTTGAAATCAGGTGAATTGAATTTCTTTTTTAAATCTTTGATGAACCTCAAGAGGACCATGAATTGTGTCTTGAGCACCCTAAACATCGTTGTTGTGACCACACCCAAACCATCCCTTCCTAAAAATGGTAAGTTTAGAAGTAGGGATAAATCATGCAACATAATCTTCTTCACTAATCCAATGTGAAATTCTGGGTGCATGCAAAACTCCACTACCCATGCAACCACATCCAAATCTGAGACCATGAGCATAAGGTTATATGCAAAAACTATCGTAATATTTGAGTTTACCCTTCTATGAGCTCCCTTCACTAGAAATTCTTGACCAAGAACATCTAAAATAGCACCAAACATTTCTTTAGTTAGCAACTAAAAAATATGTTTGATACGTGCTCGTGGAATTTGGCCATCAAAAGCCATCTCACACACAATACTGCCACCATAAACACAAGAAGTCACCAAGGCAATCTCACTTGTGCTCTCCATTCACAGCACCATCAAACTCAACCTCCATAGATAACAAGAGACATATAATGGATGGACATTCTTCCTAGATAGTTAAAAAGCTAGGAAAGCCAAGACATAATGAGGCTCGAGGGAAGCCTCGTGACTCCCTCATGCCTCAAGATGCCTCCTGTCCTTCCAATAATAACCACCCACCAAAATGAATATAAATCCTCTGCTTGATCTATGCCATAATTTTCTAAGAAAGCTGTAACCAAATTAGCCTCCTAAAAGCAGTGATTGTAATCAATCAATGAAAAGGCCTCCAAATTCCTGTAGGTGCTAGTCAATATATTTCTAAATGCCAAAAGCTGGCCTCCTTCTTCTTAAAAGTTGAAATAATAATTTGATAATCATATTCTATGATCAGCTTTGGAATAACACACTAAATTACTAGTTTGATCCCACTCACAAATGCTTGTGCTTGTGCTTCATTATTGGACCTGTCCTGAATCTTTCTAGACATAGCTCGAATAAGGGATCCACTACAATCTTAAGTGATGTAGCCTACTGCTGATGCTCTGGGTTCCCCTGAGAAGCACCATCAAAATTGAGCTTAAATCAACCTACAGGAGGAGGGACCCAATTCTGCTTTCCAATCCTATCCTTTTTACTAGTTACGATTGACCCATTAATGAGGGGTATATATTTTATTTATTTATAAAAATAAAAGAAACATAAATATATGCATATGTATATATGTAAAAATATATATTATATTTATTAATTGATATATATATATATATATATATATATATATATAATATTTATTCATTGATATATATATATATGTAAAAATATATATGTTATAATTATTTATTTTATAAAAAAAAAAAGTTATATATATTTTATAATATGTTATAATTATTTGTTTTATAAAAAAATAAAGTTATATATATATATATATATATATATATGTATATGTATATGTATATATGTATGTATGTATGTATGTATATATGTATATGTACACACACACACACACACACAGACACACACACACACACACACACAATGATTGAGGGGAGAGGGGTGACTGGCTGATCAACCTCAATCCCCTCCCATTATGGAAAGGGAAGGGGTTGGCCATCAATCGCCCCTTCCCAACCCTGTAGTAGTCAGCATGGCCACCAGCCTTGGGTCGAAAAGCCCCCAAATAAAGTTTTTTTTAATTTTATTTATTTAATTTATTATATTTTAATTATTGATTTGTTATTTAGATTTTATAAACTAAAATTTTAATTATATGATCCCCCCCCCCCCACACACATATATAGTATATAAGCCTATGATTTATATATATATTTTAATATATAGATCTCTATATATACATATATCCTAAATAATGAAAGAAAAGGGAATTCAGTTTTGTAGTTCATCTTAAACAATTATTTATGTACTCTTTTGTTTTTTGCATAGAAATATTACTAGATGTATATGTGTATATATATATATGTATATATATGTATATGTATATATATATGTATATGTATATATATATATATATATGTATATATATATATATATATATGTATGTATATATATAAAATCAAATAAAGATTTATAATGTAATGTCTTCCTTGGACAGAGCTTGGATTTTTTTAGGTGTTCACTTAACTTGATCAAATTTGATTTAGAGTTGTGGCCTAGTACTTAATATCTAACTGCTTTTATGGATGTTTTTGTAATGGATAATGCCTTCCCTTTTGGATTTTGAGTTAGTTAATTAAACAAGTTGTTATTATGGCATATGAGAGGAATTTTTTACATATTTAATATATATATATATATATATATATATATATATATATATATATATATATATATATATATATATATATATATATACATACATACATACATACATACATGCATGCATGCATGCATGCATACATACATATATTAAATATGTATGTATGTATGTATATATGTGTGTGTGTAAAAATATATATGTTATAATTATTCATTTTATAAAAAGAAAGAGAGAGAGAATTAAAAAAAGAAAAAAGAAAAAAACATTATATATATATATATATATATATATATATATGAAATGATTGAAGGGGGAGGGGAGACCAACCAACCAATCCCAAACCCCTCCCATTATGGGAAGGGAAGGGGTTGGCCATTGGTCGCCCCCTCCCAACCCTGCAACAGTGGGCATGGCCACCGGTCTTGGGTCGGAAAGCCCAATTTTTTTTTATTGTTAATTTGTTATTTAGTTTTTATAAACTAAAATTTTAATTATATGATCCATAAATATATTTATATATATATATTTTAGATAATTATTTAATATATATAAGCCTATGATTTATATATATATATTTAAATATATAGATCCTTATATATACATATATCTTAAATAATGAAAGAAAAGGGAATTCGGTTTTGTAGCTCGTCTTGAACAATTATTTGTGCACTCTTTTGTTTTTTGCATAAAAATATTACTAGATGTATAAAAATATATACTTATAATCAAGTAAGATTTGCAACATAGTGTCCTTCTTGGATGGAGCTTGGATTTTCTTAGGTGTTCACTTAACTTGATCAAATTCGATTTAGACTAGTACCTAATATCTAGCCACTTTTATGGATGTTTTTGTAATGGATAATGCCTTCCCTTTTGGATTTTGAGTTAGTTAATTAAACAAGTTGTTATTATGGCGTATGAGAGGAAATTTTTCCCTGTATCATCATATGGAACCTTTATGAGATAGGAAGATTTGTTATGATCCTAAGTGTTGTTAAAAAGGCTTCAAAATATGGCTTCCTCCTTAACAAGGTTATAAAGTGGGTAGCCCTTGACTTGCAATAAGAGGGATTTACAAGTGGAGATTTGAGTAGATGACTGCTTCATCATTGGTATTGTTATTTCACTTAGACGAGCGCTTAGGAGCCTAATGTAGTTGCATTTTGTGGAGTTCTTTATATAGGTTATGTTGGTGTGATTCATTGGTTTATCTTGTAGTTTATGATGTTACTAGAGATGTGTATAAGTTTAGCTAGGTGATATTATGTAAATCATTGTTAAGTTGTGAATAATGTTGATGTTACGTGGTTTTTTTTGCCTTCTTATTGGATTTTAATAGAATCATCTCAATAATGTTATGTTTAGTTGATCAGTTCTTTACTTAATCTATGATTTGTCTTATTTATTAATTTGGGAAAAGATTAGTTTTAGGAGAGAGGAGTCCCATCTCAACTTTTTAGCTGACCCATTTTTATCTATGTCATAATGCAAGAAAAGAAGATTAAGCTCAATTGTTCCCAGGGATATTATGTATTTTTGTCATTATAAATGCTTGTAAAAGAAGTTGTTATAGAGCACTAGTTTATCTTGTGATAAGGAAATAATATGTCCTCATATTTTTAGGGAGGATGTAATCTTTGGATTGTAATGTAATTATTGGTTCTTCTATTGAAGTTGTGTATGTATTGTGTAAGTGAATAGAGAATTTGTGTAACCCTTAATACTATTGTTATGCTATTGAAATAAAGAATGGTCTATTATATTAAGGCATCAAAGTCATTGTTTAATGTCTAATTCCATTTAAATAGTATAATGAATACCACAATTTTTGATTTTATATCAGAATTTGTAAGATGAGAATTTAAATACTCAAGATGATTTGAATGAGCCTTATAAATGCAACCAAATAATAATTTTAAGCCAAGCCTTCATAACCCAAAGGAACATAATTTTGATGAGTGAATTTGATTTAGTATTGCTATAGATCTAAAGTGAATTTATATTTGACAAGATAAACTTTGTATCTAAGAATGCAACTTCAATAAATGAAACTAGGTTGATTCATAACTTATAAAACCAAGTCCATCTTAAACATAGATCAAGTGATGAGTCAATATTGGCCTAAAATGTTGTTAAATAATTAGCCTTTCACACTAAAACATGTATTGACTTCATTGAAATGAGAATTATAACTAATAAGCTAAGCCAATTAAATTTAGAAACTGACTTAAGTCAATTGGGATTTGACTCAAATAAACAATTGTGCTTATTGAGTTGCTTAAATGGAGTCTTGAAATCTCTTTCCATATATTAAATTAATTTAATCCTTGGGATTGAATGATATTGTCTCTGTTGAGTTGTGGAGCTAAAAGCTACACCAGATGAGCAAATGTAGAGGTTGCTAGAGTTACACAGTCACTGACATCGATCAGGACCGACTGACATCAGTTAGGGGTCGACCAATAGCTGTCGATGTCAGTTATGGATCGGCCGACATCGATCATATGCAGACAGATAGGGACCAACGTCAGTCACTTGTGTGTTCCAGAAGTTTATTTTTGAGGGAGAACAAATTGTTTGCATGAAAAGATTAACTGTTAGTTTTGAGTCCGCATTTCTATTTTTGGTAGGACATATTTGAACCTTTGATTAAGTGGTGCATCTAACGGTGGAGAGTGCATAGCTCATGAATCCTAGTATTATATAATAGGGTTAGATCTTCATAGCTTGTAAGTATGAGAAATAGGGTGAATCAATTCAAGTAGCTGAGTTGGTTGTAATTGAGAGAGAGAGAACTCTTGAGGGAAAGAGATCTGTACATCTGAGAGGTGTGAGAAGAAAAGAGATTTCTTCATTGTATTTCCTTCTGGAAGAGTTTAATACAAGATTGGTTGTTTCTTGTATCTCCATATTCTTTGCTATTTTGGATTTCTAGTTACTTTTTATTACTAGTTTAATTCTGTGTTTAGTTGCTTACACAAAAGTAATCAATTGTACTCTGTAAGATCCTAACAAGTGGTATCAGAGCTTTGTGCTCCTAGATCTTAACAAGTGGTATCAGAGCCAGGTTGAAGGTTCTCAGAGCAAGAGTGAAGGTTCTCAAATCTAGGGTACAGGTTTATCAGAGCCTGGTTCAGAGCAGGTTAGTGTTTGTTAATTACAGGTCACTCACACGGGTTTCTATTTGAGTGGGAGTAAAGCAATGACAGAAGAAAGTAAACTAAGAATGGAGAAACTGACGTCAGTCAGGTGGAACCGATGTCGGTCAGGTACAAATTGACATCGACCAGAGATGATCGAGATTGATCACTGACAGAAAGAAATTCGGGCGGACAACAAGCTGTGAATGAGTCTCAAACACCCATAAGGAGGTCTGAAAGGGTAAGTAAACCTCCAATTCATTATTCCCCTTTATTATTCTAGTTGTTGCTCACTGATAGTGGAGAACTAGAAAGTTTTGATGAGGCAATGTAGGTAAAATCTCAAAAACAGTGGGAGCATGGCATGAATGAGAAAATTGACTCCTTGGAAGAGAACCAAACGTGGGATTTGGTTGAGTTTCCAGCCGAAAAGAAAGCACTGAAAAACAAATGGGTTTACAGGTTAAAGGAAGGATAGAATGGACAAATGAGACATAAGGCTAGGTTGGTAGTAAAGGGATTTACACAATAACCAAGTATTGATTTTGGTGAAATTTTTTCTCTTGTAGTAAAAATGACTTCTATTCAGATTGTATTGTCTTTAGTTGCTATTGAGGATTTGCATCTTGAGTAACTTGATGTTAAGACATCATTTCTTCATGGAGATTTAGATGAAGAAATATATATGGATCAACCGGAAGGTTTTGAGGTCAAAGGTAAGGAGAAACTTGTGTGCAGGTTGAAGAAAAGCTTATATGGTCTTAAGCAGGCTCCAAGACAATGGTATTTGAGGTTTGATAGGTTTATGACAGAGCATGGCTTTAGTAGATGTCAATCTAACCATTGTGTTTATTTTAATAGATTGGATAATGGTAGATATATTATCCTATTACCGTATGTAGATGATATGCTTGTTGAAGGTTCACACATGCAAGATATTAATGAGCTTAAGGCAAAATTAGCTCACACATTTGCCATGAAGGATTTAGGAGTAGCAAAGAAAATCCTTGGCATGAATATTAAGAGAGACAGGAAAAATCACAATTTGATTTTGTCTCAAGAGGATTATGTGAACAAGGTGTTGGAGAGGTTCAATATGCAAGATGCAAAACCGATAGCACACCTATGGTTGGATACTTCAAGTTGAGCAAAGAACAGTGTCTTAAATCACATGATGAGGTTGAGTACATGAGTAGAGTTCCATATGCTTTAGCAGTTGGAAGCTTGATGTATGCAATGGTATGTACTAGACCTGATATTGCCCAAGCAGTGGGAGTTGTCAACAAGTTTATGGCCAATCCAGGAAAGGAACATTGGAAAGTAGTTCAATGGACTCTCAGATATCTGAGAGGGACCAATAGTAGGCATTTATGCTATGGAGGGTCAAACACTTCTCTACATGGCTATGTAGATTCGGATATGGCAGGTGACTTGGATGGCAGGAGAAGCACCACATGATATGTGTTCACTGTTAGTGGAACAATAGTTAGCTAGATTTCAAAGTTACAGAAGGTTGTTGCCTTGTCTACTACAGAGGTAGAATACATTGCAGTCACAGAGGCTAGCAAGGAAATGATTTGGATGACTCGGTTCATGGAAGAGTTGGGAAAGGAGCAAAAGAGTTGCAGATTGTACAGTGATAGTCAAAGTGCAATTTATTTGGCAAAGAATCCAGCCTTTCATTCAAGAACCAAACATATACAGCTTAGGTACCACTTCATTAGACAGGTATTGGAGGATGGTGAGTTGAAGCTGGAAAAGATCCATATGGATGAGAACCCTGCTGATATGTTAACAAAGCCGGTAACAAAGGAGAAGTTGAATCTTCATTCAACTTTTGTTGGTCTTTAAGATTGAACTTGAAGATGGAGAAACAAGCTAGAGGATGTTGCTGTATAGGTGCAGGTACAACTATTTATCTTCAAGTGGGAGATTGTTGAGTTGTGGAGCTAAAAGCTACACCAGATGAGCAAATGCAGAGGTTGCTAGAGTTACACAGTCACCGACATCGGTCAGGGGTCGACTAATAGCTGATGACGTCGGTTATGGATCAGCCAACATTGGTCATATGTAGACAGACAGGGACCGATGTTGGTCACCTGTGTGTTCTAGAAGTCTATTTTTGAGGGAGAATAGATTGTTTGCATGAAAAGATTAACTGTTAGTTTTGAGTCTGTGTTTCTATTTTTGGCAGGCTAGATTTGAACCTTTGATTAAGAGGTGCATATAATGGTGGAGAGTGCATAGCTCATGAATCCTAGTATTATATAATAGGGTTAGATCTTCATAGCTTGTAAGTATGAGAAACAGGGTGAATCAATTCAAGTAGCTGAGTTGGTTGTAATTAAGAGAGAGAATTCTTGAGGGAAAGAGATCTGTACATCTGAGAGGTGTGAGAAGAAAAGATATTTTTTCATTGTATTTCCTTCTGGAAGAGTTTAATACAAGATTGGTTGTTTCTTGTATCTCCATATTCTTTGCTATTTCTGATTTCTAGTTACTTTTTATTTCTAGTTTAATTCTGTGTTTAGTTGCTTACACAAAAGTAATCAATTGTACTCTGTAAGATCCTAACAGTCTCACCCATTTGATTTTTAATGAAACCATTTCTAGAGGCAATTGTCAAAATCAATCACTCTATGGCTTCTTCTACTTTTCAAAGTGTCTTTAGAATCACTCTTCCTAAAGAAGATAGAGTGACATAATCTCAGTTTTGGAGGTTGATAGAGGCTGATTGTATCTTTAAATTATCACAAGTAATTTTAATATTTCAATAAATTTTGGTTTATATTTTTAATAACTTAACTTCAAATGCAGTTTATTCAAAAAATTTCTGCTAATTTTATTTTTTACTTGCATGGTCACTTAGGTAAGGGTGTTTAATTATAGTCCAGATTAGCATTTTAGGACACCAAATATTTTAAAATATAGTATTGAGTTTAATATTTTTTATAAACCTTCAGATTTTATTTATAGCATTGTTTTATATTTTTAACAAGGCCATCTTGAATCTTGTTCGATGCTCATTTTACCAATTTTTTGAGTTAGATTCTACAAAGTCACTCTAGAATGGGGTTATATAAATTACTCAGGTTGTTATATATAGAATATAAAAGATATAAAATATTTATTTTAGATTAATATCAATATATAAACCTTAATATTTCATTTATATTGTTATTTAGTATTTTTGGTGAGCCCTCTTCCAGGGGTAGTTGGCATTTTCTACACTTGATTTTTGTTGTCCAACTTGCAAGGTCTTTTCAAAATTAAATTGTTAAAAATGGTAAATGGAGTCATTATCTAAAAGCAAAAGTTAATAGTGATTTAATTTTTCCCCAAAACTTTTATTAATCTCTTCAAGACATTTTTACTATTTTTAGTAACTCAATTTCAAAACTACTTTATTCTGGAATCTGCTAGACATAATAGTTTTATGCACTAAAATCACTTTGAAATATTGAGATATTTTAGTGCTTATATTATAGGGATCGATTATATAGGTGCATAAGGGTAGAATATAGCTAATGGAATTGATAAGTGGTGTTAGAATTAATTATCCTTTAGTCTAGATATTTTACCCATCACAATTTAATAGGCAAATTAATAAAAGTGTGACATGGTTATGAGGTGAGTGAGTCGACCCTGGATGTTCCATGCGTTGGGAAGTTCTAACTTAATATGAGTAGTCTGCCTCATTGAGCATATTCATGGGTAGTTCAGAGTTGGAATTGAGGTGGAACACATTAAGGGTTTAGTTGTTCCTTCGAGTTGTTTGCTTGCGCATGTAAATTCTTAAATGTGTGTAAACCAAATGCACATTGGTTTAGTTCTGTTAATTGGATGAAGTGTTTATTTGAGTGTGTTTGGAGTTGTGCAAAGTTAGCATGGGTTTTATTTGGGTGAAAGTTTTGGGCATTACAGGGAAAATTTTTACCTATCATATACGACCTCAAAACACAAAAACATAATACATCTTATCAATTTATAACATTGATTGCATACAACTCAATCATAAATAATTTTACCACAAAGGTAGGGACTAAATACTACATGGACCTTATTTTTAATCTGATACAAGAGCTAAGCTAACATCTATAAATCACATTATGATTGGTTTTGTACTTATCACAATGGTGTTAGGGCCAATCATAGGGTTTATATAAACAAACTGCTATTTATTTAAAATTAGTGTAAATAGGTTTAAACCTAAATGCTTTCGCTGTTCACCCAATATTACATGGTATTCAAGATGATAAAATCTGATACTAATATGTAATGTACTATTTTCCCAAATTTAAATTCTCAAAAAATAATTAAATAATATCTATTTTATTCACTATTTAAAATAAAATAATGTAATGGGTAAGTACAAGGAATTGGGGGGCCAACATGGAGTCTTAAATGGACATGTTTTTACTAAAAACCATGAAACCTTGATCTGTATTGATTATTTGAGATATTTACACTCATAATTTGAAGATGTCATAGGAAGATGAATTGTAACATTTCGAGTCTATTTTCTAAACTACTACTTTTTTTTGAAATGGTTAAGTATAAGTAGGTCAAATATCATAAATTTGAAGAGGTGGTATTGTTTACAAAAAAATCATACTAGATAGTTGTTTGTGTACCCCACCATTTTTTGAACATCATTTGCTTTTTATTTAAACCCCTTGGTAGAAAGATAGTTAAGATCATCTAGTTTACAATCTATATTTTTAAAAATTAATTAATGAATATATATTTTTTACTAATTTCAAAAGTCAGTATAAACTGAAATATGATAAAAATGTATAGCCGATCGTGCGCCCCTTAACTACCTCAAAAAATATCAAAAAATTAGATTTGTTTTTTAATGTGTATAGAATTAGGTCTAGTTTGTAACCATATGTTTTTCCCCTTAGTTTGGACCAACAAATTAAAAAATACATAAAGAAATATGAACATGAATAATCGAGACATATAGTGCTAAAAAAGACAACTTAATCCATAAATATAAATAACAACCTTAAAGTTATATATATATATATATATATATATATATATATATATATATATATATATATATATATATATATATATATTTAGAAAGAGGAGACTTAGTCGATGTTGCATTACTATTTTCAAGGACAAATACTATAAAATGGATAGTGTCTAGCATGGGTAAAGTTGCATTTTATTATTATTGGTAGAAAACATGCATTTGGATATGTGTGTTTCAATTCCATGCCTAAGGTTTGAGAATACAATCCATTTCTGAGCCTTAAGGCATGTGCTAAAATTTCATGGTAAGTAACCATGTATGCAAAATTACTGCATTTGTGGAACTTATAACTTAGGGATTAAGGCTTAGGGTATATAGGGTTTAGGTTTTAGGGTATAAGGTCTAATAAAAAATGCAATAGGGCATAAAATAAATGTTATTTTATTGGGGATAAAATGATTTGTTTAGAGTTTTAAGAGTTTATGATTTATGGTTAGGAAATTGGGATTAGATTTAAGGGATTAGGGCATATGATTTATGTTTTAAGGTATATAACCTTGTAATCACAAAGGTAATTAGGGATAAATTGAGATCTTTGAACTTATTTGTGGCCACAAAATGTGATTTTGGGCTCAATTGGCCCCTACATCACCATAGATTGAGCGAATTAGTCTATTGGGGCAATGAGTGATGTGATTTGAGCCAAATTGAGCCTTGAAAAAATAATTGAATATTACTATAAAGGATGTTAATTATGGATAAATCATTTGGTTTAGGGTTTACAATTCAAGGATTAGGTTTTAGGGATTAGAGTTTCAGATATATATGAGATAGGGTTTAGGGTTTAAAGTCCAATCATGAAGATAATTAAGGATAATTTGAGCTGATTGAACTTAGATTTATGACCATAATGTGTTTTTGGGCATAGGGTTTAAATTTTAGGATGCATTAGGTCTAATTGTAAAGGTAATTGGGGACAATTTGAGATCCATGAACCTATTTGTGACTACAAAATGTGGTTTTGGGCTCAATTGGCCCCTACATCACCATAAATTGAGTGAATTAGTCAATTAGGGCAATGAGTGATGTGATTTGAGCCAATTTGAGCCCTATGAACTTAATTGTTATTATAAATGATGTTAGTTGCATAGCTAAATCATTTAGTTTAGGGTTTACAATTTAGGGTTTATGGTTTAGGGATTACAATTTTAGGTATATGTAAGATCTAAGGTTTATGGTTTAGAGTCCAATCATGAAGGTAATTGAAAACAAGTTGAGCTAATTAAACCTATTTATGAACACAATGTGTTTTTGGGAATAAGGTTAATGTTTTAGGGTGAATAAGATCAATTGTAAAGTTAATTGAGGCTCATTCAAGCTCCTTAAACCTATTTTTGACTGTAAAATGTGATTTTGGGCTCAATTGGCCCCTATGTCACCATAGATTGAGTAAATTAGTCAATTGGGGTAATGAGTGATGTAATTTGGGCTAAATTGAGCCCTGTGAACTTAATTTTTATTGTAAAGGATGTTAATTGCATGACTAAATCATTTGGTTTAAGGTTTATAATTTAGGTTTTAGGGTTTATGGATTAGAGTTTCACATATATGCGAGATAGGGTTTAAGGTTTAGAGTCCAATCACGAACGTAATTAAGGATAATTTGCCCTGATTGAACCTATTTGTGACCATAATATATTTTTGGGCATATGGTTAATGTTTTGCAGTGATAAGGTCTAATCATATAGGCAATTGAGACCAATTAAGCTCCTTAAACCTATTTATGACTATAAAATGTGATTTTGGGCTCAATTGGTCTCCAGGTCACCACAAATTGAATAAATTAGTCAACTAGGGCAATGAGTGATGTAATTTAGGCCAAATTGAGCCTTTTGAACCTCATTGTTATTGTAAAATATGTTAATTACATGTTTAAATCATTTGGTTTAGGGTTTATAATTTAGGGTTTAGGGTTTACATATTAAAGTTTTAGGTATATGCGAGATAGGTTTAGGGTTTATAGTCCAATCACGAAGGTAATTAAGGATAATTTTAGCTAATTGAACCTATTTATGACCATAATGTGTTTTTGGGCATAATATTAATGTTTTATGGTGTATAAGGTCTAATTGTATAGGCAATCAAGACCAATTTAAGCTCCTTGAACCTATTTGTGACTGTAAAATGTGTTTTTGGGCTCAATTAGCCCCCATGTCACCATAGATTGAGTAAATTAGTTAATTGGGGTAATGAGTGATGCAATTTAGACCAAATTAAGCATTATGAACCTAATTGTTACTGTAAATTATGTTAATTACATGAATAAATCATTTGGTTTAGGGTTTATAATTTAGGGTTTAGGGATTAGAGTTTTAGGTATATGAAAGATAGGGTTTAGGGTTTAGAGTCTAATCATGAAGGTAATTGAGGATAATTTGAGCTGATTGAACCTATTTATGACTGCAATGTGTTTTTGGTCATAGGGTTAATGTTTTAGGGTGAATAAGTTCTAATCGCCACCCTCAACATGTTAGCAATGTTGGTTTTTAGACACAAGGCCTCAGAGGTAGAGACACCCAATTTGGATCGAATGTTGACAAAATTTATTTTCAATGTCGCTTGAGGTCAGAGTGGATGCCCTATCTCCTAACTGGGAGTGATCAAAATACAAGAATGTTCTAATATATATTAATATCCACCCTTGACATGATGATGTTAGTTTTTAGCCATGAGGCTGAGAGGTAGAGATCTCTAGCTTGGATCACATGTTGATAACATTTGTTGTCAATTTTGCTTCACGTTGAAATGGGTGCTCTATCTCCTAACTAGGAATGATCTAAGGCCAAAAATGTAGTCTTAGACATTAATCACCACCCTTGACATGTTGGAAATTCTAGTTTTTAGTTTTGAGGCCTCAAAGGTAGAGATCTCTAACTTGGCTTGAATGTTGACAACATTTGTTGTCAATGTTATTTGAGGTTAAAATTATTACAAAATTACTATCCTCATGTATTTCAAGGTTGTGGTAGTGGGAACACATGTAATTTTCACATTTCATAGTGTTGGATGTGATGGATTCGTAATCAGAGGGTCAGGAAGTGAAAATGTCTATTAGAGGCAAATAACATGTCTCTTAACTATGTAAAAGTTACATTATAGGACTGACCATAGAATATTATACCATGAATTCATATATTACTTTTGGTTCATGGGATTTTGTGTACACATATGGGAATTAGAGATACATAGGATGGTTTTTTTGGTTCATGGATATAGCTTATAGTTTCTTTTTTATGCCTATCCAAAATTTGCCTAGAAAACATTAATTTTACCTTATAGGGAAATGCCATCTTGAGGCTAGAATGGGTGCTCTATATCCTAACTAAGAGTTATCAAAGGCCAATAATTTAATCATATACATTAATCACCATTTTTAATGTGATAGGAATGATAATTTTTATCCATGAGGCCCTGAAGTTATATATCTTTGACTTGGCTCGCATGTTGACGAAATTTATCATCAATGTTGCTTGAGGCTAGAATGGGTGATACATATCGTAACTGGGAGTAATCAAAGGCCAATAATGTATAAATAGATGTTAATCACCACCCAAAATGTGTTGGTGATTATAGTTTTTATCCATGAGGCCCTAGAGGTAGATATCTCCAACTTGGCTCTCATGTTGATAACATTTATTATTAGTGTTGCTTGAGGCTATAATGGGTGCTTCATCTCCTAACCAGAAGTGATAAAAGGAAAATAATGCATTATTAGACATTAATAACCACCCCAAACATGTTGGTGATGCTGGTTTTTGGCCACGAGGCCCCAGAGGTAGATATCTCCAATTTATCTTGCATGTTGACAACATTTGTTGTCAATGTTGCTTGAGGCCATAATGGGTGATCTGTCTCATAATTGGGAGTGATCAAAGGAAAAAAATCATTATTATATTTTAATCACCACAATAACATATTTTAATTTTTAATTTTTATCCACGATGCCTTGGAGGTATAAATATCCAACTTGGTTTGCATGTTGACAACATTTATTGTCAATATTGCTTGAGGCTAGAATGGGTGCTCCATATCCTAAATAGGCATTCTAAGAGGCAAATAATGTGGTCCTAAAATCAATTATAATATTTTTTAAACTTTAATAAATTATCATCCACCTTATAAAGAGATAAAATGATCCCAAGTCACTTCAAAACACCTCTATGTCCCCTATAGGGTAACAAACAAGCAGTTTAGAAAGAATTTTTTTTTGGGAGTTTTATGAAGATTTTTTGAGTTTTTATAACTCCCATAGGTTTTTACCATTAAAACATATCCAATTATCCTAATAAGGGAACTAGGTGAGCTTTAAAACTCATTTTTGAGCCCCCAAACTAATTCAGGGCTTCTTGAGGCTTAGAAAGACCAAATTTGGTATTTTTGGGAGTTTTAGGTGGAGTAGAGGGATAAAAAATTTCATGGAGGTATATGAAAACATGAAAATTATGTTCCAATCCTCATTATGAATTTTCTCTTCCCAAATCAAGAAAATTCACCAAGTTATAGGTTTTCACTATGCATTTAAAAAGTTTTACAATATGACAAAGTGACATATGAGATATCATACTTTTTTAATCATTTTGAGGAGTTTTAAATCATCTCATGAGGTGTCAAGAAGGTATATAAATGTGGTATAGGTAGTTATACAAGTGTGTAACCCATCAATCAAGGAGGGTAGGGAAATTTCAAAGGGGAAATGACACATCTCCTATGCCAACTCTCTAGAAGGCCATCATAACACCAAGTTAACACATGTTGAGAGGGATGATAAAACTATTTCTTTCCTCCTTTGAAAATTTTAACTAACTTCATGAGTAAGATAAGGCCATCATCCCTCTTTTTTAGTGTCTTGTTGCACCAAAATGTCCATAACTTATGTTTGGTCCATACAAAGCACATGTCTATGAGAGGAGATGTGGACAAAACTTAGTCCCAAAGAAGCCTAAAACCCTAGTGGGACATTTCTATAATAGATTGTAGTTGTTAAGTCTAGTCTTTAAAGCCAACAAGGGGAAGTAAGTGGATAAGGTAAAAGAGTGGAGGTCTAAGCTTGTGAGAACAATTGTTTGAGATTGAAATGAATATGCTAAACATGAGAGTGGGGTTAGGAGTGAGCAAGAAGGTCTTAGGGAAAAGAAGTAGATTTGACATACTTTCATAATAGGAAGCCTAGGTAGGTTAAAAATAGAATGCAATGTTAAGAAAACAAATAGTCTTACCATGTTGAACCCATTCCCAATCAAATTTTTGAAGCCAATAAGGGATACAAGTACAATATTTTTGTCTTCCTTCAATATATATTGATTTTAATTAATGATAATATCTTGTTGATTATACTTATGACTCCTTCCAAATCCTATTATAGCACACTCATATATTATTTAATATATATTTACTTATAATCCTACTTGTAATAAGGGGTATATCAAATTCATACCTAAGATTGATTATCACCTAGTTTAATAAATGTGATATTTTAAATTATGAAAAGGAGGGTATTGTTGGTGGACTAGAAATAAAATAAAGTTGTCATGCCTTTAATCGGCCAAATTAGGTAAATGAGCATAAATTTGGATCAATTATTTTAATCCACCCAACTTGTACCCAAAAACCCTCTTTACACATGACATATAAAGTTAACATAATGCAAAGACAATTTGACATCTAAATGTATGACTTCCCTAATTTAAGTGTTGAAGGTGGTTTGGAGGTTAGGGAAGGTATATGAGAGGAGATATGGCCAAAAATCAGTCCCAAAGAAGCCTAAAACCCTAGTGGGATGGGTCAATAATATAGTGTCGCTATTAGGCCTAGTCCTTGAAACAACAAGGGGAAGTAAGTGGATAAGGTGAAAGAGTAGAGGTCTAAGCTTGTGAGAATAGTTATTTGAGATTGAAATAAGTATGATAAACATGAGAGTGGGGTCAAGAGTGAAAAATAAGGTGTCAGGGGAAATCATAATCTTTAAGAACATGAATTAGGATTACTAGGCCTTGTAGCTCTACCTAGGCAAAAGTGGAAGATAGGTACAAGGAAGAGTTCGGGCCTTCAAAGAAGGTTGGTTGGCATGTTTGAGGATAGGGTAGATGGTTAGAAGCTATTGGATTTGAATCTAAGCGCATATAAATAATTTAGATGAAAATAGGCCTATACAAGCCTAGAAGGTGCATTGAGAGAGTGAGACAAGATTTATTGTAAAAGGAGAGTGGAGATTCTAGAGTGAGTTAAACCTTGAGAGGTGATTGAGGTGAATATCAGAACCTAAGGAAGTATAAGAGAGTGAAATGGTGCTGAAAATAATATATTCTACTAAGGAAGTCCATGAACCTAGTGGAAAAGAGTAAGGATAAAGCATGAGCCAGGTGAGTTTGGGATCAACATTGCAAATATAAGTATCAAAGGCAAATGTTTTGTAGAGGTTTTTATATGATCATATTTTACTTAAATCAAAACATATTGGTCATGTAAGACCAATATAAGAGAACAGAGTATGAAATATTGTAAACAAAGGTTTGCAAAAGAGTAAGAAAGATATTCAAAATCAAAACAAATTATTGAATAATATATTAACATAACTATATGAAAAGTTTCCATGCATTTTAACAACATTTGATAGACTACAATGTTTAAAAAGTGAAATGTTGAATAATATATGTATATATATTATATCCATAAAATACATAAAGGTGTATAAAATGTGAACACAATACAATATCTGAGGTGAATACCATATAGGCATACAACAAGATGTCATAATACATGATCTCCTAATCATCAAAATGCATTTCTCTATTTGTATTTCTTGTTAAAGCCTCTCCCTTGGATGCCTTGCTCACAATTGAAGGTCTCTAAGTGGATTGACTATGAGTCCTCTTTGAATCCAAAATTGCCTATAACTCTAATTATTCATATGCAACTATTGTTATAAATTGTACATGTTGTAATAAGATTTTTACAAAATTAACATGTTAAAATTTTCAAATCATACAAAAATTATTCATAGGTAAACTTACCTCAAGCTGGTAGTCATGGTCAATTTGATACTGACGCTCAATAGGTCGCTGATAGGTTCACTTTAGTGAACAAGAGTGTGAAACAAATCACTACTATGAGTCAATGACCTGTTCTTGATGATGGAAGGCATAGGTCCATAAAAAAATATATACATACAAAATAAAAATTAAAAATTAGCTCATAAACTAAATCATTGAAATATAATATGAAAAATTACAAATTAAATTGTCTAACTATACCATGTCACCCCTGCTAATCATTTCAACAGGACTAGAATACATCACTAGAGGAGTCTGTGTAGACAATTGTTTGTGCATCAACTATTTGAATAAGTATAGAAGACAATTAGAAAACACACATCCATATTTACAATTAAACATTATGTAATATATAACTAGAAAATTTACCTTGAAGAGTTGCTATGCAGATGAAATCATAATAACACCTACATTTGTTCCCTTCCTAATAGATGATGGAGTGCCTTTAGTGGTCATCAACTGAACATAAAAAAATATCATTGTCAGTCACTTAAAAATGCACACACACATAACATATATGTATAATTAATAATAACATTAATTAATCATTATAAATTACCTCCATATAGGTATAAACTATGGGTGCACTTTGAGCAACACATGTGCTCATCTAGACTCTTTAAACATGTTGCAACATAAAAATAACTCATATACATCAAATTACCTTTTAAATTATACAAATATTTTAAATTTAATAAGTCTAACATTTTTTTTGTTATAATTAAAGTATTAAACATACATGGGAAGTGTTAGGCAAGGTGACAGGATGAAATGTAGATGGTTAAAATATAAAAATATTGATATCATCTAGGCCCATGGAAAAACCACTATGTGTGGATTACATGGAATCATCCTCATCCTCATTAGGTCTAGTGCATGCATCACCACATGATTTTCACAAGTGATCTCATTGGGTAATAGTGCTAAACAAAGCCTCACCACATCCACCCTCCCCAAGAGGAGTATGAGAAACCTAGATTGTATGCTGGATGAGGGTGTTAATAAGTTCCTTAAGCACATGCAAGGTATCAATAGATATAGTCTACCTAGATATAGAGAGTAGTGTCTCAAGAGGATGGGGTTTATTAACATGTGCTCTTGATAGCTTATTAGGTGCACATCATGCCCCTAGCCTATCCTGTACAGAGCCCTTTACCCTTCCCTAGAACTCTAAGAAATCAAAATAATTTGGGATTTCATTCAACACAAACTCATAATACAATTTTATTAAAAAATAGAGTAGGACATCATTATTATTACAAGGTGGGTGATTAAAGACCATCCACCATTAGTCCCAAATTGTTTATTTTATCAAATCATGAGTGCATAAATGGATTGGAATCCATTTGGCTATCACATCAAAGTGGTACAATCGTCTTCCCATCAATGAATACAACAAAAATTTGAGGTTTGGTTATGTGTTTATTTTTCATAATGGTTGTTGATAGTTGTTTATAATATTTTTTCCTACAACTATTTATATAGTCATGAAACTTATCAATTTAACTTGTTAATCACTCCACTTGATCTAATAATATTTGTAGTGTGTTTTCTAGGGAAATTTGGTTGGGGTTGTTTAAGTGTAGATCCCTTAATGACCTAATTAGATTCTCAAGTTTGAGCTTATTTTATACTATGCATCTTGCTAAATCCTCTTGACTACATTGGGGAACTTGAAGAGCTAAAGGAGGGCTAAGAGGGTCTTATGAGGGAGGAGGGTTTTGCATGTGAGGAGGGATTGGAGGGTTAGGATGGATAAGAGGGTTTTGGGGGTTAGGTGCTGACACATTAACCACTACACATGAATATGTATGAATTAAAAAACATAAAAATAAAAATACAAAAAAATGGAAAAAACTAGGGTCTAATTTCACTAAAATATGTTGTCTTACCTCTAACTCAGCATGGCATTGTCAAATCGAATGGTGGGTGGCCCCAAAATGTGAAATTTTTCTTGCTCAAACTTGCTGCTAAAAAATGTGGGTTTCGTCTTCCTTATTTTTCTCATGGTTTTTGCTATGTGAAATTCCAAATGATTTGGCTTTCACATTTTTTTTTTATTATATAAAAACTACATATGCATTTTTATGCATATGCAGCTTAGCCTCAGTAACCACTGAGGCTAAGTTCAAGAACCACATATGTGAAATAGTTATTGGGGTAAAAAACATAATTCTATCCACTTTTTGGTCCCCTAACTTCATGCATACACCCTAATTTTTCAAAATAATATAAAAATATTATATAAATTTATTCAAGTACACAGTTCACAAAATAATTATATTTCATTAAATTAGAGTCTAAATATATATTTTGGTTGGGATCTTTGTAAATTAATCATAATAGGGCTGATTTGGAAGAACATGTATCATTGGTAACACAAATAAGAGTCTTATCAATTTTCACATAACTCAACCTTGGTTAGGACCATCATGAATGTACCCTATACTACTTGTTGGAAACAATTTGCATGCCCCATCTCAAAGCCTACAATCTCTTTATCTTATGATTATCATCTTGAGTTTCTTTTTTATTTTAATTTCTTGTATGCTTTCAAATCACTTCAATCAATATTTTAAATACTCAAATGTCATTATGATAAATTCACCTTTTCATAATTTATTATATATATAATTATATTTTAAAATAAATACCCACATTCTTGGGTATTGACATATCATATATTTTTTTTGAAATTGAAACTTTTTACATTTAAATTTATGTGACTTCATGTTTTTTTAAGACAATATCACACTATGGGTAAATGTTCATATAACAAATATTCTCAAAAATTATTTCATATAGTCAAAAACTCTATATTTTGAATTATAAAATACATTGGACTAATAGATGCAAAATAAATACAAAGTTTTAAGTATAATACTTCTATTAGTCCTTGGAAACTTTACCGTGAGCATGGTACATTCATCAAGAGATGTGGATAGGAAATAGAGATTAAGAGGAATTGAATACTAAATTCTAAATTACCTTTAATTTATTGGATCTAGATATCCTTAAGGGTCTATCATGATTTGAGGAAAACATTCCTACTCATGCTTAAAGATACTACAATCTCCCAATTCAACAATATTAAGACATAAACTAAGGGAATGGGCAATTTGAATGATTGAAAACCCATTGGGTTCATCACCAAAAAGGAAAAAATAGATAAGGATCCACTAACAACCAAATAAAAACTATCATATGAAATAATATTAGAAGAAAAAATGGCCTACTTTAGAAATTTTACCAAGAAAGAACCTGATGAAGAAGAAGATAAACTGAAAAACGTAAAATTAGAGATTAAAGAAGGGGAGCAAGAGATCATTGAAATAGTTGAAGATAAAACACAATATTTATATCAACTAATAAAGTTATGAGAATAAAATATAGTTGTATAAAGAGATCCATTATTGTCAAGGATAGGGATTACTAGGGTGAGGAGAAAATTTGGAAAATGATAGAATTCCTAAGGAAGTAGGAAGATATAATCATGATAATGTTCACATAATTTAAAGGGATAAAATAAGAAGTTGGAAATAGGAAAATTCATATAAAATAATATGTGAAATTAATTGAATAGAGACTTTACCATTTAAACCCTAATGTGAACTTAAAAGTGAAAAAGAACTAGATAAAATGTTGGTAGGTGGTATAATCATGCCAATGGAGGATTTATATTAGATAAGTCCCATAGTGATACAAAAAATGAAAACTATAGTGCTATGGATTTTTCTTACTATAAATATTTAAAAAAGGTAAGTGTACACAATTGTTTATCTACACCATTCATAGAAATGTTGTAGGAAGATAAATATACTCATTTACTGGTGTTTTTTCAAGATAACACCAAAATATAGGGATAAAAAAAATAATTATAAATGTTGAGTAGTCTTAAATTTAAGGATGAAGTGTGCACTTCTCTAAAAATAGATCAAGAAGGACTAAATAAAGATAAACCATATATTAAAACAACACCATATTACAAAGAGGGTCAGCCAGTCTCAAAGAGACTATTGATAAACCCAATCTATAAAAATAATAAGATCAAGAAGGACCAAAAAAAAGAAAAACAATACAAGAGGAAGAACATCCCATACCCATAAACAAGGTATACACACTTGTTCCCCTTCAAAAAAGTACATAAATAAATGTCAAAGAAAAAAAATGAGGATTAAGAGTCCATAAAAGTAGTTAAGTCACATTCATGAATTCACTAAGTGCTATGTTCATATCCCAAACATGTTCTTATTGATTAACCCTAGTATCAAGCTTGATATTATGTGAATTAGATGCTGATTTGGACAAAAAATCAACAACTTGATTTCCTTCCCTTTTAATATGGTTCCATTGAACACATTTAAAACTTGAATGAGGATGTCAATGTATTTCTTACATTCATTCAGATGCCACTACTAGAATTGAGGGGATACTTTTTGTTGAAATGATCAACCAAAATTTTAGAATCAGATATCATAATAATATCAGTAAGGTGCTTTGACTTATCTATTATAAGAGTTTGGAAAATAACCATAACCTCAACATAGTTATTAGAGGTAACACCAAGAATAACAGCAAACCAAAACTTAACATTGCCATGATGATCAATAAAAATACCTCCCATACCAAAATTTACAGATTATCTTTTGAAGCTCCATCAACATTAATTTTAACCAAGTCAAGAGGAGGATGAACCCATTTAATGGGTTGATGATGCTGAGAACTATTGAAAGAGGCTTAAGAGAGAGATGCCCTAGGGATACCAAGTCTTATTAAGTCTTTGAATTCCCACCAAGAACCCGCTTAAAAATATTGAATCCAAACTTTATAGGTTTCTTTTAAATTAGCCATTATTATAAATAAAAGGAAAATAAATATGTTAAAATAAAAGGCAAAAAAATATATTAAAACAACACCATATTACAAAGAGCATCAGCCAGTCTCAAAGAAACTTCTGGAAAACCCAATCCATAAAAACAAAAATACCAAGAAGGACTAAAGAAAGACAAACAATACAAGATGAAGAACCTCCCATAGCCATAAACAAGGTAAAAAATATATTAAAAAAAAATTCATATAACAAATATTATCAACAATTAGTTCATATAGTCAAAAACTCTATATTCTGAATTATAAAATGCATTGGATTGATAGATGAGAAACAAATACGAAGTTTTAAGTATAATACTTCTATTAGTCCCTAAAAAATTTATCGTGAGCATGGTAAATTCATCAAGAGATGTGGAAGGGGATTAGAGATTAAGAGGAATTGAATACTGAATTCTAAAGGACCTTTAATTTATTGGATCCATATATCCTTAAGGGTCTATCATGATTTGAGGAAAGTAAAAACATTCCTACTCATGCCTAAGGATATTTCAATCTCCCAATTCAATAATATTAAGACATAAACTAAGGGAATGGGCAATTTTAATGAATGAAAACCCATTGGGTTCATCATCAAAAAGGAAAAAAATAGATAAGGATCCATTAGCAACCAAATAAAAACTATCATATGACATAAGATAGGAAGAGGAAATGGACCACTATATAAATGTTACCAAGATAAAACCTGATGACTAAGAAGATAAAACAAAAAACTATAATTAGATATTGAATAAAGGGAACAAGAAATCATTTAAATAATTGAAGACAAAACACAATACTTGTACTAATAAAGTTATGAGAATAAAATATAATTGCATAAGGAGATCTAATATTGTCAAGGATAGAGAATTACTATGGTGAGGAGGAAATTGGGAAAATGATAGAATTATTAAGGAAGTAGGAATATCTAATCACCATAGTGCTCACATAACTAAAGGGGACAAAAAAATAAGTTAGGAATGTGAAAATTCATATAAAAGAATATGTGAAAGTAATTGAATAGAGAATTTACAATTTAAACCCTAATGTGAAATTAAAAGTGAAAAAATAGCAAGATGAAATGTAGAAAAGTCCCATGGTGATCCAAAAAATGAAAATTATAGTATTATGGATTTTATTTACTATAAATATTTGAAAAAGGCAAGTGTGCATAATCCTTTACCTACACCATTCATGAAAATGTTGTAGGAAGAGAAATATACTCATTTACTAGTGGTTTCTCAAGATATTACCATCTCAAGATAACACCAAAATTTAGGGATAAAACAAAATTTGTGATAAACTAGGGGTCATTCATGTATATATTCATGCCACTTTGACTAAAAAATGCATCCTGTGGGGTTTAACTTCACAATGTAGAAAGAATCTAGATAATTCATCCATGAATTTTTATAAGTAAATTTAGATAATAAAAGAGTATATGGATTGTTGAAGGATTATGTGCAACCAATGATATTGACATTTGGAAGATGTAGATATATGAATATATTATTGAATCTAAAGAAATGTGTTTTCTTAACATATTTTGGATCACTCATGGGACATATTATATGTAAAGAATGATTAATTTTGGACCCTTTGAAAAAAACTATAATCATAAGCCTATCATTGCCAAAAACTTGGAAGGAAGTCCAAATATTATTGGAGTATATTGGATATCACCATAGCTTCATAAAGAAATATACAATAATCATTGTAACCATAAAATAATCATTAAAGAAGAAGAATTAACAAGTGATATAATGGACATTGGAATGTTTAATGACATTCTAACACTTTGAAAAATAAGATCACTAATGCATCAATTTTATTTTTTTGATATTGTAAAATGCCCTTCTATGTAAATGTTGATGAATTAGCGATATCTACAAGAGCAATGTCTGCATAACCAAGGGTACATATGTATAATCTAATTACCTTCATAAGCAAGAAATTGGTTATAGTGGAGATAAACTACTCAAATATATAAAGAGAGGCATTGGCAATAATATATGCCCTCCATTAATTTTGATGCTACCTCCATGCTATTCCATTTATGTTTTACATAGATCATAAGCCCTTAAAATATATAATAAATATACTATTGATTTGGGGGAGAATAAAAATATGGATAATGTTGTTATGATATTTTAATTTCAAAATTATGGTGGAGCTAAGAAAGACAAATAATGGGTCATATTACCTATCAATATAATATACATTGGGGAATATAGGTCCAATTAACTATGAGTTTCCAAGTGGACACTTTTCACATAGAAGCAATACTTCATGAGATGGTATGTATTTTCAAGTTTTTTACAACTTAGGAGTTCCATGAAGGGTATGGGAAGATAGAACTATGGCTGATGCTAATTTTAAATGTTCCCCTTCACATTAATAAAAGGAGTTCTATTTAATAATATAAGATAATTTTTGAGAAGGTAGTTTTAAGACATGAAAGATATTCAATACTTAGAGAAACACATGATGGAATAACTATAAATAATAATTCAAGATATGTAACTGTAAATAATATTCTAATAGTATGCCTATGAAGGCATATAGTCTTCTAAGATGCACACAAGAATAAAAAACTATGGAGTACATGTCATATGGTGGTGAAACCTAATGCATGATATGGAATTCTATTAAGGCATGAATTAGCACTAGTGCCCTTTGAAAAATTAGTAATTAAATTTATAAGTCCAATAAAAACCTAAAACTAAGACAAGCAATGGGAGATTTATAAAGACTAGATTTGAGTACCTAACAAGAGGTCAATGACCATACCCACAATGGATTTTACCACTAAAACCTCAACCAATTTTTTTTTGACAACATTATAATGAGATTTGGGTTTCAACTTAGCATCACAAGTGAAGAATTGATGTGGTATATTATGAAAACATGTCATATAATTATCCCATATCATCCATAGGTAAAATATCCTATATAATCTTTCAATAAAATATTATAGAAAGTGTTGACCAAAATTAGTAACATAGAGATGGAAAACTAGAACACCAAGATACTTGTGGTATTGTGAGATTATACACAACTTATAAATGTCTTAAAAAGTATTTTTATTTCTAATTTGTATATAGATTAGAAGTTATGGTATCCATGAAATTCATTTTTCAAATATTAAGATTAGTGATGAAGTATTAAATCAATGAAAATGATTAATTAATTGATAGGCATACATAGTTAAGGAAAAGTAGACAAAAAACTATTCATAGTGGTGTACAATCTGATATAGGAAAAGAGAAGGCAAAAAGCATGGTATGGATAGCATATAAAAATAAAATAATTTTAGATAGGAATTAAGGTACTAATTTATGACACCATCTACAAAAATCTAGGTAAGTTGGAAATCAGATGATTAGATCTATATAAAATAGAAATTTTAGAATTAGGATAAATTAAAATCCATACTTTATCAAGAATACCTAGGAAAGGCTATGTGAATGGGTCTATACTAAAAGCCTACATTATATGATAATATAAACAAGTGTAGGAAAACAATAAAATAAATGAAAATAAAAAATAAATAATATGGGGACAAAAAAAAGAAAAAATATTTAAAAAAATTAGAAAAATATATGTTACAATTTTTTTAAAACAAAAACACAAGGAAAAGATTAAATTTTTTTATAAACAAATAAGAAAAAGACTTAAAAAATTTACAATAAGGTAAAAAAAGACAAGACATAAAGAGAAAGAGAATATAAAGGAATTTCATTTACCATAACATTTAACCATCAATGAAAATGGAAGCGAGAAAAAGACATATCTTGAAGTCAATCTTGTTCAATGTGTCAACCTTGAGCCAAAGCTGAATGAAGAGAGAAGAGAGTACGTAACACTTATGGTCTATAGGCTTTTAGGGTTTCCCCTACCTCTCATCACACAACTGATCTATCTAATCTAGATGGGAGTTTTTGACAACACATTTACTATGTTGAGTCAGGCTACCCATCTACCCCTTGGGTTGTTAGTCACCACAGTAGCCATGGTACTAAAACAAGCTCAAAATTTTGTCCTAGAGTTTAACACAAATTATTCATTCTGAATCTAATAGTTCTCTTCTAGATGTGGTTCTAAACCTACTTGAGTTTGATAAATCTTGCAATTATTTTGAAAATTTTACCCTTGTTACTTATTTTGTGGGTTGAGTTCCTCTAGAGATCCTTTTGAAGGAATGGGTTCATAACCATTATCAAAGCCATGGGGTGAAATTGGAATGAGTCCAAAACATCACCAAGAGTTTCTTCCTATTTTATTTCACAAACCCTAAAAAGTATAGAGATGTTGTTAACCATGACACTTGGTTCATTCACAACACCATGGTTATTTGTTCCCATTGGAATAGAGACGTTCAAGTCTTTGAGCAATAAGAAAAGCTTAAAATCCTAGTTTGGGTAGAGTTACCAGGTTTACCTCTACCTCTATGAAATTTTATCAACCAATTTATCAAACCTCTAAGCTACTTTATCTGCCATAAATAGCCAAAGTTTATACAACCCAGCCCTAGAGAAGGGTCTATGTTGAAATTAACCTAGCCAAGGATATTAAATAATCCATTGACATTAAATTTGGTAACAACCATTTATGTCAGCGTGTTGTCTATATTAACCTTATAAACACTTATTTTAGGTGCCATGATTTAGACCACATGATTAGGGAATGGCCCCTAATGGTCCCCATCCCTGTGGTCACTTAAGACAAAAGTGGGTCTGAGATAAAACCCCCATCCTCTAATGGGTGGAACACAATTTCCAATAAGAAAAATACTCATGCCCATGGTAATAACATACCTTAGCCAACTGTATCCCATCCCTTAGGAGGTCCAAGTTCCTCAACCCCTTCTGGTAAAGCCCTAACACTGACTCAAGTTAAACCCTCACCTTTTATCTCTTGGTCACTATAGGTGGTAGCTTAATTTATGTATTTTCCATCTCTTGTTCTTATGGCTCCTTTATAAAAAACCCTTTTAGGAGTGAATTATTTAGATTCAGATTTAGGATTGTAACCCTAAGCTAAAAGGCTATCATGCACCACTCATGTAGTCCCTTTCCCTTTGTAGATGAAGATTATGTGCCAAATAAAAGGTAACCCTTCAAGTTGGGAGTTTTTCCCTTTCAAGCTCATCTTTTAATCAATTTGTAGCCCTCTTAGACCTATCTAAGGGAAATGATATTATTTAGATGTTTCCCAATGAAAATTTGTTCTTGAAATGTTTGAGGACTCACTGATCTAACTCATAAATATATAGTCAAGAATAATTGTCATAATTTTGCTCACATGAAAATTATTTGCATGTAAGAAGTTAATTTTTTTGGATTTTTTCTTCATTCTACATCTCACACTATCTGGCTTGGGTCCATCTTCCAAGCCACCTATCATGAGTCTCTCTAGGGAGGATTTGTCACCTTGATGGCACCCAACTCATCTCAAAATATCATTTCTTGGGGTTTTGACCCCACCCATCAAGTGGTTTGGACTCTTTTTGCCATCATCATCCATGTTAATCTTTATGATTCTAATGATGTTATGGAACACACCCTACTCTAGAGATGGTTAGTTGATTCCCTCCCAGATGCACATTGGATTCTCTATCATGTATTTAACATGATTAAATCTATGGAAGAAAAATAAGGTCACCTTTCCATGAGATGGTGTGCAAGATAATGGTAAGCTTGGTTCTATCTATGAAATAAACTTGGGGTATTTGAATAAAATCATCATAGATGGGGTGATTCTAATTCCCCATAGTTCACCTAGTATAATTTCCATTAGGGAGAATATCGGGTCCCTAAACACCTTGATCATGTCCTTATTACTGAGAAAGACTTTTTATTTTTCAATCTCATCAATAGACAACATGTGTTTGTCATTCTATATTCTTTCTAATTTGACCACCACCCCATCTACTTTCACATACATTGGACTTATCCTCAAGTGAAACCCAAGAGCTCCCAATTCTACCTCAACACTTCCCACCTTAAACATGAGAGGACTATGGAGTATATCACCATGATTTTGAATTTGGACCCTAGGCCCATATGGGACATTGGTTGGATTGAGTGGTGGTTTGATGCTATAACCTACACCACCACCTTCTTGTAGATCTATGGAAAACAAGTGGCTATTTCTAAGAAACACATTTAGAATTACAAAAACTATGAATACCTTAGGGTTTCATAGGAGTTAGAAGATGCAATTTTAAACTCTCATTTGTAGACTCAAGATACCATGTGGAGGTAAAAGCTTCAAGTTATGGAGGATTAAAAGGCCAGAGGAACATAACTTCAAGCAAGGTTGCATTGGTTAAAGGTAGGATACAAAATGACCAAGGAAGTTTTTTCTCTCCTTTGATCAAGGCAAGATGCAAAAAAAATCAAATTCATTAGACGTGATTCAGATAGGATTACCAGACTTTCATATATCCTCTAAGCCTTTGTCCATCACTATAATGGTGTCTTTGTGGCTCAACCTTCATCACCTACTCATGAGGTTGCCCTCTGCCAATGCCTCAATGTAGTCCCTTAAAATCTCTCACAAGCTCAGAGAGTTGACTGTGATCGACCTCTTAGTGTCAATGAACTTAAGAATGCTATTATGAAATTGGATTATGATAAATCCCCAAGAATTGATGGTTTACCCTATGAATTTTTGCAAACCCTATGGGACACGATTGGTTTTGATCTCCATAGAGTTTATATCAAAGCGGTCTTGACCAACTCCTCAGGCCACCTCATCAATCAGGGCAACATCAAGTTCATCCCCAAGGCAAGGGATATTAAGGTAATTACAAACTACAAACCCATTACTTTACTGACTGTGTCCTAAAAAATCATATCTAAAGCTTTAGTTCTCATAATTAAGCATTTACTTTCCTTAATTGTGTGAAGTAAACAAAATGGGTTCATTCAAAATCAATATATTTGGGGCAATGTTATTTCTATTTAGGAGGGTATGGAATGGGCTTGAATCTCCAACTAGAAGACCTTATTCATCATGATTGACTTTGAGAAAGCCTATGACTGTATTGAATGGAATTTTACTATTTACATATTACATGCATTGGGGTTTGGCCCTAAGTTTGTTCATACTATCAATATGCATTTTGAGGATGCTGGGGCTTGCATCACTATAAACAACTCTCATTCACAACCTTTTGAGCTCCATAGGTCTATCAGATAGGGTTTCCCCCTGGCCCCTTCAATTTAAGTGTTGGTTAATGAAGATTTTATCTATCATTTGGCTAATTATGCTTCCAAAATGCTGGTCATAGGGATCTCTCTAACTAATTCTGACCATAATTAATCAATGGGTACTTTATTGATGACTCCTTTCTTAGCCTACAAGAGGATGAAAGATTTGTCAAGAATGTCATGGAATGTTTAGATATTTTTAACCTTGCCTCTAGGTCATATATCTAGTGGCATAAGACCTAGTGCTACTACCAATCCTTGTTACCCAAACCTCCTTGGTTGGAGGGATATATGTGGCAATGGAACCTTCTTGGGGTCTAGTTTAAATTTTTAGGCATTCCTTTTGATTTTAGGGCTTCTCCTATAGATATTTGGTCCTATGTGGTCCAAAGAGTGGAAAAAATATCTATTTCTAGATCACTTAGCCTTTAACCTTGATAAAAAAATTCTAGATTTGTTCAAAGGTGTTCACTACTACTCATGTTTACTACTTTTCTTATTAGACACCTTCAAATACCTCCTATGCAAAGCTTGAGAAGCTACTGAGTGTATACACCCTAAATTGGTCAAGAAACCACACATATCATTTATTTTCATAGTCCTTTCACAAGAGACTCTGATTGGAAAATATGAAATTTGTTCACATTTAACCATTTCTTTTTTTTTAAATCATTTTGGTCTTGTTCCATGCTCTAAACATCTTTTTGCCTATTGCCAATCATATGAATCCTTTCAAACAATCATTCCACCTTAGCTAGGTCATGATTTCTATGATCTTTCCATCCCCTTAGGTCCTTAGCTTGTAGGATATGAGCGCTAGAATGGGACTACAACACTGGTGCCACTAGTGTCTACTTTTGGTGCTCCTATCCAAGGTCATTTTGAGCTCTAATGATCAATTTCCTTTGCTTAATAAGTCCTAGTCCCTTTCTTAGCTTCATCCTTAAGTTTCCTAATGTCAACCAAATGCAAATAAATCTCCCAAATTTTAATGAAAGAGTCTCTTATATAAAGGACTACACAAGGCATTTTATATCTATCACTTACTACTTTGGCACATTAGACAATAAAAAAAATTAGTCAATAGTATAGAGCAACATTATGGATCACACATAGACTTGCATACCTGATCAAGGAAGGACCTAAGCAAAATTCATTCTTACATCTATCATGCACATTGATTATGTACATTCCCTAAGGGAGAACTACATTTGATTAGAGACCCTAGCTTGAGGGTTAATGTAGGTGGTGATTAGGACAATAGGAGTTCTAGATCATGTGATCATACTTTCCTTAACCCAGTTTTCCCCCCTTATACTTTTGATGCATTTGTTGTTTCCATGTGTGTAGATAGATATAGGGTTTTGAGATTGAAATAGATCTACAATGATATTTATTTACTTCTAGCCTCTGAAACGTCATAGGTAGGGTCACATAGACATAATGAACAAAACCCAAAAAGCTCAGGTCTCTTGGATAATTGTGGCAGGAGTAGACTACAATATCAGTGACACTAGTGTCTTATTTCGGTGCTCCTGTTCAATAAAAAATGAAGACCAAATCTTGATTTTTGACAATGTCCCAGTCCTACATCATAATTTGTAGCTACTAAATCATTCATTTAAGTCTATTGTTCTAGATAAGTTTATCTTTCTCCTTATGTAATTAATTTGATTAAATTATCCAAAACCTATATTTCACTATATTTTGATTGGTATTTCCCTCTTATTCTAGACCCTTTATTATTTAGGAACTAGACCCTAGTTTCCCTAAATAATAAAATAATCTGGTAAACCCAAATTACTTTGAACAAATCTAAAACCCTAGGTACTCTTAGGGTTTTTAATTCAAATTTTTGCAAAAATTAAATTTCAAATTTCTGATTTTTGTATAAATTTTTATGCATTCATTCTATTCAATATTGTTTTTAGAATTTAAACTATTGTAATAATTTTCAAAAATTCTAAAACCCTAACCAAAATCCCTAGATTTCTAAACTAGGTCCTCAAACCCTGAGCCAACCTCCCTTACAATTTTTAGAAAAGTATTTTGGAATTCTCGCAAATTGTTTAGAGTGTCTAAAATATTTTCAAAATCTCAATATTAATAGTTACTTGGTACAAAAATTAAATTTCAAAATTTTAATTTTTTTTATAAATTTTTATGCATTTATCCTAATCAAAATTATTTTTAGAATTTAAATTATTTCCATAATTTTCAAAAATTCTAAAAACCTAACCCAAAACCCTAGATTCCTAAACTATGTCCCAAAACCTCAAGCCTTCCTTGCAATTTTTAAAAAAATATTTTGGAATTTTTGTAAATTGTTTAGAGTGCCAAAAATATTTTCAAAACCTCTATGTTAGTAGTTATTTTTGCATTTATTTGCTTAATAGTACTTTTACATATTCTCTTTGGTGAAAGAAATAAAATGGCTAGTAAGACACTTCTTCCCTCTCATCCCACAGATCAATTTTTAATTTTTTCTCATAATTATGACAATGAATGGACAAATTTACAAAATTGCACATTAGCTAAAAATGTGGAAAATAATTTCATTTAAAATGAAGATAATTACTATTATTTTAATGAGGAATATGATGATACATGTGAAAGTGATAGTAAAGGAAAAGTAGATGCATCTTATTCTCTCAAAGCCATCTCTTTTATTCCTTCTTCTAAATAAAATAATTTTGATAAATGGGAAAAGTACTTTTCACCTCATTCTTCTATGCACAATGCACACAATGAAAAAATTAGTTATACACTTACAAGTGAACCTCTTATTGGTGATAATTTTCTTTCATGTGAACCTAATATTTATCTCTCCTTTGCAACTTCTATGTTCCAAATACAAAAATATAAAAGCAATAGAATCAATTTTCCAATGCATATTTCAAAAGATCAATCTCATGTTTCTAACTCTACTTTATCCAAAGAATGTCTAAATGAAAACTCTTCTTCTTTTACTTCTCATATTACAAATGAAAATAATGCATACACTCCATCCATGGATAACATAGATGAACATAATCTTCCACATTCACATGATAATTTATTGCATATTAGAAAGGAATTATTCTTCTCTTACACCTCTCCCTAGTAATGATGGAAGTGATAATGAGTATGATAATGAACATGCAAATGAATATGAAAATGAGAGTGATTATGAAAAATATTGCAATTTTGATAATTCATGGAACAATGATGATTATTATGTACATAGTGAAGAATAAAATTTATCTCATGCCTCTAACTCTTCTCTCATTTCTCCTCTCAAAAATAATGCACTCCCAAATGTTATTTTTACTTTTATGAATGATTATATTTCAAATAATGCACATGTTAATGTTAATATCACATATTCTACTCAATTAGAAGGTGATTCACTAAAACATAAAGATTCCAATGAACCTCCCAAGCTACCCCTCACTACAGTAGAACCTAGTTCTCTCTCTTCACTTAAAGAGAATGGTAGCCCAAATCCCTCTAGTAAGGTCCAAGTTAACATTACTCCCAAGGTTCCAATGAGCATACCCCCTCTTTATGATCCAATCACTAAATTTAGCATTCCCATGGCTAAAATTAACAATCAAATTCAATGATTAAATGAACCACTTAAAGATACTAATGTACCATCCTAGGAGATTATCTCTTTGATGCATGTAGTTAGAAAATGAGGCCTATAAGTCTTGGATGGATTCCAATGATTTACATGGTAATCCCATTTTAAAGACATTCATAAAAGCTTCATTGCATAAGCATTTACAAATACCATCATTCCCTCACTTTGATGGAACTAGATATCCATTCGTACACCTTCAAGCCTTTCAGAAGGCTTTGCTATCTCATGCAAGTCCTTTGATTCTACTGAAGTTAACCCATCAGACATTAGTGGGGGAAGTATAATTTTTTTTATTTCATCTACTTCTTGTTGGCTCCTTGCACACATATGATGACTTAGAGGAGGTATCTCTTAGATATTACATAACAAACATGGGTCCTCATATTACATATGAGAAACTTGCCACATTACATTAGAATACTTCAAAGCTAGTTAGTGAGTATATCTTATGATTCAAGACTCAAATGCTAAGATTGATATATAAATAATAGATTTAGAGATTCAAAATATATTTATTAAGGGGCTTTGCCAAACTCTCCTCAAGCATCTACTATATCAGACAGTCTTATTTCAGGTACTTATGCTATACAATTCTATCTTTGGAAAAGAAATTAGGATTGATTGAGGTAGATTCAGTCGATCAAATCACTATAGATTTCACAGCAATACCTACAACTCCTAGCATCCAAAATCCACCATGTCCTAAACAAGATAGGAGACCACAACTATAAAAGTAACTAGTTAAGAATATAGAACCAATTTCTAAAGCACAACCCATAGTATGTAATACAAAAAACAACAACAAGGCACCACTATAGTTTGATTTAGAGAGGGATAGCCCATGTGTCATATTATCATCACTATTAGATAGAAGGTTAATCACATTACCTTCTACTAATTGATGAGATCTACATCTCCTATATAAATAGACACATCGACCCTTTTGTAACTATCATCATATTCATGGACACATAGATAATGATTGTTATGAGCTCAGAGATTGCATTAATAGATGTGTTGATAATGGCATCATAGCATTTACATAGGGGGTACAAAGATCTCCTCCATCATAGAACCTTAGACCTCATTCATCCATGACTAAGTCATCCCAAGACATTCCTTTACAAGAATCATTAGTCACTCATCATGAGAGTAATACATGTTCTAGGATAGAGCCTCATAGCAGATATGCTATTCCACCTATTTATAAGGTTTGGAAACCAATCCAATGAGAATAACCTACATATAATATTATAGTCTGAGGAGTACATAGTGCAGTTCCATATACATATCTAGCAAAGTCACATGCATTACAACATAATACCACTCAAGAGAAATATTCACTATGGCCAAATTTTTGGGGTCCTATCTCACATCATAATCTACTATGGTTAAGATTAAATGAAACCACATCACAAAGTACTACTCCAAAGAGATATTCACTTTATCCAAAATTTTAGGGACTTATTTCATGTAGTAACCCACTACAATTAAGATTAAATGAACCCCTATCATAGGTTTTAGCTCCATCTCAATCTATTGCTTAGTCATACACATCGCAATAGAGGCCATAAGGTATATGATTATGAATAGATGAGCCTTCTTCAAAGCACATAGTTTCCATGACACGTCTAATAAAGTTACATTTTGTAGAATCTCCATGTATAGCTATAGTTAGTATGCAGTAGATAATATCAGATATAGAGCATATTCATACATAACATGAGTAATATGGGTTCTTATTTAGTTGGATATAAAGGTTTAAATAGTGATATAACATAGAGTGATATAACACATATTCATACCAGCATCAGTTCATAGCTTGACTTAGTAGGGAATTGATGGAGCCAAAGGTCTAGCTAGCCTTTGTATTCTTGAGCCACTCTCAAGGAAGTAATATGCATAGAGTGTTATCTTACATCCCCATATACTAACAAATAACATTCCTAATTCCCAATAACTATTTATAGCTAAAATCAACCTATCAGAATCTAGATCTTACCAAATCATATTTTTACCAACATTAAACTAACTTAATTTATCTAAATAATTTGCCAATTACAAAACCAACAATTTTTTTCTCACATATGATTACAAATCAAACCTACCATCACACTTATCAACATATCATGAATAATCAAATCACATCCAAAACAACATTTTTCCAAAACATATACAACCTTGAAATCAACTACTTCTAACTCAACTACTTGCAATAAACATAATAACATATTTCAAATCCCATAACACAGTATGCAAGAGTCAAAACCAAAAACTAGTATCTACACACACACACACATACACATAATAATGTTTTCAAAATGTATACATCATATCAAGATATAATCATCATGAATGGGCATCATTCCCTCACTCTCAATCTCACTCTCTCCTCCAGTGCTAGTCCCATAGTCCAACCTAGCACTAGTGGCCCCATGTCTCCTCAAGCTCTTGAATGCCTCTTGCACTGGCTCTCTCTCTCTAGTAACCAACCATGATCCTCATGCAAGTCTACATACCACCTCTAAAGCTTCATGTACTCATCCATAATCTACATACTCACTGATCCATAATCAGGTGAAGGTATCTTATGACTATCTATCTCAGCCCTCAACTCATCTCTTTCTCTTATTGTCTTAACATATGTAGCTATAGATATAACATCCATATCAAAAAAATGAGCATAAACACTAGCTGTAACTATTACTCGCTCTATCAATCCTTCCTCCACAACATCATCAGAAACATGCCATGTGAGCTCTCAGAGTGTAGACTCAATGATAGTCTCTTAGAATCCATCATCTCTACCTCCTCCCCCAGTAGGTGCTTCATCCTAAGCATCTACCACTCCATGTACATACAAAAGTACAAAATTATGTCAAACATATATTTTCAAAAAAATCTAAAACAAGAAATTTTTTTTACATAATTCAAATATAATCACTTCTTACCTTCCATCATCTGGATTGGTGCAAGATCCTCATACTCGAGAGCATCCCCTTCATTAACATGATATAATGGAGCCCACCAATGCCTATCCCACCATGTGGTATATGGCTATATAAATCCAACATCATCTACATCAGGAATATATATAGCCACATCTCATGCATTCAAGGGTAATGGTGATAAATCAACCTTAGTAGGCCTCCCACGAGCTCCTACCCTTACTGGTGCCCTCACACTCCTCACCCACACCCATGATTTTAGGGGCATATCTTGTGGTACCTCACACTATCTAGTCACATGCTCATATTAAAATCACTCGTACACTCCAACCTAGCAGTCATGTAACCAAAAATTGACCCTTATATACAACAACTACAATCCATCCTTAAGCTACCCAAGGAATCCTCTATAGGGCCTCCATATGATATTTTGAGCCACCAATCTATCTAAAACTCATCTATAATGATCTATCCCAAGAGATCAGATAGCCAATATACTCATCCAATGCTATCCAAATGGCTGTGGAGGTGCCCACCTCTCCCTTGATAATCTTATTGGCTGTACAACTGCTATGTGCTCATAAGCCCAATAATGCAATAAGGTAGTTGCACTCACACCACACTAAATATCTCTTGAGTAAACTTGTAAAGATCCCTGTATAAGTGGGAAAGCATAATACTACCCCATGAGAACACAGTGACATGTACCTCTACACTACGAATGATTCTATGCATCCTATATATAATCAAAACCCCATTCCCATCTATAACAACAAACAAAACTAAAAACATAGCCAACCACTTCTGCAAATGTGGAACACTAGACTATATTATAACTAATAGTAATACATCTCTATCACTACCTATCTAATATATGACTGAGGGTACACCAATAAAATACAAAGATGCATGATCAATAACATCATCACCCATGTCATCCTACAAAGTCACACACTATCCACTAACTGACAAATGTAAAATATGGTATACATACTCCAAAGTAATCATAATATCTCAAGTAGAAATCTAGAAAGTACATGTGTTTACATTCTACCTCTCACATAAGGTGGTAATTAGATACCTATCCCACTGCGTAGTGCCTAGGTCACACACATGACCTAATCTTGCACTATCCATCATAGCTCTCTCATCAGCTGACAAAGGTAACAATGTCAAAGTCTCCATCACTTGACCTTTACAAAACTCCCTCATCGATTCCTTACCCTACAAAAACACCAAAAAATAACATATATGTTAGTCAACCATGCCAAGGAAAACAACCAAGCTACACAACAATAGACAACAACTTAGAAACTTAAAAATCTAGCCTCAATGGACAACAATGCTATAAAAAGGACACTAATTCTAGATAATAGTGCCAAAACCTAGACAATAGGATTGACCACTAGATAGGAGCATTGTATCCTAGATAGGAACACTGAAACTAGTTAAAAATTTCCTAGGGTACTTAAAACAACTCAAAAATATCAAAAATAGGATTTTAAACAAGCAAAAATCAGGTGTTAGGGTTACTTACTAGGGTAACATCACCACCAGCCTCCACCTGGGCTACCAACTATTTAAAATGGGTCATGGTAGGTGCTTGTCTCCTTGGCATATCTCTCACTCTAGAGCTCCAAATTTCAACCTAGTCAATTTGCAAATGAATTGAGAATCAATCCAATTTCCTATATGAAACAACTTTCTCATACAAAGAAAGATACTATTTTTTCCATAATAAGAACCTTGTAGCTCTATTTTGTAAACCATTTTATTCCATGAAATCATGACAATGATACCTTTGACATCATGCAAGCCTTTCTCTCTTACTACATCATCTACCTACTATGTCATACACGTCTCTATACCTCTTTTATATCTAGACATATAACTTGGTCATAACCAATCAAAAGCTCTTTCAAATTTCATACAACTCAGTCTAATCAATCAAACAAATGCTCAAATAATTCAAATTATACCAACCTTGCATTTATTACTACACCACTAGTCATCAATTTTGGCTCAAACTCCTCTATCACAAGATGCCATGCCTATCCCTAAAAGGGGGTCATCATTGCTACTATTCCTATTCCTACACTTATCCAGTATACCCAACCACTCTCATAAGTGGATACACCATGGTTCTTACACCTCCAACAGTCAGATCATTAGGTTTAACTTAGAACAGTCAAAATATATGGTGATTTAGATTACATGGGTCACTCAACATGGTTCTTACACCTCTTGTATTCAAATTATCAGATTCAGCTCAAAATGGTCAAAATAAATAGTGATTCAGATTACATGGGTTACTCAACATTACTTAGGACATTTAGGAGGATATACCTTTAGTTTATAGATACAATGGTTCAAATCATATGGATCCATAATGATTTTAGTTTATAGATACATAGACTATTTAGATACAGTGGTTCAAATTATATAGATTCATAGTGACTTTGATATAGATTCAAACTCAGATACCAGATTTAGGGGCTTGCACATTAGTACACATCTCACACATATAGATTTATACAAAATGACATAGTTATAAGACCAACTAGTAGATTACAAGCATAGTGTAGTAGAGCACAGTGTTTGAATCTCCAGTTTTTCACATGGGGCATGTCACGATAGGTCATATCACATGTGGTTATACAGATTACTAGATTATACATACACATCACTCACATACTAGATTTGGGGGCATGGCATAGATGTTCATGTTATTTATCATCTAGGATTATATAGATGGAATGGCAAGACATGCCATTTTCTTCTTACACATTTTCCAAAGTTTTAGATTACACCTAGTTGTACCCAGGTTGTCACTAGGTTGGACCATATGGTTATCTACAGTGGTTGGTCCATAACATTACCTAGACCCAAACTACATGAGTTTGTGTGAGACTAAAGATAAACATTATTTTTGGGCCTCCAAGCATTTTTCAGTTCTAGTTTAGATATTCAGAGTAGGGGCATGACAAATTTTGCTCTTCACAATATACAACTTCTATACACACATTCTAGATTACATGAGTTTATGTGGGACAGAGGGCAGACATTGGTTTTGGGCCTCCAAACATTTCTCATTCCAGTCATATTCAACATGGGGGGAAAATATTTCCCTCTTTCTCCATATTATACATATTTTACTTCCATATTCAGTACAATGGGCATCCATTCTAGGGATTCCTTCTTTTTCTAGGCACTATTCAACTCTCCATCCACTTCCCTAGCTATGAAGTGATTTGGACACTTTTTATAGCACATTCATTTCTATGTAGGTTGGTTTAGGTATGCATTTTCTTTTTTATTTATTTTACTCTAGAACTTCATTTCATTACATCACTAGATTAAAAGGGGGGAGAATGTATACACCCTAAATTGGTCAAGAAACCACACATATCATGTCTTTTCATAGGAGACTCTGACTGGAGAATGTGAACTTTGTTCACAGTTAGCCAAGTCTTTTGTTTTAGTCATCTTGGTCTTGTTCCATGCTCTAGACATATTTTTACCTATTTCTATTCAATTGAAGCCTTTCAAATAGTCATTCCACCTCAGCCAAATTAGGTTTTCTATGCTCTTTCCATCCCCCTATGTCCCTAACCTGTAGGACATGAGTGCTAGAATGGGAATACAGTGTCAATGTCACTAGTGTCCACTTTTGGTGCTCCTATCTAAGGCCATTTTAAGATCTAACAGTCAGTTTCATTTTCTTAATAAGTCCCAACCCCTTTCTTAGCTTCATCCTTAAGTTTCCCAATGTTGACCAAATGCAAATAAAGCTCCCAAATTTGAAATAAAGAGTCTCTTATATAAAGGACTACACAAGACATTTTATATCTAGCACTTACTACCTTGTCACATTAGATAATAAAAAAATCAGTCAATAGTATAGCTCAACATTTAGCATCACACATAGACTTACATGCCTGATCAAGGAAGGACTTAGGTGAAAGTCATTCTTGCATCTACCATGCACATTGATTATGTATGTTCCCTAAAGGAGAACTAAATTTGATATGAGACCCTATCTTGAGGGTTAATGTAGGTAGTGATTAGGACAATAGGGGTTCTATATCATGTGATCATACTTACCCTAACCCAATTTTTCCCCCTTATGTTTTTTATACATTTGTTGTTTGCATGTGTGTAGATAAATATAGGGTTTCAAGATTGAAATGGATTTATAATGAGCTCTATTGACTTTCAACCTCCAAAACTTCACAGGCAAGGTCACACAAACATAGTAAACAAAACCCAAAAATATTAGGTCTCCTAGAAAATAATGATATGAGTGGACTACAACACTGGTGCCACTAGTGTCTTATTTTGGCACTCCTATCCAATAAAAAAATGAGGATCAGATCCTAATTTTTGATAGTGTCCCAGTACTGCATCATAATTTCCAGATCCTGAATCATTCATTTTAGTCTACTTTTTTAGATAAGTTTATCTTTCTCCCTATGCAATTAATTTTATTAAATTATCCAAAACCTGTATTTCACTATATTTGATTGGATTTTTCCCCTTATTTTAGACCCTTTATTTATTAGGAACTAGACCCTAGTTTCCCAAAAATAATAAAACATTGAGATATTTTTTATGGGCCAATTTTGAAGGCCACTAGGGCTTTCATCGAGTCTCCTAGGCCATTTATTTCCATCCTAAAGAAGCTGGTGGGTTGGGGCTTATTGACATAAAGCTTCAGGGCACCAATCTTGGTGCCAAATTGATCATCTGAAGCCTATAAAGTGATGAATCCTATAAAATTTACTATGGCACTTCATTTATTAAGTATGCCCTCTCAGTATAAAATATTGACAAGGAATAGAATTTCATAGTGTGCTTATATCACCTATGTCTATCTAAATAGGGGGCACATTTATCATGCAAAGTATCTGAAGCCCAAAAAAATCTCAAACCTCACCTTATTCAGTGGATGAGGGGTTTAGATGAGGTATTTCTATAAACTCTTAGTCATTATGATAGTCTCCTCAACTTACCTTTCATAATATCCCCTTTGCCATGGTACCTCAGATAAAAAGCTTAAGGTTATTTAAGAAGGGTATTCTCATGATTGGTGATCTATTTTGTAAGGTCTTTAGGGATTGGCTTCCTTGGTCTATGCTAAAGGTCAAATTCTAGCTTAATGAGGAAGATGTATAATCCATTGCCAAAATATAGAGTTTTATACCTAATGAGTACTTACAAAATATTAAAGTTTCCTCTCTCACATCGTGGTGGAAGGATTGGTCTTAGACTATGGCCACATCATTCTATCATTATTCTCCTTGGCAAGGATATAATTTATTAGCCCCTCAACACATTGCCATAGAGGCTCTTAATCATTTATGGTCTATCCAATCCCTTTATTGGGTTTGGGATAGGAAGTTTGATCACATTTTTGAGGCTTTTATTGAACCCAAAAAGGCTCACTTCCTTTGGTATATTCTCTAGTAGGGTTTGCCCATGAGAAATCACCTTAAGCACGTGGGGGTTTTTAATCCCACTTGCTTGGCTTGTCAATACCCAAAAATCATCAAACACCTCTTCTAAGTTTTCCCACATGATCAATCAACTTGGAGATGGATTCATACCATTTTCAAACCCTTCAAGCCTAAAATTTTCACCTATAAAATGGATCTCTTCAAGGACTCTACCCTTTTGACTACAAGATACAATAGATTTTGGCAAATTTTTCATACTGATATTTTATTTTAGATTTTTAAATCTAGAAATCAAGCATGTTTTAATAATGAGAATATGGAATTTTTTTTTGTAACTAAAAAATTTGATGTGACTGATAACATTACCCTCCAGATTTAGAGTCAATGATCTGGGCAACAATTTAGGTGACGGTTCCACCCCAATTGATGACGAAACTTCCGGGAGCCATAACTTTTGCACCGTAGCTCCAATTGACTCACCGTTTGAACCGTTGGAAAGATAAGAATGAGGAGAAAGTGGTGAGATGGTATGGAGATTTTATTTATGTATTTTTAACCCATAAAACTCAATGGAAATGCCCCAAATTTCAATTTGAGTAGTGCAATATAAAAATAGTAAGTTTCTAAAAATAGTAATTCCTTGAATTTTGTATTGTTTTAAATCATGGAAGTTGAACCACTTGATATACCTAGAGATTGGTGACATTACACATCCTCCCCCTACTTTAAAAATGTGTATAAATGAAGATGTAACTTGAAATGGAAATCAAACATCTCTTCTTAGAGATAAGCATATAGTTGTATTGCGATATTGAGTAATAAAACATCTCTTCTCAGAGAATTCATTATTACTATGTTATTTTTGTGCTCTTGAAATGTTTATCAACCAAAACTTTTGAGTTTTTGATCAATGGTATCAAATCAATTTGTCTTGAGAGTGTTTGATCCTGAGGACGAGGTCAGGCTACAAGAAGCTTGGGTGGGAAACAAGAGAACTTCCAAACTATCCACCTATTCACTCCAAATAATTTAATTAGTGGATGACACTGAGACATAAGATCCTTTCAAGGAAATGGTGAATGAATCCATCTAATGACAACAAGCATAGATGTTGGAATAATTTTCCCAAATTCTCCAATAACTCTCGATGGGAAATTCTGGCTTCTCATCTGAACTTCCTAGCTCCTCCTCCATGGACCATCATTTTAGTGCCCCAACACCCTTCAAGGTTTAGGTAAATTTTGATATTCCTACATTTGAAGGCAAAATCAATGCTGATGTAGTAAAAAATTGGTTGGATCAATTGTCTTCCTACTTCTCTATAAATAAATTCACCGATAAAGAACATATCACTTTTGCTTTTTTGAAAGCATCATTACTCATGAAAAATTGGTGGAAAGTGTATAAAAAAAGGTTCAATATAGAGGACATTGGACTTGAGGTGGAACCTACTTGGGATGATTTCATGGAAGTGGTAAAGGAAGAATACTATCCCATTGGATCATATGATGATTTGTACATACAATGGAAACAACTTTGCCAAGGTAAGGACCGATCTATTCAAGATTACACAAACATTTTTCATTCTTTGTCTGCAAGATTGGGCATCCAAGAAGGTGAGAAACATAAGACTCTCAAATATCATGGTGGACTACCATGGTACATATGGGGGGAAATGGAACTCTTCAATTTGGAAACCCTCTATGAGACATATAAATTCACATTGAAGATTGAATAGAAACATGGCAGAAAGAATATGAAGAGTCAACCCTCAAAATGGAAAAGTGATAAGGAAGGTCAAACACAAGGCCAAAATTGGAAGAAAAAGGAGTTTCAAGATAAGAAACCCCAGATTGGGAAGGTTGGAAAATGGTGTGATTACCATAAAACTAGAACTCACTCCAAAGAAGAATGTTGAGCCATAAAGTCACTACTTTCTGAGTCACAATACTCGACATCTACTACTCTATCTCATACACAACCTACAGTTGAAGAGAACAAAGAAGATATTGTAGATGCTGAGCCTGACACCATTGTCGCTTCATCACAAACCCATGAGGAAAGGCCAGATGATAAGGGAAGATTGTTCCACTCTAAATTATGGGTAAAAGGTAAGCCTTTGCATTTCATTCTTGATAGTGGGAGTCAAAAGAATTTAATCTTTGCTAAAGTTGTGAAGTATCTAAATCTATCCATGAAGCCTCACCCAAAGCCATACAATATTGGATGGTTGAGCCCAGGGAGAGACCTCTGTGTCACCCATCAGTGTCTTCTTTCATATGAAATAACACCTTTCCAAGATGAAGTCTTGTGTGATGTGGTCAATCTAGATGTTTGTGATGTACTCCTTGGTCAACCATTCATGTATGATTGACATGGCATTTATGAATCATGAACCCAAAGAATCACCCTCACTCTTGGAACATGATGCTATAGGGTACTAGAGGTACTACCTCCCACATCTGTCTCCGTGATCAGTGCCAAGCAATGTAAGAGATTGGTGGAAAAGACAAAACAATTCATTCTCATGATGGTCAAACCATAGAAATCCAAGAAGGTTGATGTTGTAGTCTTGACTACACAATCAAAACAACAACAAAATTAGATGGGACAAATCATAGGAGAATATGATGACTTATTCAAGTCACCCACATGAGTTCTACTGCATTGCTAGGTAAAACATTCTATTGATTTGATACTAGGGTCACCTTTGCCTAATAGTCCTATGTATCATAGATCAATTTTGGAGAATGATGAGATAAAAAGATAAATTTAAGAATTGATCCAAAAGGGTCACATCAGGCCAAGCTCTTCACCCTGTGGTAACCCAATTGTCATGGCACCAAAGAAAGATTAAACATGGAGGATTTGCATTGACTATCGAGCCTTGAATAAAATCACTGTGAAGAATAACTACCCTCTCCCCAAGATTGATGACTTGCTGGACCAACTCTATGATGTGAAATTCTTCACCAAAATTGATCTCAAATCTAGCTATCACCAAATTCCCATTGATCCCACCAATGTTTGGAATACTACATTCAAATCTAAAGAGGGGATTTTTGAATGGTTGGTTATGCATTTTGGCTTAACTAACACAACTATAACCTTCATGAGGATGATGGATGACATCTTGAGACCCTTCACCAACTCATTCATGGTTTTCTACCTAAATGACATACTCATCTATAGTATAACATGGGAGGAACATCTACAACATGTTTGTAAGGTACTTCAAACTCTTCAAGAGCATAAGTTGTATGCAAATATTGACAAATGAACATTTGGGATGACAACAATTCAGTACCTTGGGTATGTTGTGAATGAGGAAGGGGTCCATGTTGATCTAAAAAATATTTAGGTTAGTTGAGAATGGCCTACACCAAGGACCCTCATAGAACTTCACAGCTTCTTGGGTCCTACAAATTTTTATCACAAGTTTGTTCTTATATTTTCACATGTTGATTGGTCACTAACTTAAGTGACTAAAGGAGGAGCTAAAGCTACATTTCAGTGGGGTGAAATACAAAAAAGGGAATTTGAGAATTTGAAGAATAAACTTTGCTTAGCCCCTATTCTTGCCTTGCCAGATTTGCATCAACCTTTTGAGTTGACGACAAATGCATCTGAATATGCCATGGGAACTATCATCATGAAACATGGACATCCTATTGCATATCATAGTGAAAATTTCACTGATACATTTAGGAAATATCTAAAATATGATAAGGATCTCTATGCCATTATCCAAGCCTAAAAACAATAGAAACAATACATCTTGGAGAAAGAGATGGTCATCCACACTCACCACAGACCATTGGAATTCATTCAGACATAGAGCAAATTAGAAAATGAGAGGCACCAAAAGTGGGCCACATATCTTCAACAATTACATATGATAATCAAATATAAAAATGGAAGATAAAATATGACTGCAGATTGTCTAAGACACCCACCCATTACTACACTAAAAATAGTTCTTGACATGTATATACATGAGACTACCACTTGGGGTGCTCTATATGAAGTAGATCTTGCCTTTTTTGATACATATCAGGTGATTCAAAAAGAAAAACATGTTTATAATTTATATTTGCAAGATGATGTCCTCTATCATATGGGGCACATATGTGTTCCAACTGTAGAGCAATATAAGATGATATGGGAAGCACATTTTAGTAGGATAGCTAGACACTTTGGTGTAGAAAAGACATTGTCAGTTCTTCAAAAACACTTCTGCTAGCCCCATATGTGAAAGGATGTGGAAAGGTATCTCAAATATTACACCCCATGTATGATATCCAAGCCAATAAATAAGAAGCAAGGATTGTACATGCCATTTCCAGAACCAACCAGGCCTTGGGAATATGTCTCAATGGATTTTCTCTTAGGTTTGCCCATTTCAAAACATGGTAAGGACTGTATTTTTGTTATAGTTGATCATTTAAAAAAAATGGCTATCATGATTTCTTGTAAAAAAAATATATCTGCTAAAGAAACTTCTCAACTATATTTTAGTCATGCATGGATCCATTTTGGTCTCCCTAAGTCCATTATCTCAGATCAAGACAATAGGTTTTTGAGCATCTTCTGGTCCACTCTATGGAAGATGATGGACACCAAGCTAATGAAGTCCACAAACTTCCATCCACAAACTAATGGTCAAATAGAGGTGGTGAACCACTTCATTATTCACATGATTTATATGTATCACTCCAAACATCCATGCACATAGGATGAGGGGCTTCTTTTCATACAACATGGATATAATCAGGCCTTGCACTATTTGACCAAGCACAATCCATTCTAAGTATGCTTCAAGTTCCAACCCATGACACCAATTGATATAGTCATTCCATTATCCACCATGGAATACACACCTCATGGAAGATCTAAGGCAACAAAATCAATAAAGTTCATTAAACAAATGCAACACATCTAACAACAAGTTCATGACATCTTGGAAAAGATGAATCAGAAGTATAAGCAATGCCATGACAAACATAAGATTACACACCATTTTTCTATGGGTGAAAAGGTTTAGTTACAACTTTATAATGAATGACTTATAGGCACACACAAAAAAAATTGGCCTCTATGATATGGTCCCTACACTATCACCAAAAAAGTTGGAGAAAATGCTTTTGAGTTAAACCTACTAGCCTACCTTGGTCTGCATCCAATACTCAACATGGAGCTCCTCAAACCATATCATCCACCTCTATTAGATACTTTAGTCATATAAAAATAACTAGAAATTGATGATCTTGATCCATAGAGTTTTTCTCCAGTGAAAGAGGATTAGATTGTGGACACCTAGATGAAGACAACAAGAGGACACTCTATTCTACTTTAACGGGTGGTCAAAAGGGGCCAACTTAGCCACCAAGGTGAATGGCTCATAGAGAATCAAATAAATACACAAATACCACATATGATGAGGAAAATTAATGAAATGGGGACCATTGATTCTCAAGGAGGGAGGAATGATCCGAGTACTCCAATTGATGATGGAACTTCTGGGAGCCATAAATTTTACACCATAGCTCCAATTAACTCACCATTTGAAACTTTGGAAAGCTAAGAATGAGGAGAACATGGTGAGATGGCATGGAGATTTGATAAATGGATTTTTACCCCTAAAAACCCAATGGAAGTGACCCAAATTTCAATTTTAGTATTGCAGTCTAAAAATAGTAAGTTTTTAAAAATAGTAATTCCTCAAATTCTGTATTGTTTTAAATCATGGAAGTTGAACCACAGGATCTCCCTAGAGATTTGTGACCTTCCACATCCTCCCCATAATTTCAAAATGTGTATAAATGAATATGTAACCTAAAATGGAAATCAAACATCTCTTCCTAGAGATAAGCATATAGTTGTATTGCGATCTTGAGTAATAAAGCATCTCTTTTCAGAGAATTCATTATTACTGTGTTATTTTTGTGTTCTTGAAATATTTGACAACCAAAAATTTTGAGTTTTGGATTAGTCAAATAGACAAGGTCTGAATAGAGCTCCATCGTCTGTAGGTTCTCCTAGACCATTAGGTGAAATCTCGTTATGGAGTCAACCATGAGTCACTTCATCCCCCACCTTACCACTTTCCTCCAAGGTATTATGGGCATGGGGGAAGCATCACCAATCTTGTATCCATAGGTCTCAAATTTTGAGGAGCTTATCTCCTTTATCTTTTTATCCGTCTCCTCCTGGAGGATCTTATAGAGGTAGAGATAGTGGTGGTGTGGGGGTAGAGACCCCATTTATAAGACAAGTTCCCATATCTAGAGCTAGCCATATCACCCTCTCACTAGGATTTATAGAATGATACTTACACTCAAAAATATGATGGTTGGGACCCACTCCCTATGGATTAAGATCCCCTAACTTAGGATGGCTAGGGAGGGAAGACTCAGGACCCTCTGCCTCCACCTCCTCTTTTGGCCACCATGTTTACAACTGATGCTTAGTTTATTCCTTGATGTTTGTGTTATTCTATTATATTTTTTTTATTAAGATGCACTTTAGTTAATTTAACTATGGTTATCAACTACCTACGATGAGTTATTTTATTCTCCCAAGGCTTTTTATAACTCAGTTTGCTATTCAGGTTGTGACTTTTCCACCCATTTTTTTCATGACTAACATTGTGCTATCAATTTTTATTTTAAATTAATAGAAAAGTCTTTTTCAATAAAAAAAGGTAAGAGGAGTGAGGGAAAAATTTATTCATGGTGAAGAATGGATGGTGACGCTAGATGGTGCCTCTATCACAACTGAGCTACAAAACCATCTTTATAGTTCTTGTTTAAGCCTATGACTCCCCTTATGTTTGGTAATCAACTTATATGCCTAGAGGGTTATATTTTTATAAGATATAAATTATTTTGTTTTCTACATGACTAGAAATTACATCTATAAGATACCAATTTGCTATTCAATGGAATCAAGTTAACATTTTACTAAGAGAAACTCAACAACAATAGTAGATGATTTATGAAATTTTAGTTAGCAGTGGTTAGGGTTATCTATTTGACTAAATGCTTGAGAGCTACAAGGGCCTATATACAATTTGGATAATAGTTTACACATTTCCTAACTACTTAAGGGGTGGTTTAATTTTTTTTCCTCTTGGATTTGAGTCTCTGATGATCTCTTTCTTTAGTGGGTGTTTTGGGACATATGTGGAGGGAACATGGAAATTATTTGAAAGAATGCTTAAGAGTTGATCATTGTATCCTTATTTTTTTATTTACCAAAATCCCTACTCTAACTTTATCTACTTTCTTCTCTAGGTTTTTTACTTGCATAATTTATTGGGGGACTTGACTAGGGAATAATCAACTATTCTTCCTTGGTCAGTTTTCCTTACATGATTGCTAGACTAGCATTTGGGGTGCTCAATGCAAGGTGTTTTTCATTTTAGCTTATGTACACCCATTTTGTGAGGGTACTGAAGGTCCTAAAAGTCTTTTTTATTTGGGGACTGCTGCTAGTGCATTGTTTCACTAATGGATATAAGGGTAGCATCGGAGTTGGGTGATAATCCCCTTTATTACCTAAATATATAGACAAAGAATAAGAACTTGTTGACTATTAAGATGACCCACTAAAATACAAGGCTATTTTATTGGAGGACACTTAGGGAAAACCTTTTCCATCTAGGGTTGATATTGAATCCCTTGATTATAATAAAGAGTACCTTTCCTTTCCCTAGGCATCCTCCACTCTTTATTTTGAAAACTATAGTTGATGCTAGAAACATCAGAAGCATCAATTGGGTTAATCAAGATGTTGGTTTGATGTCCTCTACCATTGCAAGTGTTATTAGCCAAAAGATACAAACTATTAAAATAAATTTCACTCATTTCAATATTTTTAATCCTATGTCACCTTTGACCCATGGTTATTTAGGGGACTCCATCACTTCCTTTTTATCTATGACTCATTATTTAGCTAGGGAAGTTGGGGTTACTTAGGATTCTAAATAACTTAAAAATTTAATCAAAGACATTGGTAGTTCCATAAGTCTATAAAAGGTCTTGAATCAATGGTATTTTGATAAGATAATTTTTGGGGTCTCTCTCCCTTCTCCCATGGTAGATAAGTGCTCAGATCTCCCAAAAGACACTTCAGGGAGAAAAGGTAGAAAGTGTGTCAAGCTTCAAGGTCAAAAAGTTCTACTTATGCTCAAAGAAGATGTTAATATGGATCATTTTATTGAGATGATTAATAATAAATTTATAGGCTTCTTTTTTAGGATAAGGATTTATTTCTAAAGTTTAGAGAAATGGATGACATTTTTCTGGTGACCACTCCTAGGCTACACTCCTATCTCTCATATATTGGTTAGGGGATGGCTTGCATTTATCTTCAAATCAACTAAATATGTGAATCTCATTTTGGCTCACATATGGTTTTGGGAGACATGCACACTTAATCTTAAGCAATGGTTTCCTAGATTTGATCCTCAAGTGGAGAAATCCTTGACATAACCCATTTGGGTTAAACTTCCAAGCTTGCCACTTCAATTTTAGACTAAGGATATTCTTAAGACTATTAGGGACAAGATTAGGAATTTCCTTGAGGTGGATGACAACTATATTAAGGAAACCTATAGGACTTTGGAAAAAATCCCAATTGGCTTAAATCTACAAGAGAGTCTGGAAGAAGATATAGTTTTAAAATTTGGCTTTTGAAAACACACTCAAACCTTAGACTATGTGGGAGTTCCATTCAGGTGTGTTAGATTTCATGCATATGGACATTTATCCAATGAATACTCTCTTCATTTCGCACCAAAATATAGGAGGAGGAATTCAACTTATTTTTTATAATTTGAAAGGGTGTTGAAATCTAATAGAGCAAGAACTTATGGTCATCTAATAATGTTAATTGTTAGGGAATTTTGAGCCCATACTAGTAGGTTAAGATATGCTCTCAATTTTATAGAATGGGAGATGAAGCTTACACAATTAGATTAGAAGAAGAGTTGGTTATTTATTCACCTAACTAACTCAAATATGTGATATTCTTATATCCCATTATTATTCATCACACTTTATTTTAGGACATGCATGCCAACTCCATTATCACGCCAATGATTGATAAGGTGGTCTCCATCTTTTTGATTTTTAAAAAAAGCTCTAAGATTTTAAAACAAAAGGATGGGAGAGTTAAAATATTTATACTAAAGGATAAATCCCTTAATCATCCCATAGATGAGATTGTGAGTCATCATATCGATGTTGGTGACATTATTCATAGTAAGTTTATTATGAGGATAGACTAGATACACTAGCTTGCAACAATCCATACTCTTTGGGTTTTATATCGGATGGCACTTTATCCAATTTTAAAAAAAGGTGTTATCATTTGCATTCATGATTAGGTTTTAATGCCATCATTAGAGGAAGAATAGAAGGAGGTTTAGGTAGATTCAAGAGCCCAAAATGTTCTACATCAAATAAAGGTCAGTTATTCCATATCTCTCATGCCAAAACCATTATTATTTTGGAAATTCATCAGGGTAAGCTAAAAATTATTATAAGGGATCTCAGAGTGGGGATAGCCCTGGTGTATGGTTATTTATGCTCATTATATTCTTTAATTTAAGAGGGTTTGGAGATCCTTCCAAAAAAATGCATTCAAGCATTCGATTGAGAAGCACAAACCAAACATGATTTTGATTCAAGAAACCAAAGCAGAAGGGAAAAAGGTCATAGAGGGACTATCAATTTTTTTGAAGGAATAGGATTTTTTGGATATTAAATTAGTTGTATCCTTGGGTGGATTGGTTTCAAGATTGAGAGCTAATTTGATGAGGTTAGATAGTTCCTTCTTTCTTCGATCCTAGATTGGGGTAGAGTTGCACTCATTGGATCTTGGTAACACTTTTTTGGTTACTAAAATTTATGGTCCTTTTGAAGATAGAAAGGCCTATTGGGATATCATTTTATCCCATAATTTATAGATATTTGAAACCTACGTTATTGGGGGTGACCTCAATTTCACCACAAAAAGTGTTGAAGTGTGGGGGTACTCATCTATGATTGATCCTTTTGTTGATTAATTTATATATCAAATTTAAGATTATAATTTTGTGGACTTGGAACCTAATAATTTAGCTTCCACCTAGTCTAACTTGATATCTAGGCTGGATAATGTGGCTAAGAGACTTGATTTATTTATTATCTCACAATCTCTTTTAACTAGTGTTGATAAAATCAGAACTTGAGTGTCCTTAGGGGGTGAGTCTAACCATATTCCCATTATGTTTAAAATTAAAAGAGGTGATAAAAAACCTATGATCCATTTTAGGTTCAATTAAAATTGGTTTAAGGATCAATACTTCATTAATATTGTTCATGAGGAGTGGGCTACCTTTTGTCTTGCTCTATGGAATTTGATACTCTACAATTTATTTCTAATCTTAAGAGAGTGAAAAAGGCAACTGCTAGTTGGATTACTTCCAAACATCTTGCTACTAAAAAAGTAATCTTATCTCTTGCAAATTAGATTGTCAAGATCTATGGCCTTTAACTTGAACAAACTCTTGATAAGGAATCCATCGTTAGATTTAAAGCACTAGAGCTAAATTTATGGGATAAGATTGTTGATATTGAAGCTTAGTGGTAGTTAAAAAGTAGAGTTTTATGGCTATAAAATGGTGATGAAAACACCAATTTTTTTTCAAAACTTTTCCAATCATCATAAAATCAAGAATACAATTTAGGAAATTTAAATTTCTAAAGGAACCTCTATTAGGACATTTCATGAGATTGTCATCCTAGGAGTCTCACACTTTATAAAGTATTATAAGGAAATTGATAAAGTGAACATTATAGAGATTATCAAAATTTGTTCTGCCTTTCCTTATTTCTTCAATGAGGCTAATAATGTGATATTAGAAGTGGATGTGGCCAAGGAAGAATTGTTGGATTCTTAGAAAACTTTCCATAAGTATAGGAGTCTAGGTATGAATGGATGGATGGTTGAATACTTCAATGGTTTTTTGATTTGATTGGTGAGGATCTTATTATAGTTGTTGAGGAATATAAGAAGAATGGAAATATCCTCAGGGTTGTCAATTCCACCTTCATTTCCCTCATTTCTAAAAAGGACATCCCATATTCCTTTGATGATTTCTAACCTACCTCTTTATGTAACTATATCTATAAAATTATTATGAAAATCATCTCCATCCATATAAAAGGCCTCCTATCTGATTCCATTTCTAAGGAATAATTTGGCTTCTTACATAGACAACAAATTTATGATGCTATTGGTGCTACTTAGAAGGGTTTTCATTCCATCAAAATGAAGAAGCTACCTTCCATGGTTATGAAGCTAGATCTCTTGAAGGTGTTTGATAAAGCTAATTAGTTTTATTTGAGATTAATTATATTTCATATTAGCTTTCATGTCCAAATGGTTAACTACATTATGGGTTGCCTATCTTTGATTTCCTTCACCTTATCAATGGCTCAGCCTCTAATTTTTTCCATTCCTTGTTTGGTATAGATAAGGATTCCCTCTCTCCCCTCTACTTTTTCAACTAATTATTGAAGGCCTTAGTTGGACCATAATTTAGGCCAAATGTACCAATTCTCTCTAGGGGGTTAAGATTGGTAGTGTTGAGTTGTGGAGCTAAAATCTACACTAGATGAGCAAATGCAGAGGTTGCTGGAGTAACACAGTCACCGACATTGGTCAGGATTGACCGATGTTGGTTAGGGGTTGACCAGTAGCTACCGACATCGGTTAGGGATCGGTCGACGTCAGTCATATGTAGATAGATAGGGACCAACGTCAGTCACCTGTGTGTTTCAAAAGTCTATTTTTGAGGATGAACAGATTGTTTGCATGAAAAGTTTAACTATTAGTTTTGAGTTTGCATTTCTATTTTTGGCAGGACTGATTTGAACCTTTGATTAAGAGGTGCATCTAATGATGGAGAGTGCATGGCTCATGAATCCTAGATCTATATAATAGGATTAGATCTTCATAGCTTGTATGAGAAAAAGAGGGATCAATTCAAGTAGCTGAATTGGTTGTAATTGAGAGAGAGAGAACTCTTGAGGGAAAGAGATCTGTACATCTGAGAGGTGTGAGGAAGAAAGATTTATTCATTGTATTTCCTTCTGGAAGAGTTTAATACAAGTTTTTGTTGTTTCTTGTATCTCATATTCTTTGCTGATTTTGATTTCTAGTTACTTATTACTTCTGGTTTAATTCTGTGTTTAGTTGCTTATGCAAGATTAATCAATTGTGTTGTAAGATCCTAACAGGTAGGCCTATTTTCCTTACATATTTATTGTTTATAGATGATGTGTTTTTGTTTTATGATGGATCCTAGAGGGACATAACCTTGATTAAGGATTCTTTTAATACTTTTTTTGTCATTATCGACATGGAATTAAATGGTTAGAAGTTAAACATCTCCTTTAATGGCCTTGAAGCTTAACATTTTAGATGGATTATCAAGGTTTGTCCCATTCAAATCACTGATCTTATGGAAGGATTTAAATATATATTTTTCTATTGAAACGTAATGCCAACAGGAAGTCTAATTAGAATTAGCTAATTGGAAAAGTGGAAAAGAGGATTGGTTGATGGTGTAATCATTGGCTCTTGCTTGGTGGAAAACTAACTCTTATTAAAATAGTGTTGGAAGCCATTCTAGTCTACTATATTTTTTTAGCCCATATCCCCAAAGGTGTCATTGACAAGATCCACTCCACAAGCTTACATTTCCTTTGGGCTGGGAGGGAAGTAAAAGAAAACATAACATCAATCAAATGGAAAAAACTTGATAATCCTAAGGATCTTGAGGGATAGGGTTTATAATATATTCACCTTTTTAGTGATGCTTTAGCTACCAAAAGTCTTTGGAGGCTTATTAGTAAGGAGGGTGTTAGTAGAGGTTCTTGAGATTCCTCATAACATGATACTTATGGGAGTAACTTGAAACTCATTAGAGGGAGAGTGAAGAACTAATATAAAAATGAGAATACACCTAAGAAGGATTTAACAAAGACTCTAGCATATATAATCTACCAGTCACAACTAATACTACTTAAATCAGATCTGCACTTCCAAAGAAAACTATAATGGAAAACATATTTATAACACAATTCTTTTTAGAAAATAAATACCCAAAAATATATCTTAATTTGTTTATGAGCATGCGCTAAGATACAACTTATCCATTTCTTACTTATGTTTCACATATTAAATTAAGAACCTTGATTACAAAAATATTTTGGAACAAGTCTTACATGACAAGTGTAATAGTCTCCCTACAAGTATGACATCAGGAATTACCATGATTAACAATAACTATAATAACAATAACCTCTTACAATCCAACATAGGCTAACTTTTAGGATCTTCACACCTATTTGTAACCTTCAAAAATTTTATCTCATAACCAACTACCAACACATTAGCCAAGTTATTAAAACAAACATGTATCTGGTGCGAATATATGAATAGCCTAACAAGAAATAAACTACAACCAAATGTAAACCTGCTAATGTGTCACCTTATTCTATGTGATGTAATGCTCACACAAGGTCCCACTAACACTCTCCCAAACATAAAATGTTGGATCGACCTGAGACAACATCACTGATGTGAAGAGTCTAGTATGTAGTGAAAATGAGCCCAAAATTAGACATAATTGAGCAAGATTCATAGAAATCATACGAAGCATTGTTAACTAGTTTTCACTCTATGCACACTACTTAACTACACTTATAGAATTTCTACTAAATGGTGTGATAGGGGGACACACTTTATGTATTTTAAACCATCTTGGTCTTGAAAAAATTATGAAGGCATCTCATAACAAAAGTTCAAAACTTGGAGCCAAAATTTCAAAATGGACAGTTAAAATTACCTAACTGGTTGACGATGGTGAGGCCCAAGGAGTGGTAGAAGGAAAATATAGAGCAGAGGAAGAAGGCACACTTTGAGTGACACTCTATTTTCAATTGAGGATGACCAAAAGTTTATTATATGGAATAAATAAGGTAATGTTAACCAAGGTCATGATCAAAGAATCAAATGTAGCAAGATCGACCTTGAGTGCCTGTCATTCTAATAAGAATTCTTGAATGATGCATATGAGAGCACACAAGGGAGACTAAGAAAAAAGGATTTGAAATAGGTCATCATCATTAGTGATGGCCAACTTAGACTTATCAATTGACACATTCACTTTTATATCTTATTTTAAATCATTGAATTTATCTACCTACCATTATACTTGTACTCTAGTAAAGTATTTTCCATCATTTAGTTTTACCAAGTCTAAAGTCACTACATAAAAAAATCATAGGCACTACTAAAAAATTGTAAAGCTACATGCATCTAGTCAAAAGTTGTCACATTATCTTCCATGATAGTGTAGGCTTTAGATGCCTACATGAAATATAGGTGTGCACTACCCTATGGGTCATCTAATTACTACTTCCAATCTAACAGGTGATGGGAAACTTGTCATTATTGAGTGGTAGATTTAGAGACATCTTAATTAATAAATTGTAAGCAACTCAAATAAATTATTAGTCTCATCCTTAATAGCTTATCCCTATGCTTGAAGTTGGTCAACTTTCTCAATAAACAACATATCAATAACTAAGTGAATGATCATAAGTGGTAGTTATTCATGATCAAAGAGATGTTGATCACCAATCACCTCTTTGACTAGTATGGGTTAGGCATCTTCAATGATCCCTTTGGACTTATGCATCTATTAGCATAAGTTGGTATTTTTTAGGCTTAGGATTTGCATTTGTTGTTCTAAGGCCATAAATTATTGGGTAATGGGATCCTAAAATGTTGTTGCCCCTTCGATTTATTTTGTTACTGGGTATTGCGATACATCCAAAGAAGCCTATGTAGTAGGTCATGAAAGTCCTAAATTAGAAGTAGCCATGATGGCTGAAGCCTTCTATAATATATCAATGGGAAAGGAGAAGGTGTTGCACTGGATAAGGAGGCTAAAACATGGCACATCCAAAGACTTGACCTAAGTGGTACTAGAGAAAGGGCCTACAATGGGGGTGCAATGCTCATAATTGATGTGGATTTTTGTGTACCTATCATTACCTACTATGTTAGTTCTTATTATGTATACACTTGCATTGTCTTTGAATTCATTGCTTCCTCCAATTTTTTTTGATTCTCCTCTTATACATTCTTCTAGGTTTCTTCAGTGTAAGCCTTGCACTTAACTTCTTCATCAATTTGCCTCTTATATTCTATGTCGATAGCCTATTTCTTCATAGTCTCTTATTCTTGATGTGTCTAATCTTATTTTGATTTCTTGTTATTTTATGTGTCCTCTTTCATCTTCTTTTCTTCTTCTTCTTCTTCTTCTTCTTCTTCTATTTTCTTCCTTTTCTCTCCCTCTTTCTACTTCTTGTATTCATCTTCTTTTCTTTATTTTTATTTTTATTATTTATTTTATGTGTCTTCTTCTTTAATTTGTTTTTTGGATGCATCAATAGTAGTTTGGCTTTTTTTTTCCTCCTATGCAGCCTATTGTTTGGTTGCCTCATTAGTGGTTTGTTGATTTTTGGCTTCTTCATCCTTATCAACCTTCTTGTGAAACTACTCCTCCTATTTCTATTGGAATTATTGCACTTCAACCTCTTTGGGTAGCACCTCTACATCCTTGGCTCATTACTGAGCCTCAACTTCCTTTGCTAATTGTTAAATCATAACCTATTATTATTATTATTACTCAGTATCCTCTTTTTGTCAATCCTTTTATATCTTTTACCTGTCAGGAATCTAGAACAACAAACAACTCTGATTCCACTGTCAGGATTAGGAAGCACAATTGATTACCATGTACAAGCAACTAAATACGGAATTTAACCAGAAGTAACAAGTAACTAGAATTCAAAAATAACACAGAATATGAGAGACAATACCCAATTGTATTAATACTCTTCCAAAAGGAAATACAAGAAAGAAGATGCCACGGTCTTCTTCCTTACACACCTCTAGGGCCCCCACATCTCTAGGGCATAAATAGTAAATCTCTTCAAGAGCTCACTCTCTCAATTATGGTCCCAACACACAACTCAAACACAGAGTTGGTGTTCACCTCCAACCAGTCAGTATCACTACTACCAATACCACCAGCCAGTATCACTACTGCCAGTACACAAGTACTCCACATACTCCACAACTGAGTACACACCATACTCCAAGTACACAACGTACTCCAAGTAGATCTCACCTGATCTTGCTCCTTGATATGTTGCTGTCAAGTTTGATCTTACTACCCCGCAGACCTCCTTTGACCTCGCACACACACACACCTGTAAATCAATGATCTTACTTACACATGTAGATATCCAAATGTGGCCTTGCACACCTATCGACCAAGATCATACACACATGAAGAACCCTTCTGATTCTCCAAACCAACACCCCTATGGATCTTCTACCAGAACTTGCACAACCTATAGCTCTACCTGATCATACACACTCGGTACCCCTGTGGAACTAGGAGGAACACACCTTGCTTTCTTCACTCTGAAGGAGCTAACCTTGCTTTTACTCAACTAGCCCACTTTACAATATAGCCCATGAGTCTATTTTATAGATCTCATGTAAACAATAATTAGACATCCAATTACAATAATTAGATCCACAACTCCAAGACTAAAATTAGCCTTTAACATGTAAACAACTGATTTGTTAACTAACTATTCATCAACAAGCAGTTTTGGAATTGCATAGGCGACCGACGTCAGTCCTTGTCTGGCTGGAGATGATTGACGTCAGCTGATCTTAACTAATGTCAGTTGCTCTACTCACTAGATATGACCAACGTCAGTTGATCAGACTGATGTCGGTTGCTTTTCAACTTAGCAACCTCTCAACAACCTCCTACATGTCTGCATCAGTGAAGCTTTTAGCTCCAAAACCTAACAATCTCCCACTTGGAGATAAACAGCTGCACTGTACATGTACTTGTACACCATCTAATTTGTTTCCTGGCTTGTATCCCTCTTCAAGATCAATCCTGAAGACCAACCACCACACAACCTATGGTGCAACTCTTATCATCCAAGTAACCTACCATATCTAAAGTGCTTGACCCTGCATAACATGAATCCCTACTGCTGGTCCCTCTTAGATACCTGAGAACCCATTGAACTGCTTTCCAGTGCTTCCTTCCCAGATTGACCATAAACCTACTGACAACTCCCACTACTGGGGCAATATTAGGGAGTACACATGTACTCAAACTCATCATGTGATTGGGGACCCTGTTCTGTGAACTGTCCATCCATAGGTGTGCTTGCCATTCTACATCCTGCACTACCTTCACACAATCATCCTGTGACAACATCAACTTGTGATCTTCCCTGTCTCTAGGATTACTCATGCCAAAGAATTTCACTGCTCCCAAATCCTTCATGGCAAAACACTAAACTAACCTTACCTTTAGCTCTAAAAACCCTGTATGTATGCACTTGCAACAAGCACATCAACCACATACAGTAACAAGATAATGTCATGACCATCATCCACCTGGTAAAGACAAACACAATGGTCACAATGACACTGACTAAAGCCATGCTTTGTCATCCACCTATTAAACCTGTACCACTATCTTATAGCTTCCTCAAGACCATATGACCTAGCCTTCCATCTCACATGTCCATTCTCTCTATTCTTTAACCAAGGAATCCATTCATCTTTTAGTGCTTTCATACTGGCTGGTAACCCTACCAAATCTCCCATTTGGTTCTGCATCTTAGGAATCAAATTCCTCATCATGCCATGCTCCCACTATTTCTTGGATCCTTCTTGCTCTACAGTGAGCAACTAGTATAAAGAAGAAGAATAATGAATTTGAGGCTTACTTACCCTTTTAGTCCTCCACATGGGTGTTTGAGACTCCTTGACAGTTTGTTATCCACCCAAAATCCATTCTAGTGACTGACCTCAGTCACCACACAATCTGCATCTGACTGACATCAGTTCCATGCGATTATCTAGGTCACTGACTGTGGTTATCCTATTGATGTTGGTCTCCACCTGCCTGACACCACTGACTTTGCCCATCTGCACATGATCGATGTCGGTGCCTATCTATTTGATGCCAATTTTCCATGATCAACGTCGGTACCTTTGTTTTCCTGTGAGTGATGGCTTTTTACTTGTGAGATCTCTTTGGATCAAAACCCTGTCCAAACTACCCTGCTCAGAGATATTCAGTCCCATCCACTGATCTCTATCCATCATTCCTCCATAAACACCAAGGCTTTCTAGTTCTTAAGTCTGTCAAACACATCTGACTTCCTCTTAAGAACATGCATCTCCTTCTTGCTCATGTGACCAAGCCTACAAAGCCACGTCCTTACAACAGAAGAAGAATCAGTAATACAAGCAAGTAGATAAAGAGTACCTACTTTCTTACCACATGCTAATTCAAGTGCATCCTTGGCAACATTCCAAGAGTCCACTGTGAGAGTTACTATGCATCTCTCATCACCCAACTTTCTTGAAGAAATTAGCTGCATCTTCAAGACTGGGACCTGCATGACCTTCTTCAACACCCATGTGTTGGCCGCCTGCAATTTCAGTCGCACTTCCCCTTTGCCAAAACTTTGACAAGTTACACCAGCCCCTAAATAAATCTTTCCAAAGTCTCCAAAGACCTTAACATGGAAAAATACTCTATTTTAGGCTGCATGGAAAGAGGTAACAAAATCTATAAAATAAGATTCTACTTTATCCAAGGAACATCCCAGAGCATCCTATGCAACAACACCTGCAACATTTGCTTCTTCAGTTCCTTCATGCTAATCTTCTACCAACCAACAATATTTCTTTACCTACTCTTTCTTTCCATAACACCGTAATTGACCATTCATGCCTTTCAATTCTTCCATTCTTAGTGTACTTTCTTTTGCCATTGCTATACTCCCACTCAATCAAAAACCCCTAAGAGTGACCTGTAATCAAACACAAACCTACTCCCTACAACCTTAGCTCTGATACCACTTTGTCAGGAATCTAGAACAACAAACAACTCTGATTCCACTGTCAAGATTAGGAAGCACAATTGATTACCATGTACAAGCAACTAAATGTAGAATTTAACTAGAAGTAATAAGTAACTAGAATTCAAAAATAACACAGAATATGAGAGACAATACCCAAATGTATTAATACTCTTCCAGAAGGAAATACAACAAAGAAGATGCCACAGTCTTCTTTACACACCTCTAGGGCTCCCACACCTCTAGGGCATAAACAATAAAGCTCTTCAAGAGCTCACTCTCTCAATTACAGTCCCAACACACAAATCAAACACAAAGTTGGTGTTCACCTCCAACCAGTCAGTATCACTACTACCAGTACCACTATTTAGTATCACTACTGCCAGTACACAAGTACTCCACATACTCCACGACCGAGTACACACCGTACTCCACGTACATAATGTACTCCAAGTAGGTCTCACCTGATCTTGCTCCTTGATATGTTGCTGTCACCTTTGATCTTGCTAGCCCACATACCTCTTTTGACCTCACACACACACACCTAAAAATCAATGATCTTACTTACACATGTAGATATCCAAACGTGGCCTTGCACACCTACTGACCAAGATCATACACACATGAAGAACCCTTCTGATTTTCCAAACCAACACCCCTATGGATCTTCTACCAAAACTTGCACAACCTACAACTCTACCTGATCATACACACTCAACACCCCTATGGAACTAGGAGGAACACACCTTGCTCTCTTCACTCTGAAGGAGCTAACCTTGCTCTTACTCAACTAGCCCACTTTACAATATAGCCCATGAGTCTATTATATAGATCTCATGCAAATAATAATTAGACATCCAATTACAATAATTAGATTCGCAACTCCAAGACTAAAATTAGCCTTTAACATGTAAACAACTGGTTCGTTAACTAACTGTTCATCAACAAGCAGTTCTAGAACTGCACAGGTGACCGACATCGGTCCTTATCTGGCTAGAGATGACCGACGTCAGCTGATCCTGACTGATGTCAGTTGCTCTGCTCACTAGATATGACTGACGTCGATTGATCAGACTGATGTCAGTTGCTCTATAACTCAGCAACCTCTCAATAACCTCCTCCATGTCTGCATCAGTGAAGCTTTTAGCTCCACAACCTAACATTACCTCTTTTCCTCCTTCCTTTGTTAGTGCTCTATGGTCCTTGCTACCTCTTCCCACATAGCTTGTTCTTTCTCTAGTATTGGTGAATCTCATGCAACTTCTTTAGTATCCATCATCAGATCATTAGACTGTAATGGTAAAGTTGTAGGCATAAACTCTTGTTCCATTTTCTTTGACACCCTAGTCTTCGGGTACGTTGGCTAATTTAGAATCATAGTTTTGCATTATGACACTATTTTTGGTGATGGAGAGGTTGGTGGAACATCTTATGGTGTTTTCTATATATAGGCATCCAATGTTTCCATTTATTCTTCGTCTATTTCTTGCCTATATCTTCTTTGCATGTATTTTCACCAATGAAGTGCTTCTGTAAGACTTTTGGGTAGAGGATCCAATGGCTATAGAGGTGAAGGGATTCCATGTGCTCCCCCTATATTGAAGTATTTTATGATATCATGTAGGCAGGATTATTTTTAAATAGTATCCACAATAATTGATTGTGGGTAAATAGGTAGCTCTACCCAAAGGTGTTTTGGTAGATTTTTATGTATTTACTCAGTGTACACTAATTTATAAAATAAATATTATTTTTTATATTCCTTTTTGTATTGATCACTAATAATGTTAGCCTTCATCATATGATATATATATTGCACATCCATTTGAGTCTCATCTTAATGACAATGGCTTATGATTTAGGGAATAGTCAGGTATTCTAGCCATGTATTAATCCATGTGTGTCATCTAGGAGGCAAAGGATATCTACGCCCCTCAAGGACCTTTCTATTTCAATGATATAATGGTGCTACAGTTGGTGATGTGTATTTTATAGTGGACAAAGTGATTGCAGGGTCCTCTAGCTTGACTATTTGTAAAAGTGTCACTCTCCATGTAGCCAATTCCTTTTGGTGTATGACCTCACATTGCGTAGTCTCCATATCAAAAAATAAAGGTAATATCAAATCAATTACTTTGGGTATCTCATAGATGGATATGGAGGTTTTGTGTGAGAGATTCATGACAACTGAATGTTGACACAAGTACTTCATCATATCTAGTGGGATGCGAGGGTGAAAGGTCACCAATTCAACAAGTTCATCCCACCACAAACTAAATAGTTTCCTATGTGTAAAATATATTCTTTCCACTTTCTTCTAGATGATATTTTGAAATGTGATTTTAGGTCAGTGGTTGACATCTAGATGTATAATACCTTTCAGGGATTTCCATTGTGTGAAGACCAAGATAAACACTATAAATCAATACTAGAATGTTTGCTTTGCATCACTTTATACTCTCCTAATGTTCATGGATATTTTAAAGACAAGGAATCATGGTAGATTTAATTCATCTCCATTGTGAATCATGTGATGTTAAATGTCGATGATACCTTTCATTATTTCCTTTATGGTTATCTGCTAGAATTGCTTTGTAATGCATTCTGAAAGAATGTGAATAGGTACACCTTCAATGTCATTCAATGGGACTCCTCTCCTCCCTTTGGTGCACACCACTCTAATTCCTATTAGAATAAGTGGGTTCTTTGATTTATAAAGCAATAATGGCTTACTTTGTGCTACCAGTCCCATTGTTCTTACCATGGAAACATCATGGATATAAATAGTTACATCTGGGGCCAGATATATCTTACCCTCATTATATTTACCAAAAAATAAATACACGATTTCAATGAAATAACTAAAATTAGGAAGTTGAATCAATCTTTTGACATGTGTGTTTATCAATTTGTTATGTTGGGCAAGTGTTAGGGCTTGTGTGCCTTGTGGTCCTCTTTGCCTAAACAAATATTTTTATATGATTTTAATGTAATCATATGATTTTAGGTCTATAAGTTTAGTCTAGTGTAAATTATCCTTGATTTTGATGTCTGCCTTCTAAGCCATCATAAATCCCTTGATTTCATCATGCATAACCATCGTCAGTGTCTACATTACATGTAGCTACATTATATGTATTATGGAGACTAAGAATACTTATGATCACACAAAGTTCTTCAAACTCTAAGAAACCACTAGTTCAAACTTGGCAAAGGTTGTAATGTCATATTTCTAGTGTTTTTCACCTATTTATAGGTTTTAATGTACATATTCACCTCCATACTCTTTGAATGCATTGATCTGCCATTTGGTCAAGTGCATTGGATCATTTAATTTCAAGATTGATTTTTGCTGATTAGGTATCCACCATTCTAAGCTAACAACTATTTGACTCTTGTATGACATTTGATTAGATGTGCCATCATTGTTTTCTACCTCTGTACCTATATATTTAATTGGTGATGTTGACGTACAATCTCTTTTTTGAATCCATATTGATTATCCCACTTTATTCATCATTAAATACCATAAAATAACCATTAGCCATTTTTTAATTAATATCTCTTCTCAAGTGTCATTTCTTAGACTTAATATTTGTCAACCATTGCCTTTTTAGTTACCCATGTGTCTCTACCAACCCCTTCATTACTAAATCTACTTGTCTACGATATTGTTCCTTATTATATTTACTATGAATTCAACCCAAAAAATTGCACACCACCCTAAAAACATAGTATAAAAGATAAAAAACCCAAATACACACAAAAAAAAGAATAAAAAACCTAAACTAAAATGGTGCATCATAACACCTCAAATTTTCAAATCAAATTTACAAGTGGTAGGGCTTCAACCTATAGCCATTCACTCATCCTGGTAGAATATTTCCTTATAGAACCTTCAAAATCATAGTTTTAGATTGTGATACTTCATGGATTATATATGGACCTTTCCATATGATATTGAGTTTACCTAGGAACACACAAAACCAACTATCATACAACAAGACTGATTATTCCGCTTGGAATTCTTAAGTGCATATATTTTTGTCATGCCATACTTTATAGATGTGTTTATGTATTTCCCATGTCTATAATTCTCTACTACACTATTCTTCTATCTTATTTCAGTCTATGAGTCTATTGATCAATGAATTTTGATAATCCAAATGCATGATATTAGTGATGCATAAGCTATGGACCACATATTCTAAAGGCATGACTGCCTCCATTCCATAAGCAAGTTAGAATGGTGTAAATTTTGTCACACATGTATAATATGTATGTATACCCATAATATTATAGGAAGTCAGTCCTCCCAGTCATCTCATTATACATTATAGATTTTAATAAGCATTTTATTGAGTACTTTATTCATAACTTCAACCTGGCCATTTTCCTATGGATGATAGGTTGTGCTCTTGTGGTGCTCAATAAGGAATTCATAAGAGAGGGTTTTGATCAAACAAGTGGGCACCCCTATCACTTACCATTTTGATCAAACAACCAAACTTGGTAATGATGTTTTTATACAAAATAATTGTAGTATATTTTGTACCACAACTAGTTATTGGAGTAACTTCAACCCTCTTCGTGAAGTAATCCATCATAGTAATGATGTATTGTACATGATTGCATTTACTAGGTAGATTTATTAGGTCAAAAAAAATCTATCCCCCACTATTTAAATGGTTATTTCATAAGCATAGGCTATGACAACATTACATCCATATGATTTGGCTTCCTTATGCACTGACATACATTGCATTGTTATGAAATTTAGAGTGCATCCTAGAATAAATAGGGCCATCGTAACCCAATATATAAAATTTTCCATGTAGTAGCATCACCTATGAAATGACCCTTAGGTACTTTTTGGTGTGACTCTTTGTGTAACTATGGTCACTCATATTCTAGGACTACTGTGCATAGAACCTCATCCTTTCCTAGATGATAAGTAAATCCATTTATAATGGTAGTTTGTAAGTCTCTAGTAATTAACTTCTTTTTTTCTCTTTCTTGATAGTGTGATGGGAAAGTCCCCTACTCTAAAAACCATGTAATTTCTTCTAAATGTTCATAGATTGTAGTTACTCAAAAAATATGTGTATCTAGAGACTCATCTTAGATTTCCTCTTGTTATTCACCATTGCATAATATGCTTAGATGGTTGGGTCCTACATTCTAATTTCCATGTTTAACATTTATACAAAACTAAAATTCTTGAAAATTCATCGACAAATTGGAAATTATTCCTCCAGGCATAGGCTTATTGACCAAATGTCATAGTGCTTGATGATCTATAAATAACTCAAATGGTGTCACCAATAAGTAGTGTCTAGACTTATGTAGTGTGAACACCATTGCTAAAGCTTCCCACTATATTTTAATGTAATTCTATTTTGTAGTTGATATATTTCTACTTGTGAAGTGGATGCAGTGGTCTATTCCTCCTTTTTTTCGTTGCACTAAAATAATTGCCACTGCTATCCTTAATGCATCTACATGAATGTGGATGTGGATAAAACTACATACCCTTTTATAAATTTATTATAAAATCTAGTGTGGCATAGAAAATATCCTACCTTTATGAAACTAGTCAGCGATGGTATCCAAACAATTATTATGATCTTGGTTTCATCTACCATAATTCCTTTTCTACATATTACATGACCCATGAAAACCTTGAAGGTTATAAAAAATAAACAATTATTTAAATTTAGGGAAATTCATAGTGCCCTACATCTTTCTAGCATCAATCTAAATTTGGATAGGTGATTAGTAAATAATGAAAACACTACCCAATAATATGAATAGACTTCCAAAAAGTCATGGATAAAATATTTGATCACAATCATTATGACTCTAAATAAAACTAAAAGTGCATTATTTAATCTGAAAGGCATTACCTTATATGTAAATGAGCCCTGTTCTATGGAAAATGTGGTCCTTACTTGATCCTCTTCTATGATCAGTATCTGATGATAAACACTGAAGTCATATATGAATTAGTATACATCGTGTCCTATGACAACCTCAAATAATTCATCTGTGAAAGGTATGGGTAAGGGATCGCTCATGCAAGCATCATTCAAATTATGATAATCTACACAAACTTAGATTTTAACTATTTTATTTGGTTGTAATATCATTGGACTTACCCAATAAACTTTTTCTATAGGAAAATGATTATTGCTTCTTGCATGTGATCAATTTCAACTTTGACCTTTAAATTCATGTTAGGATTCAGGTGGTATAATATTTTCTTGATCAACCATGCATACTCCTTCAATTTGATGTGCATTTACCTTAGGGAAATATGTACACCTTTGTTTCTATAAAATTTTTAGGGAACACATCTTGATAATACCTTAAGAGATGCATGATTTCTAAGATAGATGATTGAGTCCAATAATCCCCAATGTGTGTAATTTTTGGAGCATCCTATGTGTTGATGTTTACAATAAATTCCTTTAGAGATTCTTGATACATCTTAGGTTCTTCTTCATGAATTGAATCTCTTAGTACTCATTATCCTTCCCTCTCTGGTACATTAATGTGTTAGAGTCTATCCTCTTTGTTTTGTCCTGTGATTAGCTTTGGTAACTATTCAACATATCTTTATTATTCAAACAAGTCTATGAGACCCATATCTTGTTTAATTTTTGAGTCTAATATCAACTCATCTTGTTCTTGTATTCTATGTCATGATTGTGTTCTACTAGTTTCTTCAATTTTCTCTGCCTTGTAGGATTTTAAGGCATTGTTCAAGTCACAGGCTACATTCTATCATGATGTGGACTCCATCAAGATATCTATCTTTAATCCTTACATGGCATATAAACACTTTCAATTTTTGTATTGTTTGATGTTCTATCAGGTTGTCACTCTCAAAAAATGAATGTTTGGATTAAATCATGTTGAACGTATGTCCAGTGCTTTATTTCCCTACAACACTCTTGGTGTATGTACCTTGCAGTTGGAAAAACCCCTAGGATATACTCAATATAATGTACCTAATATTTAAAATATATTCCCTCTAAATTCCAAACTTTAGTGCACCTATATATATGGAGCTTTGGATAGTCCCCTTATTGAAATATAGATCAATCTCATCTCACCAGCTCTAGTAATTGAAACCATGTGATCATTTTGTGCACTTCTTCCCAGTCTAGCTTTTTATCTTGATGTACTAACCACTAGTTCATAATGACTCATTTTAGCACATAGTTGAACACACTAACCCTTTGGTCAGTGTTTAGAACATAATGCTAAAATCATAGAATGAACTAGATGATGCTCTTAGTTGAAAAGTACTAAGTATTTGATGCTTATTTACAAATACCATGCACATAGGTCTTATTTTATGGTCCCCTTTTGACCAATTCAATAGATGATTATCTGAATCATCACTAATTGAAGACATTGTATCCTAAGGTATCATAATTTCTAGCATAGGATCAATATAGTTATTATCTATGCAACTTATATGATATATAAAATCTACTTCAAAATAAGTGAGAGATCTTACATACATAGATTGCACATCAATCATGTCTAGTTGTAGCACATTTGTACGGTTCAACATTGGCTTGTATATTGGTTGTGCAAACTCGTATGGTGGTTGTTCACTGCATATATGTTAGAGTGAATTTTTGGATTTGTGGTATAAAACTTTGCATTATGTACCTCATAGTTCCTATAGTTCCCTCTATGCATTAAATTTTATCCAACTATTCCCTATAGGAAAATATGGAGAGTTTGTTTCTTTGGGGATTATGTATGATTTGGTCTCTACTTTGGTCAATGAGATTATGATGATATTTTCATCTTGGTGAGATTACAATAGGTCTAGGACTATGTTGATTATCATCTATCCATCATAGGCCCATTTCTTTCCAATCAACATAAGGTAATGTGTAGCTTCTATCTTCATGTTGATGAATTTAAAATCTCCTTGTAGACAGAGGTCTACAATTTTGATTTCTATGTATTCTAAGATTCTAATGGGTTCCAATCATCCATAATCTACAAGGTTGAGTGTGACTAGATTATAGTTCAAAGTTGGTCTACCAATCACTTCCCATGTGGAACTAGGAATCATATTTACTATGCTGCCAAAGTTAAAGACTACATTAGGTATTTCATACCCCACTATCTCTATGTCCATCCTAACATCTATGTCCCATGACTTATATGTCTTTACATACCACACCAATTGATCCATTCTCTATTATCCTTTCTACACACACTCCAATAAATTATGGAGTAAATTGGATATGTTCTATGATATGTCCTCATTTCATAGGGTAATCAATAATTTGAGTAAATATGTTAGTGCAGTCATAAATCCCTCTTGGTACATAATGTGCACTATTTATCCATATATTTGTGCATTAATGGTGGCATCATCACTCTTTGTAATCTCATATTATTTTATGGTTTTTATAATCTGTGTAGTTTCCTTCATTAAGCCTTTATCGATAATAAGTTCATGATACCTATCTGCATGAACCTTATTTATCTTGTGGTCCTATGACATTTATGTAGGAGATAGTCCTTAGTTTACATGTTGTCTTTAAATTATCACCTACATAACAACATCTTCCTGAGGCTCCACATTGATTAAGTTAACATTATACACTATTTTATCTACACATTATTTCTCTAATACTAAACTATCTTCAATGTCATGATTGCTTGACATACGATAATAAGTGCAATAGGCTTTCCACTAGGGATTAAAGGGTTAACTACTATGTACATGGTTTAATTCTATACAAAAATAACACCAAATAGGCTATCTTTGAGAAACATTTCCCCTTCCTCTCTATGCACTTGCTCGATAACCTCCCCTATATCCACCTCTTCCTCTTTTAGATTGAAATCCCCAATTATAAAACTATTGTGGTCCAAAGTCTATAATATTTAGTTAGGATTTCTACGGTTGAGTTTTTTTTACACCTATATATCCACCATATTGGGGTTGTGATGACTATGATGCCCACATAGGCTATTGTGACTACAAAATTGCCATATTATAATAATTGTAATTCTAAATAGAAGGTGCCAAATTTTGTATAGGCTGATTCTAATGAGGCATTTATGATGGATAAAACTGGTATACTTGGTGACCAAGGTGTAGCATCAGGGTTGGTACCTTATCTATTGGCTTTAGGAATCAGATTAATTTTAGTCACAACATTCATTTACTGAGTAATGACCATAAAAACATTTTTAGTGATTTTTTTTAGTTATTGAAGGGCTCTATAGTTCTTTTCTTATGAGAATTGTAGAAGTTACAATACAATATATGTGGATTATTTACATACTACTATAAAAGGTGACATTGAGTATCTGATGTCCAATAATTTTGTATATATCACAAAATTCCATTTTTACTTTGGGACACTCATTTCTATGGTGTCCTTTGCCACACTCCATGCACCAGAGACCAGATCTTGGCCTTTATACTACATCCTTTTATTGTTCTAACCTTTTTATGAGAAATTATAGTGTATTATCCATCTAGAAACTTGGGGCTGAAGCTTCTCCATAAAATTTAATTTATGCTACATAGATCATAATTATCGTTGCCTCTAATTTTGTAGGATACTATGTTTGTGCAATGGCAAACCTTATTCTCGATCATAGGCCTTCTATGAACTAGGCAACTTTATCCTTATCTTCCATGAAGAATTTGACTTTGTTCATTACATTAGAAAATATGTAGTCATAATCATTAACCATCTCATTTGTTCCTTTCTGAATTTACTTGAGGTCTTGGATGGTTTAGCTAGAACTTCTCTTTATTTTGATCTTTGTAATAAGTCAATTCTTCACATCCTATAAACTTGCTCAGGTTGTGTCTTTATGAAATATAAATTCTAAGGATCATCCTAATAAATCAACAATTAATTCACATTTATTTACTACATCATTATTAAATCCTTTGGCTTGACACTTCATATCACAAGTTAGTAGGTATTGTTTAGAGTCTACGGACCCATCATACTATGTGAGATGGATAAAGCCACCAAATTGCAATGACATATTGAGATTTGTCACAATTGCAAAAATCTATGGTTAGATCAGAGGTGTCTATGAAATAATAAGACTCACTAATGTTGTTGGTGTTTATTTAGGAAGGGACTTCATTATCTATTACATCCAATTTGAATTTGATGATGATAAAGTGTTTGAATTATTCCCTTCTTCTTCTTCTAGAATTTATATTTGTGCAATTCACTCATTCAATAGTTCAAGAATGTGTGGATTGTTCTAAGTAAAGGCTAAGGTTTCATGCCTCTCTTTTTTTATCTTGTGAACCCTTGTGATACATGGTTATATGTTTTCTCCAAAACTTTCTTTATTTTGTCTTGGACTTCTTTAGTCACTAGTCCTCACCACTCATTGTCTTCTAAAACTTCTATATAACTCTTACTATGTTTAAAAAAATGGGATAGGGGGATGTGAATTTCTAGGGTGAATAATAATTATCTTTATCCTCATTAGTTTTATAAGCTTGAAACTATTCTTTATCGATTACAACTTCTCTCTGCTCTTTAAGTGATAGATCTGGTTCCTCAATATTGAATACTCTTCTATATATCTATAATGTAGGACTATTGATGTAGGGGCATCCCTTGAATACCATAAAATGGTTTCATTTTTTTTGTATTAGATTGGTATTATGGGTGTTAGAGGTAATTATGAGTCCATATGTGTAGTTTATATGGTTTTAAGATGCATAAAATTTGAATTACTTATTTTCCCACCAAAATATCCTATTTAGAAATTTGAATGTTGTTGAGCCTTGTATAAGGGCTTTGGATCAATTTATGAAGGTGGAAGATGTATTAACATGCCTAAAGGTTTAAAAAAATATTTAATGTCCATTAAATGGTAATTGGTCTATATTTATGCTCTTATAAGTCATATGATGTGAAATTCAAGAAAATGTAATATGACCAAAAGGACCTCCATGTAGTCAAAGGCATCAAGATTTAGTTATGCCTCTTTGTAAGAAGTCTAGGAGTTATCTATGTGATATGGGATAGTTTTTCCATTTGAATATAGATGTATGGAGAAGCATAGACAAGTTGGTATGTAGATAGGAGGGGAAGTTTGGATATTGTAACCCTTGTTTGAATGAAGGATAGACATAGACCTCTGTTGAAGGTCATTACAAACATTACTGTCATCATGTGTTTTGTTAACATATGAAAAAGATTGGAATTAATTTCCTAGCTGAGTCTAGAGGATAATGATTTTTTTTAGTGAGGTTGATTTAAGAAATAAAGGAAAAATATCTATTTCTAGAATCTGTAGAGGTAAGATTCTCTTAGTGTCTTATGGTTGGTTATAAGTTGTGTTTTTCAACATTGATAATCAAAAGAACTATGATAACTATTATAACTGATCTTGAAGGGATAGTGATCCTATTTTAAGACCATAAATAGTAAGGAATGATGATTAAACCATATGGAGAGGTATATGTCTATTATATCTTACCCCTATTATCTTGAAAGATTTAATGTGAATTGGATTATGTAATTGTTCTTTGAAGAAGTGATCATTATTTCAATATGTAAGATGATGTAAAACATTTATACTAATTTTTATGATGTTGAATAAGCATATGTATTTGAGAAGACTAGTGAAATGATGTTTATTGAAAACTTGTATTATATGCCCTATTTAGTTGTAATAGTCATTCTTTGACTAAACTGTGAATGTGTTAAATGGATAAAAGTGTCTATTTATGGGTAATTAAGTGTGAGGATGGTTGTGGTAAGTCACTTGAAGGTGTTTTAATCTTCATATTTTCTTTTATTTCATTTTTCATGTATAAGTTTCAATCTCATAAGAATACAAACCTATAGCTAGAAGATTATTTACTGAGTTGATTGAATTTGTAGTTGGAAAATGTTAACAGTGTGTTGATTAGTGGAACATAAGGACTAAAATGTTTGAATTAGGTATAAATAGACCCCAAAGATAAATTTTATATCTTGAAACTTATTAAAATGTGATAAAATGAATTTTGATAGCCCTCAGGCTGAGATAGTGACTAAAAAACCCTAAATTAGGGTTTAAGCCATATCTTTGGTTCTAACTAGTTAAAACTCATAAAATTTTGTAATCTAGGCCTTTTGAATGTGATTTAATTTATTAACATGGTTTTAGTGGTGTATGGATTAGTTTGTATGTATTTTTGTGATTGAGTGTTGTTTTGGGCTTGAATAAGCCTAATTGAGAGGGCTAGTAACACGAAAGAGGGTTATATCAAGTTATACTAATAAATTTCATATGCAGGCATGTTATGACATAGGAAATAATAAATAGACTTTAGATTTCCATAAGAGAGTGTACATTTTCCATAATATGTAAGGAGGACTATAAAATGGCTAGTAGGATTGTGTAACAAGAGGGAAAATTGTGAATGAGGATGAATTGAGGTTTAGACAGTGTTAATAGAGTAGATGAATGGGATTGAAAGGGTTAATGAAATCTATATGAACATATTCAAGACCATTAAAATAATAAGGCCAATAAATTAACCTCAATTTTTAAATTTGGAAAGTACTAGAAACCTTTAATAAGAAGTGTAATCCATTGTTATTGAAGAAGTGCATTGTGAGTAAAAGTGTAGAGTGAGATCATTTGGTATATGCTCTACATCAACTATTGACAACTTGATCTACCTCTACTCTACTAGATTCATCATTTCTTCTTTCCTTACTAGTTTTATTCTCTCCTTTACTAATTTGGGGTTCACTATCCTCACTTCTCCCTTCATGTCACTCTATTTCTCTTTCTTCATCCTCACACTTTTCTCTTACTCATTCATTTAATCCTAGTCATAGGTACATAAGTATTCCTCAAGAGATTCCACCTCCACTATTGTCATAATTATCACTCTAATTTTATAGGGTCTTATTTTATTCTATTTCCTATTGAACCTCCATTCTCACCTCAGATTCACGCTCTTCCCATGTTTTATTTCACCATTCACCCATCTATCACACACATCCCCATGGCACCTAAAGTGACTACTCCATTTTAAGGGGATCAGGTATGATATCTCTTTCCACAACCAACATTTTAAATAGAGTATGGAGTTAATGCAAAATTTTTCCTCTTATCCATCACACAAATAAATCTTGTGCCACTTTAAATGCTACGTAGCCTTGCACTATAAACTCTATAATATATTCATCAATAGTTTTGGCTAACCAATGATCTATCACATGAGTCCAACTATTATCTAATGTCTAAAGCTATTTTATTTTCTCATCATTCCATACAATGTAAATGGCTGGTCTATATCTAGAGCAATCATATTATAGATGAGCCAGCTAATTTACCAACAGTCTAGGTAATTCACACCAAATGATTTCATATATTTCACTATAAATATTTTTTCGTATGATCTATTATTTATAACACCCATTTTTTTGTGCTTGTTTTTCTATGAACTCTATGATTTTTTGGTCTAACCAACATTCCACATTTCTTTGGCTAGGTAACTAATGTAGCTTGCCTACAAACAGTGAGTTCCACACTCACCACACCATTATTAATAGAGGTTCCTAAGATTCCTCATAACATGTTAATTACAGGAATATCTTGAAAATCATAAGAAGGAGAGTGAAGACTAATGTAAAAATGAGAATACACCTAAGAAGGCTTACATAGAGACTCAAATATATATAATCTAACAATCACAAGTAATAATACTTAAATTAGATCTGCATGTCTAAAGAAAACTATAATAGAAAATATATTGACATCATAACTCTTTATAAAATGTAAATACCTAGAAATATATCTTAATCTATTTGAGCTGGATTACATTTATTACTTGTACATCACACATTACAACTTACAAAGGTTAAAGCTGAGATGGAGGCTAATTTATGGGTGAAAGATAGATGAAAAGGTGTTATATTGTTGACTATCTTGATAATTGGTTCAAGAATCTTGAGCTTAAACTACTAAACTCTTTACCTCTTATTGTCTCTTTGGGAATATGGATTGCAATAAATGTTTCCATATTCAAGGTAAATGCATTCCTAATTTATAATGTCTTTCTCAAATCTAAATTATTTTTAGGCACTCCCATTCCATTCCTAAAACCCTGAGACAATGCTTACTGATCAATCCTCACATTGACCATTCTAGTGCTTGGGGTTGTTTTGATGGAGCTAGTCAAGGCAACCCTAATTTTTACGGTGTTGGTGGTACACTTTTTGCTAACTCCAAGAAATTATTCAAATTCAAGGATGGCTTGGGCCAGAGTACAAACAAATTTTCTAATTTGATGAATTTGAAGATTCTAATTAATGTTGTATTTGATTATAGAGTGGGAGTTCTACATATCTTTGGGGAATCTTTGGTTATTCTTAATTAGTTAAGAAAGATCAATAAAATGGAAAATATATGCCTTCTCCCTCTATTCACACTGACTCATAATATGTCTAATTCTTTCAAATTCATCTCTTTTCAACATGTTTTCTAAGAGATTAACCCTATTATAGACTCTCTTTCAAAGGGGGAATGAGCTTGGATCCTAATCTTTAGAGAATTATATGAAAATGACCACCCTCTAGAGTGTGTTTCTTCAATTTTAGAATCCTAATTAATTTTGATCTATAGTTATGAATTGTTTCTTGGGAGCATTGGCTTAAAAATGCACGTTCCATTCTTCTTTGGTGTCTACTCCACTTTTCCATACTTCTCATTGGCCTAGCTATAACTTCTTTATTATTTTTATTATTTCAAGATTTTATTTGTGTTCTCTTGGTGCCAATATATGGTGCTATTTATTTATTGCTTTGACATTAGCTCAACTATTTGGGTGTTCTATTATTTGGGCTACTTATTGGCTCTTCTCCTAGCTCAGCTTGTAATATGTTATTGACAACTGACATCCTAAGGTGCTGGAGGTTTTGGTCATGGTGATTTTTATTTGTGTCTCTTGGTTTAGACTGATTCATATTCCTTGGTCCTTTGTTTCCCATTTCTTCCTTCCATTTTGGTGCTTTTCTTTGTCTCTTGGTCTTCTCTAGCCTAGTACACATTGTGTAGTACATTATGGGAGTGTTTGGTTATTATTTTGTTATTTTTGTCCTCCTTTTCATTTTTCATGATTTAGAATCTACAAAATGTAATCTTAGATTTTTATTAACCTAAATTATGAATTTTTTTAGAGAAAAAAAAGACATAAAGAGAAAAAAATATAATAACACAAAATGAAAACAACCCTATAAAAAAAGATATATAAGAAAATAAATAAAATAAATCACCACTAAAGATGAAAACATGAAAATGATGGCTTAGTGAAGATGGCATGTAAAAACTGATAAACAATGTTCCCCCTAGATAAGTAAAGTATACATTTCTTCTTGCATAGATTCAAACTTTAGCTTAGTTAAAATAGTTAAGGGATAACTATAAGAACACGTGGGTGGTTGGAAAGATATCAATTTGAAACATAGGATGATGTTGGAGGGAAAAAAGTAGGGAAGGCACAAAATCCAACAAATGGATCAGATAAGGAGAAAAAATAAAGATGAAAAACATAAAAGACATAAAAACAAGAAAATGCCACCAAAGAGAAAATAAAAGTATGTGGGAATGAGTAAAACCATTTTCTGAAGGTAAAAATAGCTTTTACAAATGAACTAAATGGCAATAAGGAGAAAATATATAAATACAAGATTACAAAATGGTGAAAAATACATAATATTTCAGGCTAAAAAACTCTTTCAAAACCAAAATTAAACTTAATTCTAAAAATTTTGTTGGGAAGAGAATGAGAAAAGAACCAAGGTAAATTGAAATTCCATAGATTATTGTCATCAAAGCTCATTAAGAAGCTAGAATATAGAAAAAACTCAATGATGTCTAAACAACCAAAATTGAAAGGGAAATTTTCAACCATTCCAATATTGGTGTCAAACTTATAGGATACCCAAAAATACATACACTTAACACTAGAGGAGATGGACCATCACTTAATAGATCAATAGTAACAAGAGATGATGCAAGGAAAATATCAAATGAAGGTTTTGGAATATCAAAAAAATTAAAAAATTATTGAGTATGAAATAGGATGTATGGAGTTAGTTCCCATATATTTCCCTTGGTTTTACAATACAATGAAAAATATGCTTAGTTGTGCTCATGGGGATATAGTGTACTTGAATAAAACCTATCACATTACAATAATGGTGATTCGTATGGTGACAAGACTAATGAATCAAGGGTGTAGTTACCATAAATATGATAACATGATGAAGTTAAAATCCAAATCAATGGTAGCACTAACTACAAAAAAATTCAAATTATGATCACTTTCCATCCATCAGATTACCATTTTTAGGGCTCAATATATAACCAAATAAATTATAGGGAGATTATACTACATGGACAGGGGTAAATAAATAATGGTAAAGAGCATATATATAATATGGGACATAGGGAAAACATGAATGCAATTCAACCTCTATACCACATTACTAAAAATTTTATTGGATAACCTTACCAAGATAAAAATAAGTAAGCATGAATTTTTATATGGATCTTTGATAATGGAGTTTGAAATGTACTTATAAAATTTAATCCCAAGGAAGGAAAGGTTATTACAATGGGATAAGAACAAGCAAATAGGGGTAACAAGTAAAGGAATAATTAGATGCACATAAACAATGGGGGATAATGTCACAAATATCCTATCATGGGAGAGGAGCATAGTGAATATGACATCAATGAATTTTTGTATCTATACTATGATATTAAACAAATACAAAGGATAAATGAAGTTATAGGTAGACATAAATAACATGTATCTCAATCCATTTATACTTAGAGAAATTCTTATCTCTTTGATACCCTATAAAGCATCCAATGAATAAGTAGAGGTAATTATCTTCGCTACTAGACCTATGTCTCTTGATAATTTGAAAACATAAAAAATGAAATAAAAATTATAGGGATTGATATAAACCTCACAAGCTACACCACTACTCTGAGATATAAGAATAAAGATCTAAAATATGGCCACCTCATTAGTTGGGGGAGAAAAAAAATACAACAATTAAAATTATGGTGGAGTTAGATACTGTAATCATCATTAAGAGATGAGGAGGGAAAACACCAATTAATTGAGACACAATAGAGGTCTAAATGCCTCAAAATAATCAACCCAAATATTGTGATGTTTTACCCTAATTTATATTTCTACAATCCTAATTCACATAGAAAACTATGTTTATAATTCAAATTATAAGATATGACAATAACACATGAATTTAAATGTATATTATTGAAATTGATTTGAAAATTAACATGTGATAAATATATAAAATACTAAAAATATCAAAGTACTTAACTTTGCTGGTTCACTGACTATCTGTGACTGATTTTGATAGTTGAAAGGGGTTAGAAGTAGATCTACGAGTCACTTGGATTTGGAACTAATTTTTTGTGAGCATATGGTCAGTAATTTTAGGATGGGGTGAATTATTCAATGAAATAAATTGTAGGATAATTTTATTATTATGTGTTGTTTAAAGACTCTATGACCATACAATCCACTAACCTACTTGAAATGCCTGTGTGTGAATTATTGACACCTGATTGTGTGTGTAACTAAAAAAATTAGTATCCTTATCCTTGAAACCCTAGGTCTTATTTTGAGGGGTAAAAACATGTAAAATATTGGAAAACATAATGTTCTAAATTAACCTCAATCACCAACACTGATAAATTAGTGTTTTCTACATATCCAATACTCCAAAGAAGGAAGTCAAAGTAGATGTATTTATTTCCCTTAGTATGAATGTGAATTTTTTATCCCTTGTTATGTGAATGCACATATTGATATAGATTTAAATAATTTAAAATGTTTTTTCTTGACTTGATTTAGTGTAATTAAGACTTGGATGATAACTACTCCTAAAGACTAGTTTGTAAATTAGGAAGAATAGGGCAATTTTTCTTAATGTGTAGTAGTGTATAGATGTGCACCATATGGGTACTAGATGAATGCTATATCAATAATAATTTTGACCTTGATTTTTATTTATATGAATATATTTTGGTAATTTATCATGACACTAACATGCTAGGTGAATGGGCCAACCCATAGGGATTGGTCAGATTTTTAAAATAACTAATGTTGGATGAGGGATAATAAATTCAACCTCAAGACACTTTTGTCATTAAAACTATCTGAGATTGATATTTATATCTAGAAGGTATAAATTAAAATTTAATGATTTGAATACATCTAAGTAAGACATTAAGCTAGTTTTACATAGGCTGGGAGGTTCTTATAGGTGACTAACAACAAATTAGGAGGGTTGGACTTATATTGAAGCATAAAAATGTGAGAGAAGGTGAATAAGATCCATTTGGAGATGCATAAGTTATGTAGGATAAATTTAGATCAATATTGACATTTCCAAGTCTCTTAATACTATATTTTAGTGCCTACAAATTCCCCCTTTTATTATAGTATTGAAATGTAATACACACTATAGTAAAATAATAAGGTATACATGAGTGTGTACAACACACTTTGTCTTTAGGAGATGGCTCCAAATGTGTATAGTGCCCCAAGAAAAACCTATAGTTAAAATGTAATAGTCAATATCCATATGTGCAATCTAAAATATAAACTATAATTGAAATTTGAAACTTAAGATAAAGGAAAGAGTGCATGCATATGTGGGTGAAACCATGTTTCCCTTTAACTTGTTGGAGATGATGGTTACTTGTTGAGTCATTATAGAATGGTTCCCATTGTTTAACCATTAGATAATTGAGAATGATTAACCCCAAATTTTTGTAACTATGCAAGTTTTTGGGTTGGGAAGGTAAATGCACCAACCCTCATGAATGTATGGAGTAGTGCCATTGAGCATCTTTGAACCTCAATTACACTAACTAAAGTAGTTAATATATTCATGACCTTGTATCCAAATATGGTAAGGTGGGAATCACATAATGGGTTCGTTATGAGTAATTACAAGATTATTTGGATTCAATGAACCTCAATGTACATTAATTTTAAAAAATATGAATCAAAAACTAAAAATGGAATTAAAGATTCAAGGTTTCTCACTTCTCGGTTGCATTGAATTAAGTTTACAAATAAAAAGCTATAATAGTGCTCATTAAAAATGTGTATATGTACATGAATAAGTATCATGCCTCATTAAATCAATTCCAACCATGAATTGTCATAGTGTATGTATGTGCATGAACCAATATCATGCATTATAAATGCGTACCAACTAATATATGTAAGTGTATCTAGGTATATGAACTAGTATCATCCCCATAAAATTGGTTCTACCTTATATATGGTGTTATGATGTATATGCTAAATATGAGAATCTGTAACTCAAATTTATCTATATATGAAAACCTATAATTTTTGTTCCTATAAATTGTGTGTAATTGCATGGCATATGCACTTGAGTATATCTGAATATGTATTTTGTAACTCATGTCTTTGTAAAGTGAATTCATATGCATGGCATATGCCCCTAGAATCTATAATAATGTGTAAATATCTATCACATATATGAACCCCTTTAAAATCTTTGAATCTTGTACTTTTTTCTAAAATTTGATTTTCTTATTCATGGAGGCTTGTGTATCTATGATAATCCTACTAATATTCCCAATTTTGAGGTGGGGGATATATCCTAAAAATCACTTATCTCAAAATAAGAGTTAACTATATCATTTAATGTATAAATATATAATCATGTTGACATGTGGAGAATATGTTATCATAGTAATTTATATGTCATCAAAGTATGTATGTACCATATGTAATACAAGGAATATAAGTGTGATGTCAAGATATATGTATCAATTAGGCACATATTAGTGACCATCATTGATATAATAAATGATTAAGATAATGTAGTAAGGAGGTGCATGATATAAATCATGGTAACACACACAAAAATGGGTGGTGCATGATATGAATAATGACATTCAAAAGCTTAAAAATATCAAAAATATTGACAAACTCAACAAGCTTAATAGACAATCCTAAATTAATCCACTCATAAGAACACAATGTTACACATAAGGCCAAGGTTCACAAAAATGTCACAACAAACAAGGCTAATAGCCACATATAAGGTAAATAAAGATGTCATAAAAAATAATAGTAAAGGGCCAAAATCAAGGAAATAAAGATGTTGAGACAAAACAAGCCAAGGGGACACATTCAAGGGACATAAACACTTCACAACAAATAAGGCCAATGGTCTAAAATCAAGGGACATACAGATGTCATAAAAAAACAAGGACAAGGGGTGCACACAATACACAAGAAATGACTAGCATATCATTCAATATTAATAGTATTAGTGAATCATAGAATAAGTGAAATATTTTATACACTATCCTTGTATATCAATGCCACATCATAGTAAAGTAGCATATCCATGTAGAACTGTGTAAGATATAATTAACTAACAAGACATGCGTAAGCAATCTAGGTAGTTCAACATGACAAAATTTTATAGAAATATATAAACTGTGATGGTGTCACCTATGGAATAATATGCCCCTAGTATTGGCATTGCGATTGGGCATATGAAATTTTGACATATATGTGTCCATGTATGATATGTATGTACAACATCACATGCATATACCATGAAATGCATGTGTGTATAGAAAATATTATGCCATGTACCGAACAAGTTATAGATAACATAAGTAAATAGTGTAATCTAGAAATCATGTCATGCTTAGGTATTGATTTTTTATTTTTTTGAATATTTAATGTTTCTAAATATTTGAATCATTTGATTTTTTTGTATTTTTGACACATCCATATAGTCAAGAGAGAATAAGTAGAAAGTATTCAAAAAATAGAAGAATGGGAGGGATCCAAACAATCTATGACATAAGTTGAAGCATAATGTGCACCCAATGTGATAAAATGATAAAGTGGAAGACAAACAACATAAGTCTAGTGTATATGTGAATTGCCACATCATAAATCAAAAGAGTATGTGGATAATGGAAGTGAATGTGAATGAAGTCTATGTATATATTAATATAAGTGTAATGTAAGTAATAATGAATGTATATAGTCATCATCTAGAAGTGAACAAGTTATATGCCACAAATAATGTACATTGAGATTTGATATTGCTATGAAGGATGTAAGGTAGGTGTAAAAAATTTCCAAATTAGGATGACACTTAAAATGGAAGGGATAGATAAAAAGGGAAAACCAAAGGATAGAATAATGATCAAATGAAAAAGCATATAAAGTCACATATGAAAAAATATTCAAAATAGAGGGATATAAGTAAAAGTTAAGAAGATATGTACAATATATGATGTGTTAGTGGAATATAAGGACTCTAACATGGGCCCTATATTAGGTGGTAAAAAAGTATCCATCCATGTGGAATAATAATCATATATATTTATGTCCAAATATGTAAAGGAATCATGTTTATAATAATATACATATTCATTTTCATATTCAATTTATCTCAGTGTAATTTATACAACCATGGTATCCATACTATCGTGTATGATCTCACAAAAAAAATGTGTCTTCTATGAGATCATGTTTAAATAAAAAATTAATGTGTTAACTCATATAAGACAATAGTGTTGAAATCACTGAGACCTTGTATTATGTTCATTAATTTAAATCACCCATTTATAGAATGCCCAAATTATTAATGATAATTGTAATAAGTGGTGTCATCATATCCCTAAGGCAAACCTCTAATTATATCCAACTCTTTAGGTAGGGCGAGTGATACAAGTTTTTAATCAAGTAAAATTTATAAAATTTGATTAGGAGATTAGGGTAAGGTGTGGTATTTTAAAGGATTATAATCTAAATAATATGCATACCACTATTAGCCATGCCTCAATTTTATACCCTTATGTAATGGTATGGATTCCATCATTTGCATCCAAGGTTGACCTAAGAGAAAGTTGTAATGTATATCCTTAGGCATGATTTGAAATAAGGTTTGCATTATCTTATGTCCCATTGTCACATCCAATTATGTGGTATAAAATACTAAAGGTGGTATACTATGAACTCATGTTACATATCGATGTGATTTGTAAATGCTATCTAATGCTTGTATAAATTTATCATTTCACATGTTTAAGTCGAAATCATTATCTATCAATACACCTTTGACCTAAATGCTATCTAATGCTTGTATAAATTTATCATTTCACATGTTTAGTTTGAAATCATTATCTATCAATACATATTATTATTATTATTTTTATTATTATTATTATTAACCTTTCTTAAAATTATAGTGGAGTATTTAACTTGATTTTTGATCTGGTGGTGGGGTTAGATGAGGAAATACCACTAACCTAATAGGGTACCCATATGGAAGCTTGGAACTATACCTACCTTGTTGTAATGTATATATATTTGATGTATAGATGCACTATAAATCATATTAAATAAATATTTTTAATCCAAGGGAATCATAAAAACATGTCAAAGATCCCTATGCCTGGTAAGATACTAAATAATGTAGTAAATTTATCAGATCCGACATGAAGAGGTATAAAAATGTACCAAAGAGTTTCATTTATCCTTCCATTGAATCCCTTAACCATTCGTGTAGTATATTGTAAATTATGTTGTGTGTATCCAAGTGTATTGAGAAGTATCATTATGCACATGTTCTCTCTTGGCCATTGTCAACCATGACACTATGTATGGGTTGATTATTGATGTAGGCTCACATTAATAGTGCATGGATATTTAAATATTCATTGACAATCTCATTTTAATCAAATGTAATCATAGGGAACTATGGTTAGGTTCTCAAATATGTCATAAAATGTAATATTACAATGGTTTTACCGATATTTTTACCCTAATTGGATTTGTACAAACCTATATAAGATATAATATTATGTGTAGTTGTGATTATAAGATGTGAAAATCAAGAATGAATATGAATGTAAAATATTAAAATTGATTTTATAAGTGGCATTTGATAAATTTATAAAATAATAAAGATATCAAGATACTTATCTTTCTTAGTTAATTGGGTTATTGTGACTAAATATTGACAGTGGAAAGGGGCTATAAGTAGTTCTATGATTCGATCAGATCTATAAATGACTATTTATACATATATCATCACAAATTTTAGGTTGGGGTGAGTCCATTTATGAAATTGATTGTAGGTTGACATTATTATCTTAAGTTGTTTTGCTTTATGACCATAAAATCCACTACACATGTCTACGATAGTCTTGTGTGTGCAAGCTTGATTCTTGACAATTTTTGAACTCCAGAAATTAGTCTCATTCTCCTTGAAACCCTAGGTCTGATTTTAATTGTTAGAAACTTATTAAAACTTTAGAGTTGTGGTGGGATAATTTGACCCAAATCACACTTGTTTATGAATGACACTACCTATATATCCAATACTTTGAAGAGGGAAGTCAAGGCACACATAGTTCTTCCCCTTAGTGTGAATGGGAAAATTTTCTCCTTTATTTTATTAATGCACCTAGTGATCTAGATTTTGACACTTGAAACTATTCCCTCTTAACTTAGATTATTAAACTGTAGACTTAGCTGATGACTACTTGTAGTGAATTGTTTAGAAATTGGGAAGAATAGGGTGGTTTTCTTAATGTGCAATAGTGTATAGATGTGTATAAGAAGAGTTATATATGGATAATAAGGTTGAACTTAATTTGTATTTATATGAGTCTAATTTGGTAATATTTCACACTACTGACATGATAAATGAATAAGATAACCTATAGGGATTGATTAGATTTACAAAATAGTATTTTTTTGGTGAGGGAGAATAACATCAACCTTACAACATTTATGTCAACAAAATTGTCTACGACTGATGTTGATGTATAGAAGACAAAAATATAAATATAATGGTTTGGACACATTTAAGTATCCATCCTACCATTCTACTCCCACTCCACTCTAGATTTGTTACTAGTTTAATTTAGATTGAAAGGTTCATGTAGTATACTGATAATAAAATGGGAGGTTCAAACTCATAATGATTCATGTAGACATGAAAGAAGGTGAATAAAATATATTATGGGACATGAAAGTCATAAAGGATAAATTTAAGTCAAGATTGACATTGCCAACCAATACATAATTTTAGTGTCTACACATGGAAATAAACACTAAAACCTATAATCACAAACAAGCCCCATTTTCAAAATTTTAAATGAGGACCCACTTTGAGCTCAAATTCCATGTTCATTTCTTGTTGTGAAATGAATCAGTCCAAGTTAGAATTCATTATTTTAAGTCTAAGTTTTTAAATTTAAAAAGAAGTCTTGATCTGATTCTAAACTAACCAAACTATCTGAGTGTTTCCATAATTGATCTATTAATTAGATCAATATCTGATTCTAAAGGTCTAAAAGTACATGTTTATTGAAGTTATAACTTTTAGTTCTATGACATACATCAAATTGAGACTTTATGATTTATGGACTAGTATAGCTAATTAAATATTTTCTTAGGGTTATTTGTTATTTTTAGGACCATTCTAGCTCCATAGGGCCACCTTGACAAAGGTTAATTAATCTATACTAGAAGGATCCTCTACAATATGAATGAATTTTCATACGTAGCCATTTTATTTAAAATTTATTCACACAGATAATCACCACACATCTCTATTACACTTAGAACAACCATCAAATTTAAAGTGACAATGTAGTTTGAATCCCAATAACTAGGTTCTAGTAGTTTGTATTCCAATGGCTAGGTCCTGAGATCTAAGATTATTTCACGTGTTGGCATCTAACTTCCTCATAATTTTTTTTGAAGTGACTAAGTATTTTTAATTGGGTGAGTGTCCAAGTTCATAGGATTTAGATGTGTGTCTTCTTCTCTCTCTTCAGTGGCTCATTTTAAAGGTTATAATTCCTTTCCCCCTTAGCAACTAGGATTGTGCCATGTGTCTTCATCCCAATATTCATTTCTATCAATTTAAATAGCTAGGTCACAACTCTCTAAATAAGTGTGGACTGGTCATGTGTCATAATCATGCTTATCAATATCATAATAAGTGAGGGTCATCCACATGGTAACATCCCATGCATCTAGAACCTAAAGGTAGAAACACATAATCCAAAGATAGTTGATCATCTATAAAAGTGACGGTCATCCATGTGATAACATATCACTCAACTAGATCTCATAGAAAAATATACACATTCTAAAGTTAAGTGACCCTCTAGATAAGTGAGATCATATCACTTATCATGATTTTTCTCATTCGTGCCATGTTAGGTAAGCATACACAGTCAAAGATAAAAGACCCCTTAGACAATTGAGGGTCATCTATGTGGCGACATCTAATTAACTCATAGAATGCAAACAAAACAAAATATAATATAGATCCTGTAAGGACCCAGGTTAACATATTTTAAAACCATAGCCAAAGTCATAGAGGTACATGCTCTAAATATTAATGACTAAGAAAAATAGTGAGATCATGCCACTTACTATCATCTCACTCACTCGCTACTAATAGGGGGCCCAAGGTACAAAGTGTAGAGGTCAATCCCAATGGGTAAATAAGAGGAATACAACTATCACACTATGAATAGAGCATCATGGACAAAGAAAATTAAGGCCTAGATGTACAAAGAATAAATATGTGATAAGGTAAATTGTTGAGAGAGATGACGAAGAAGCCAAAATCATTAACATTATGCCATGTGTTTCCCTCAAGACAAGGCAAACTCAAGACATGAAGATAGGCCCCAAGAGTAGTATAAATATACATCTATCATTTTAAAGATAACTTGGCATCCAAATCAATTTTTATCCAAAGACTAAAAGTAAGGTTGATATAGGTCCTGATTAAGCAACAAATTTCCAAGTGTCATGATGCTAAGAAGCTCAACTTGGACATATCTCTTGACTTCAACATGTAAGTGAAAGACACAAAAGTGGGATATAAAAGAATTATAGAAAGACATTTGTACTTTTAAAAATGAGTGATTAGTCAAATACATTGGCAAAGTTCCATGTGGATAGTCACTCAAATATTCACAACACCATGAAGGCCAATTAGGCATGTGCTTCCCACACTCATCGAGCCTGAAAACTATGGCTAGGTGAAAATTTTCCTCCATGATTCATCCATCGAATTATTAAGGTTTGACCTCATTTACTAATAATTAACATCTCAATGAATCCTACTAGAACCATTAAGAAATGCCCCACATTAGACCTCTTCTTCTTTATGCTCCATTAGTGGGCCATGGGGTTTCATTTTGTCTTATTTGTTTTGGGATGAAGAGTCTTATAATATTATTATGTTATTACCATTTTAGACCATGTTGGCCAAGATTAGGGTCTCGTTCCTCATAAAGGTAGGACCTTTCTCTCTCTATTTTATATATAATGCTATATACTATTATAGAAGGGTCAACACTATTTTAAAACAAACACTATCAGATTAATGCAAAATTGATTTTTAATGTAAATGCATCTGGTTGGCTTGAAGGTCTTACACTCTCTTTCTAATTTAAATGATCAACACCAATTCAAGAGAACTATAATTTGTGATTTTATGTAGGGTTCATGCATTAATTAGATCAAACTTTGTTGTTTTAATTAAGCTATGTGATTCTTTTTCTTTTTATTTGAAAGTTGTTAGGAACTATGTGTAGCCAACTACTATCTTGTTACTAATTTATTCATTAAAAAAATATCAAAATTAAACATTTACCATTTTCTCCTTAGATAATCTCCCTGTGTGGATGGAGTCTAAGCCATCATGAAATTTAATATATAGTGGTGTAACTATAACTGAACATGTTTTGGTATTGGAAGCATTTATATTGGCCATTTATTTAAAAGGATTTATTTTCTACCTTACCCTCTCTCTTTTAATGTTTTTTTAAACAAGTGATCTTTAATTTTCTTTAGAAACTATGAAATGAATCAAAGTAGAGATCTAGATTTCAATATGTTACAATTGTTTAGCTAGAAGTGTAAAGGTTTTGTGAGTTAGTGAAAAAACTAGTATTGGATCTCTGGTGGTAGCATTGCATCTCTTGAAGATCTATTCCAAGCAAGATATTTAATATATCCAAATACCTATAGTTCATGCCTTGGATTGTCTCATTAACAATCTTAAAATGAGAGGACACAAGTCCCCCAATTGTTTGCTGAGCTCACTTATTGCATCTAACCCCATAGATGAATTTGGAATAGAGATCTTGGATAAAAAAATAGATAGTGTTAGAAGGATGACACCTCTTCTCACTCTCTAACAAGGTTTTAATCTACTATCCAATCCAAGATTAACCTAGAGCATAATTCTTGGATCACTAGATCTCAAGCTATTCCTAGGTGACTTATAATATCCCCTTTGAAAATTTATATGAGAACTAGAACTACTAGAGGGAGACTAAGACATTTAATTATACCTACTATTTCATCCTCTTAGTCTACCCCCAATAGGCCTCCACCTATGGTTACACCTATGCCATGGTTGGATGGGTCTATCATTAACATTCTTGGAGTTGCCCATGATCTACCTAGGAACCCATAAAGGTACCTCCCATGATTTACACTAGGTGTAGGATGTACTACAAAAAAAAACTTCATACAAAACTACTCTCAAGCTTCTGAATGTTCAACATGAATATGTTTCATATAGGATTTTCACATTTAATTTGATGGACATAGTGTATAATTAGTTTCTAAGCTTTCCCAAAGGCTCCATCACAAGCTGGGACCAATTCAATAATACGTTCCTCACCTAATTTGGGCAAGTCATTGATCCAAATGTGTTATACTAATAGTTATTCTACATCCAAAGGGAATCCAATGATCCCATAATAAATTTAAATGTTTTATTTTAGAAGATTCATATCTGAATCATTATGTTATATAGACTATATTCCCAAGCACTAGATCCTTGAATGTTTATATTCTTATGTAGAGACTTGTTAGTGGTATACTTACCCCTAACTTATGCTGAGGCCATAAAAGTAAATATAAAACTAAATATTCAAGGTTTTAGGCACCAACCATCTTAAATTTATTTCCAAGTATGCCTACTTTGGACCCCCTCTTGAGTAATAGCCAAAATCCACCCATGTCACATCTTGTGCTATTAACAAACTAAATTATTTTGAGATACACTGTACCAAATCAACCCCTAAGATTTCTTAGCCTAGTAGATAATGAAGTAGTTCCCCAAACTCATAATCAAGCACTAGTTCCCACCATTAACAATGTACAATGTGTTGCCTAATAATCTACCAATACTGAGTTAGATGTTATATAATGCATGGTTCAAAAACTCAACAATGTTTTCTTGGACCTCCAAAGATAGGTTGAAAATAATGGTGTTGAGAGTTCAAACAAGAGCCTCACCTATCAGAGGTAAAATCATCCTCATAACCTGCATAACAACCAACCAAATCCTTTTCCTAATAAAATGCTTGAGATCAACATCTATGAGTTAGCCTTACCTAATTGGTGTTGTGTGCATAACATAACCCAATATGGGGTGTCAGACTACATTGAGTTCTATAGTGCATTTGACATGTTCTAGAGAGATATATAAGAGTATGAGATAGTAACAAACCACCCAAAGGATTCCAATCAGACTAAGACCTCTAATTTTCTAATATCCCTAAGTACTGCCATGGTACTAGAAACATTAGACTCCCCTATCCATGAGGACAATGAGCCAAAATATGCCACCAATGATGTACATGTTTTACAACAATTATAAATGAGTAACTATGCTCTTAGGAACCAAACACAATAACAACCTTAGACCATGTCAATTCCTCCTAATGATGGTGCCACTCCTAATCTAATAGCAAAGAATGACCCTTAACCACCAAAGGTAAATAATCCTAAGCCACCTAAAGATATCCATCTTATAACTAACAACACTGGGTATGACATAGTAGAATACATGAAGAAGATAAAGGAAAACATAACTTTGCATGAGATTTCTTAGATCACTGAGCAAATAGATCTCCTCCTAAAGTCCCTCATAAATAAACTAGTCATCCCAAATCCAATTATGCATATGTTAATATGCTAATATAAAATAATAAGGTTAAGGTCCCACTTCTCCTTATTGTTAAGCTATTTGGGAAGAAAATTCATAACTTTTTGGTTGATTTAGGATCATCTATGAATGTCATGCATATGATTTTTTTTCAAAAACTAGGATTAAAACATATTAAGTTATAAAAAATAGTGGTCCAATAGGATAAGTCTAAATTTAAGGTAGTGAGCTAACTCTTGAATGTCCATATGTAGTTGAAATATGATCTTAGGGTCTTATTAACCATTTTTGCCCAACAAGCCAAAATCGATCCCCTTCTTCCCTTACTATTTGAAGCCAGTCAATTTCAGGTCACACAAGTTCATCGAGCTTTGGTTCATCGCTCAGGTTCAATGCCATGGTTCATCACTTGGTTCAACTTAGTTGGTTTAACACTTCGGCTTTGGTTCAACAAAAATTTTAGCACAAGGTTCATCAACAAGTTTAAGCGGCTTCAAGTTCAATGTTTGGTTTAACCACTTGGCTTGGCATGCAGTGTTGAACCATTAAACCAGTTCAATGGAGTGGTTCAATGCATTGGTGTAATGTGTTGGTTCAATGCGTTAGTTCAATCATTCAGTTCAACATTTGGTTCAACCACTTGGCTCAATGCGTAGTGTTGAACTGTTGAACCGATTCAACAACTGCTTCAAGTGAATGGTTCAATGGGTTGGTTCAATGAGGCATCCCAAAGCTGAAGGGTAGGTGCCCTTGCAGAGGGTAGCTCTAAGTCAAAAAAGCCCTTGCAGAGGGTAGGGAGTAGTTCAAAGGCTTCACCGAAGGATTTCAAAGGACATAAAAGAACTTAAGGTTTTGAATTCCTTTAGACTTTTTGTCTGAAGGAATTCCTTCGGATAAAAAGTTTGAAGAAATTTGGGGAAGGCTAAAACCAAAGAACTCGAAGGAATAACGAAAGTCAATGTGGCAATTCTTACAAACTTTGTGTTGCAGGAAAAGGATCGATGTAAAAAACCTACAAGAAAAGGCCCAATGAATTTTGCCATGGACGATGATGTCCTAAAAACTATCAAAATTAAGCACGTGAACTAGCCATTGGATTTTCAAGTGATGACAGGTGCACAAATGTCAAATTTTCATAGCAGAGGAATCATTAAAAGAGAAGAGTAGATAGATGGAAGTAGCCATGTGTCAAATTTTTCTTGACTCTCAAGGAACCCTCAAAGGTGAGTAGATGCTGCCATGTATCCCATCATTAGCTCAGCAAAAGCTGCCATGTGTCAATGTCTGTGAGAACCAAAAAAGGGTTTTGAATGTTTTCTCAGGCAGCTAAAGGTTCTACAGAAGTGGCCCCATGTTGCCTTCCACAAAAATCTCAAAAAATAATTCTAAAGCCTCTAAGTTAAGCATAAAAAATAGGCAAAAGTGGCCATGTGTCAACTTTTGCCTGACTCTCGAAGGACCCTCTGAGGTAAGCGAATACTACCACGTCCCATTATCAGCTCGACAAAAATTTCCATGTGTCAACGTCTATGTTTCAAGTGTCTTCCAAGTGCCCAAGAAGTGGACTACGATGCGTGTCAAAAGTAGATGTGCTCTCATCTAAGAGCCAAAAGAGTAGTAAGATCTAGAGGAGGCAAAATGGCCAAGTGCAGAAGTAGACAAAGCGATCCAAGTGGCATAGGAAAGTGTCAATTCAAGGAGTTATTCTAGTGGTTGACAAATTACCTACCATGTGATCATCAAGAGGTGAAACAGTAAATGATGCAACCCATTTTTCTTTATTTTGTATTGATGAGTAAACAAATAGTGTGGCCCATAATTTCCAATCATGATAGGGGCTGACACAACATTATCTTCGAGCGGCTTCTTCATCCCAATGCTCAGAAAGCACATGGGTCACTTATAAAAGGGTGCCAAAATGGCCCCTTTTTTTCTTCCTCTATAAATTGTAAACTTCTCATTCTGAGAAGGGAGACCCTCAGCCTTAAGGCAAAACTTTGCCCAAAAATATCTCAGGCTTGTAAGGCAGAGCTACCATATTTTTACCTTAAATCAAGACTTAGCATTTTTACCTCCATCTGGACTTGCACTTTAAAGTATATGTCTATTTTCTCCTTTGTGTTAAGTCATTGTCTTTCATGCTTTCACAAATTGATCACAACATGTCTAGTGCATTGTGAAGTCTTCTTTCTACAAGTCTGCCAGAAGTGTCTACAAAAAGAATATAGGTGCCTATGAATAGCCTGTCAAAGTGTGTCCCAAAACACATCTGCTAGTTCCTTCCTCTCTGTACTTCCATGGACCCCTGGTTGACTATTGCAAAAGAACTTCCCACTTCAGATGAAGTGTATAGGTGCTTCTTTTTGGTGAAAAGTGTATGTTCAAGCTGGGTGGGTCACATTTTTTGGTGTATCACCTTTTAATTTTTAGGCTTAGGTTCTATTTTTAGCATCTCTCTCTCCCTTTTCATCCCCCCCTTTTTTCATTTTAGTTGTTAGCAGTAGGAGAAATCAGGGCCTAACAGATACATCAGAGGGAGCTAGCCCTCATCTAGAGACTCTCCCCTCCAGGTTCACCGGTCCCATAGGTGAGAGGGGAGTTTCCATTGTTGTGTGTGGAAAGGCAAGAGCTCAGCCTCCTACCTTGGGTGTAATCCACTACATCAATAATTTTTGGCATGCTCGATGGGACCAACTAGGACAAGTTTTATCCAAAGAGTTAAAGAATTTTTGGTGTGTTCTTCAACCAACCAGCCTTTGGAGGGTTTTACATCAACACCAATGGTGAACCTGAGTTGAATCAGCTGGTTAAGCAGCCTGGTGCAATCAAAAAACACTTTTGTATATATAATTCTTTTGCACAAAATCATGGACCTTGTATTCCTTCATATGACTATGATCAAGCTCAGCCTTTTTATGGCATCTCCCCAAGCAGCTCTCCTAGTTGTTTTACAACCATACGAGAAGTAGCGCTAGAGTTTGAGAAGTATGTAATGGAGATAGATAGATCAAATGAGCAACATAGATATCAGCAAGAGTTGATGTACAAAGAGGAGTGTTTGTTCAGGCAAGCTCAAGCCTTACAATCCATAGAGGAGGAGGTAGCAAAATGGAAGAGTCCATTCATTCAAGGCATTCAACCTTGTATGCCCCCTCTTATTCTAAATAAAGCCCCCTCTTATGCACCAAATCCTTTTTATCAGATAGAACTTGCTCATTCTAGCTCATCTGATCCATCAATCAATCCTGCTCTTAACCCCATGCGCCTAGCCTTCAAACATCAAAGGGAACTAGAGCAACCTCCCATGGAGATGGACCTTCTAGATTCCTTAGATTGTGAATTTTCCTTTGGAGGGAACATTATGAACCAACACATCTCTCTTGAAGCTACTCCTACTCATCATGATGATGCTGGTGACCTCCAAGAAAGGCTCTTCTAAGAAGACATAGCCAGGAGAATTGTAGAGTTGGAATCCAAAGTGAGATTCCTCAGCCAACATGTGATGGACCTATTTGAACACACTCCATCTACACACCTCCAAGAGAGCTATCAGGCCACACCTGATATAGATGAAATGCTGACCAAGTGGAAGGAGGAGAATCATTCAATTCTAGCTCAAGGACTGCCTCCTCTTCCACATGGTTTTTTCACTTCACCCCTTCTCAAGGAGGGACATGTTCTACAAGAGGTAAGTGAGGAGCAGAAGACCCAATCTATAGTTCCCCAAGAGGCTATCATGAGTGATAACAAAGAATAAATCATCATTGATGCTCCTTGTGAAGACCTCATTAGCAATGGAGAAGACACAGGGCATGCATACATGCAGATGTTATAGCAATACGAGGAGGAATATAAGCATGATGAGCTCTCTTCCCCTTTATTTGATGAACTTCCTTGTTGTTTTGATGAGGAGGACTACTATGCCAAGGAGCCTGAGTTGGAGGAGGATTAGGAGAATATCTTTGAAAATCTAGAGATCTTGATTTTTGAGGAGGAAAAGGAGAGGTCTGTCTTCCTTGAGGGAGGCCTTGAAGAAGAAAGCTTTGAACAAAGAGGTGATGTTCTATGGGATGAGCAATCATTTTGTGAGTCCATTTCAAACATCATCATAGTCACCCTTCTTCAAGAAGGCCAAGAAGAAGCAGAGGATGAGTTTGACAGGATCTTTAATGAAGCAGAAGGAAATGGGTCAGACCATGATGCATTGCAGAAGGAATGTACAAATCAAAGGGCTTATGGTGATGAGCCAGTAACCATTGATTTCTTGGTGAAATGCACTAGCATGAAAGACTAGCATTCAAAAATCTTCTAGGAACAAGTAGAGTATACATATGTTGGGAGCATGTTTGAATCTAATCCACTCAGATGCAAGCCAATCTAGGTGACAGGCAAGAGGAGTAGGTCATCAACTCCTTTTTTCTTTCAGCTACTTGCCTGACACCATACGTCTTCTTGCCAGGAAGGGGACTTAAGAAATTTTCCCTTTGATCCAAGAGGGAGGCAAATATTCTTGGTTAGTTGTACATAGTAGTTTGTTTTCATTTTCCTTTCTTGCTTTCCCTATGTGCAGTTTGCATAGGTAGTGTTTTTAGCCTTTTGTGTGTTTTCCTTTGTGTGTGGGGTAAAAAGCTTCATGTTTGATTCTCATATCTTTGGGGCTATTGCTAACCTTTATTCAAAGCTGCATTCTGACTTAGTGCCTAATGGACTACAAGGCAACTGGTCTCTAAGCATAGCAGGCATGCTTCCCCTGGGAGTCACCAATTTGTTGACCATTTTTGCCCAATAGGCCAAAATTGGTCCCCTTCTTCCCTTGCTATTCAAAGCTAGTCAATTTTGGGTTGCATGAGTTCATCAAGCTTTGGTTCATCACTCAATTTAAATGCCATGGTTCATCACTTGGTTCAACTTAAATGGCTCAACACTTCATCTCTGGTTTAACAAAAAGTTTAGAACAAGGTTCATCGACAAGTTCAAGTAGCTTCAGGTTCAATGTTTGGTTCAACCACTTGGCTCAGCATGCAGTGTTGAACCATTAAACCAGTTTAATGGATTGGTTCAATGTGTTGGTTCAACATGTTAGTTCAATGCATTAGTTCAATCATTTGATTCAATGTTTAGTTTAACCACTTGGCTCAGTGTGCAGTGTTGAACCGTTGAACTGGTTCAATGAGTGGTTCAATGGGTTGGTTCAACGAGGCATCCCAAAGTTGAAGGGCAGGTGCCCTTGTGGAGGGTAGATTTGAGTCAAAAAAGCCCTTGCAGAGGGTAGGGAGTAGTTCAAAGGCTTTGTCAAAGGATTTCCAAGGATGTAAAAGAACTTAAGGTTTTAAATTCCTTCAGACTTTTTGTCTGAAGGAATTCCTTCGGACAAAAAGTCTGAAGAAATTTAGGGAAGGCTAAAACCAAAGAACCCAAAAGAATAGTGAAAGTCAAAGTGGTAATTCTTGTAGACTTTTTGTCCATGAGAAAAGGCCTGATGAAAAAAACCCACATGTTAAGGCCCGATAAATTTTGCCAAGGACGGTGACGTCCTGAAAACTGTCAAAATTAAGCACGTGAACTAGCCGTTAGATTTTCAAGTGATGACAGGTGCGCAAACGTCAAATTTTCATAGTAGAGGAATCATCAAAAGAGAAGAGTAGATGGAAGTAGCCATGTGTCAACTTCTAATTGACTCTTGAGGAACCCTCAAAGGTGAGCAGATGCCACCATGTATCCCATCATCAGCTCAGTAGAAGCTGCCACATGTCAACATCTGTGAGAACCAAAAAAGGGTCCCAAAAGTTTTCTTAGGTAGCTAAAGGTTATGTGGAAGTGGCCACGTGTCACCTTCCATAGAAATCTCCAAAAATACTTCCAAAGCCTCTAAGTTAATCGAAAAGAATAGGCAAAAGTGGCCACGTGTCAACTTCTACTTGACTCTCGAAGGACCATCTGAGGTAAGCAGATGCTGCCATGTCCCATTATCAACTTGGTAAAAACTACCACATGTCAACATCTGCATTTCAAGTGTCTTCTAAGTGCCCATGTAGTGGACTATGATGCATGTCAAAAGCAGATGCGCTCTCAGCTAAGAGCCAAAGGAGTAGTAAAAGGAGCTAGAGGAGGCAAAATGGCCAAGTGCAGAAGCAGATGAAGTGATCCAAGTGGCACAAGAAAGTGTCAATTCAAGGAGTTATTTTGGTGGTTGACATAGTACCTGCCATGCGATCATCAAGAGGTGCAATAGTGAGCAGTGTGACCCATTTTTCTTCATTTTACATTGATGAGTAGACAAATGGTGTGGCCCATAATTTTGAATCATGATAGGGGCCGACACAACATTATCTTTGAGTGGCTTCCTCATCCCAATGCTCAAAAAGCACATGGGTCACTTGCAAAAGGGCACCAAAATGGTCCCTTTTTTTTCTTCCTCTATAAATTGTAAACTTCTCATTCTGAGAAGGGAGACTCTCAGCCTTAAGGCAAAACTCTGCCCAAAAATCTCTCGAGCTTGTAAGGCAGATCTACCAAATTTTTACCTTGAATCAAGACTTAGCATTTTTACCTCCATTTGGACTTGCACTTTAAAGTATATGTCTATTTTCTCCTTTGTGTTAAGTCATTGTCTTTCATGCTTTCACAGATCAATCACAACATGTCCAGTGCATTGTGAAGTCTTCTTTTTGTAGGTCTACCAGAAGTGTCTACAGAAAGAATATAGGTGCCTATGAATAGGTTGTCAAAGTGTGTCCCAAAACACCTCTTCTAGTTCCTTCCTTTCTGTACTTCCACGGACCCCTCGCTAATTATTGTAGAACTTCCCACTTCAGATGAAGTGTATAGGTGTTTATTTTTGGTGAAAAGTATATGTTCAGACTGATTGGGTCACATTTTTTGGTGTATCACCTTTTACTTTTTAGGCTTAGGTTCTATTTTTAGCATCTCTCTCTCCCTTTTCATCCCCCCCTTTTTTCATTTTAGTTGTTAGCAGTAGGAGAAATCAGGGCCTAATAGATACATTAGAGGGAGCTATCCCTCATCTAGAGACTCTCCCCTCCAGCTTCACCGATCCCACAGGAGAGAGGGGAGTTTCCATTGTTACATGTGGAAAGGTAGGAACTTAGCCTCCTGACCTAGGTGCAATCCACTGTGTCAACAATTTTAAGAAAATTTCCCTTTGATCCAGGAGGGAGGCAAATATTCCTAGTTAGTTGTACATAGTAGTTTGTTTTTAGTTTCCTTTCCTACTTTCCCTAAGTGCAGTTTGCACAGGTAGTGTTTTTAGCCTTGTGTGTGTTTTCCTTTATGTGTGGGGTAAAAAGCTTCATGTTTGATTCTCATATCTTTGGGGCTATTGCTAACCTCTCTTCAAAGCTGCATTCTGACTCCATGCCCAATGGAATACAAGGCAATTGGTCTCTAAGCATAGCAGGCATGCTTTCCTTAGGAGTCACCAATTTGTTGACCATTTTTGTTGAATAGGCCAAAATTGGTCCCCTTCTTCCCTTTCTATTCAAAGCCAGTAAATTTTGGGTTGCATGAGTTCATCGAGCTTTAGTTCATCACTCAAGTTCAATGCCATGGTTCATCGCTTGGTTCAACACTTCAACTTTGGTTCAACACTTTAGCTTTGGTTCAACACTTCAGCTTTGGTTCAGCAAAAAGTTCAGTGCAAGGTTCATCGGCAAGTTCAAGCAGCTTTAAGTTAAACATTTTGTTCAACCACTTGGCTTGGTGCATAGTGTTAAACTATTGAACCAGTTCAATGGACTGGTTCAATGTGTTGGTTTAACTTTTTAGTTCAATCATTTGGTTTAACCACTTGGCTCGATGCACAGTGTTGAACCATTGAACTGGTTTAATGAGTGGTTCAAGCAAATGGTTTAATGGGTTGGTTCAATGAGGCATCCCAAAGCTAAAGGGTAGGTGCCCTTGTGGAGGGTAGGGAGTAGTTCAAAGGCTTCATCGAAGGATTTCCAAGGATGAAAAAGAACTTAAGGCTTTGAATTCCTTCTGACAAAAAGTTTAATGAAATTTGGGGAAGGCTAAAACCAAAGAACCCGAAGGAACAATGAAAGCCAAAGTGGTAATTCTTGCAGCCTTTTTGTCCACAGGAAAAGGCCCGATGCAAAAAACTTGCAGGAAAAGGCCTGACAAATTTTTCCAAGGACAGTGACATCCCAAAAATTAACAAAATTAAGCACACAAACTAGCCATTGGATTTTCAAGTGACGACATGCATGCAAACATCAAATTTTCACAACAAAGGAATCATTAAAAGAGAAGAGTAGATAGAAGTGGCCACGTGTCAACTTTTGCCTGACTCTCGAGCAACCCTCAAAGGTGGGCAAATGCTACCACATATCCCATCATCAGCTTGACAGAAGTTGCCATGTGTCAACATCTGTGAGAACCAAAAAAGGGTCCCAAAATTTTTCTCAGGCAGCTAAAGGTTCTAGGAAAGTGGGCACATGTCGCTTTCCATATAAATCTCAAAAAATACTTCCAAAGCCTCTAAGTTAAGTGGAAAGAATAGGTGGAAGTGGACACATCTCAACTTTTTCTTGAATCTCAAAGGACCCTATGAGGTAAGCAGATGCTGCCACATCCTATTATCAGCTTGGTGGAAATCGCCACATGTCAACATCTTCATTTCAAGTGTCTTTTAAGTGCCCAAGTAGTAGACTATGATGTGTGTCAAAAGTAGACGTGCTCTTAGCTAAGAGCTAAAGGAGTAGCAAAAAGAGCTAGAGGAGGCAAAATGGCCAAGCATAGAAGCAGACAAAGTGATCCAAGTGGCGCAGGAAAGTGTCAATTCAAGGAGTTATTTTGGTGGTTGACACAGTACCTACCATGCGATCATCAAGAGGTGCAACAGTAAATGGTGTGACCCACTTTTCTTAATTTTGCATTGATGAGCAGACAAATGGCACAGCTCATAATTTTGAATCATGAGAGGGGTTGACACAACATTATCTTCTAGTGGCTTCCTCATCCCAATGCTCAGAAAGCACATGGTTCACTTGTAAAAGGGTGCCAAAATGGCCCCTTTTTTTTCCCTCTATAAATTGTAAACTTCTCATTCTGAGAAGGGAGACTCTTAGCCTTAAGGCAAAACTTGCCCAAAAATCTCTTGGGCTTGTAAGGCAGAGCTGTCAGATTTTTACCTTGAATCAGGACTTAGCATTTTTACCTCCATCTGGACTTGCAGTTTAAAGTATATGTTTGTTTTCTCCTTTGTGTTAAGTCATTGTCTTTCATGCTTTTATAGATCAATCACAACATGTCCAGTGCATTGTGAAGTCTTCTTTCTGTAGGTCTGCCAAAAGTGTCTACAAAAATAATATAGGTGCCTGTGAATAGGTTGTCAAAGTGTGTCCCAAAACACCTCTGCTAGTTCCTTCCTCCCTATACTTCCACAAACCCCTGGCTGACTGTTGTAGAAGAACTTCCCACTTTAGATGACGTGTATATGTGCTTCTTTTTGGTGAAAAGTGTATGTTCAGGCTAGGTGGGTCACATTTTCTGGTGTATCACCTTTTACTTTTTAGGCTTAGGTTCTATTTTTAGCATCTCTCTCTCCCTTTTCATCCCCCCTTTTTTCATTTTAGTTGTTAGCAGTAGGAGAAATCAGGGCCTAACTGATACATCAGAGGGAGCTAGCCCTCATCTAAAGACTCTCCCCTCTAGCTTCACTGGTCCCATAGGTGAGAGGGGAGTTTCCATTGTTGCATGTGGAAAGGCAAGAACTCGGCCTCCTACCCCAAGTGCAATCCACTACGTCAACAGGTCCAAAAATTTATGGACATTCAAGTAGTGGACATCCCTGAGGCTTAAAGGATGTTACTTAGTAGATACTAGTATAAAACCTTGAATGAGTACATGGTTACATACTTCTCCCATATATGGTTTCTTTAGAGAGGTGTAGCTAATTAGATTCATGTTAATAGGGAACCTAGGATGAAACACATGATCACAGAGTAAAACATATTCAATGAAAGAGTGAACCTAGTATCCTATGACATAGTTGTTTAAAGTTTGTCTAAAAAATGTGCTGAAAACCAAGTTGATAAATATCTTGAATTACTAGGTCTATGGTCCTTATACTTTTATGGGGGATGTTCTAAATATGGTTCTAGATTAGGAACTCTTCTCATTAACCCATTTTAGAAACAACACCTACTTGCCTATAGCCTGTAGTTCCCTTACACCAATAACCTAGTATAATATATAGCCTTAAGCTTAAGATTACAATTTGTATTGAAACATAGGGTGAAATAACTGAGAGTGTTTGGAGATTTTGAGCTAGTAGCGAACCAAGTTAAGATCAAGTTCTAATGTAAGCTATCTTACTTTAGGAAGTACAAACATAGGGTATGTGATTTGATAGAAATGTTCAATTATTTCAATGTCATCCCCATTCTTAGAGAATAAAATTAGGTGGTTAATTCATTGGCAACTGTTTCTATAAACTTGACACCCCTAGATGACTCAGGGCTTGAAAACATTTTAGTAGAGCTCATCTTATGTCCTTTAATCCCAAAAAATGTGAAAAACTTCTAGGTCTTTGAGGATGCCTACCATATTTTAAAATTCCTTAATAACTTGGGAGTATTTGAGACCCAAGATATAGATGAGGTGGAAAGAGATGACCCTAGAAATAAATACTGTGACTAGGATGACATCATGGACATGAAATAAAACTAAGTTAAAAAAGGTATGATATTTTTTGAGAGAGTGTTTGACCTTGACAAGCACACAAGTAGACCTAAAATACCAATACATATGGATTGGTGGTCTAAAATTATTAATCTAGGATCATCAAAATAGCCATGAAATGTTCATATTGGTTTGATTTACATTCCTACTAAAGTTGAACAACTCAAAAAATTGTTACTACAATACGAAGACATTATTTCTTTGGCTTATAGAGACCTTAAGGTCTTTGATCCAAAGGTAATAACCCACACTATCCCACTCAAACATAACTAAAAACCATTCATATAGATGTAGTGACCTATGAATCCAATCTTATAACCCCTTATTCATAAGCTCCTTTCAACCAAGATTATCTTCCCAATTCATCACTTGACGTGGGTATCCAACTTGGTACCCATTTTCAAGAAAAATGGAGAAATATGGTAATGTGTGGATTTTAAAAATCTTAACTGGGATTATGATAAAGATAAGTACCCTCTATAATCCCTTGATGAAGTGATCCATATGGTAAGTGGATCCTATATGATGTTCTTCTTGGATGGATTCTTAAGATATAAAAATGTTTTGGTAAACCTAGAAAACTGAGCCAAGACTGTATTTACAGCCAAGTGGGGAACCTTTGCTTAAAAATGAATGTCATCAGCCTTATTAATGTGTAATCCACCTTTTAGAGAGATATGGAATTTTTTTTCAAAGTTATAATAGGTAAATGTATTTTTATTTACATGGATGACTTTATTATTTTTTCAAAATACATGTTTGCTCACATTTGCCACTTGCAAAAGATATTTGAGAGGTGCAAGAAGTATGGTATCTCACTTAACCCTAATAAAAGCATATTAAATGTGATATAAGGTAATCTCCTTGATCATGTCATCACCAAGGAATGCATTTCTACTGACCTTGAGCATGTTAGTGTGTTTTCCAAGATACCTTTGCCTGACAGTAAAAAGGAATTAAATTTATTCTTTAGTAGGAGTAACTTTGTATACAAGTTCATATCTAATTTTAAAAAGATTGGTAAACCTCTGAATGAAATGTGTAAGCATGAAACAAATGTAGAGTTTACTCCTAAAATTAGGAAATACTTCCAATAAATCAATGAATCCATCATATAGGCACTAGTCTTAATCAAACCATACTACACAAAGGAATTCTACCTGTATTTCTTTGTGTTAGAACACACCATAGCTAAAGTGCTCACCCAAAATCTAGAATGAATATCCAATCACTTTCATGAGCACAAAATTGAAGGATAAAGAGATAAATTATTATACCTTGGACAAAGATGCTTATACCATGGTCTAGCTTATGAATAAATTTAGGCACTACATTCTTAGTAATATAATGCATGCCATCAACCTAGATCCAACTATAAAGCTAATGTTGGGGCATAATAAACTAAGATAATGTATACATTGATGGATGGTCAAGATTCAAGTGTATGAACTTGAGGTGAAACCCATCAAGCTAGTTTGAGGCTAAATTTATAGTCAATTAATCACTAAAATTGACACAAGGATCATAGTGGTGTAATTTGACTAATAAGAAATGGTCCATCAAGAATGGTATGATCCAATTGTCCACTACCTCCTTTATGGAAATCCTTCTTCAGGACTCAATTAGACACAAAAAAGAGTTCTCAAACTAAAATCAACTCACTACATGCTGAATAAGGGAATTCTCTATATAAATAACTATGAAGGCATATATCTTAGATGTCTATCCAAAGAAGAAGTTAAGGAAGTCACAACTAGTTTCCATGATAAATTGGGTAGTGTCCATCCTTTAGGGACTACAATTACACAAAATATTATGATCTAGGTAATATTGGCCCACCATGTTTAGGGATGCCTATGCTCATGTCTGTGCATGCCATCATTGTTAGACCTTCGATAAGAATGAAGTCCATATAATAATGCCCTTCAAATTGTGATAGAAAAGCATCATTTTGCTCAATGGGGACTTTAATTTGTTGGATTCATCAACCCAAACTCATCATGTGGTCATAGATTCATAATTACAACCATTAATTATTTCACAAGGTGGATAGAAGAAGTAGAAAATAAGAATATCACAAAAAAATAAGTCATCAAATCCCTTGAAGAAAACATAATAACATGATTTGGCACCCTAACCTTGCTAGTTTGTGATAATGGACCTGCATTCCAGTTAGTTGAGCTCATAAAATGGGCTTATGAAAATGGGATCACATTGAGGTTCTCATCAAACTAGTACCTAAAAGTGAATGGTTTAGCTGAGTCAAACAAAAAGAAATTGATTGATGCTATCAAGAATACTATAGAAAATAATCCTATAGACCGATACTCACTATTGAAAGATGCTCTTTGGGCTGACCATGCCAGATATAAGTAAACTCTCAAGAGCTTGCCTTTTTTGTTGGTCTATGTATTAGAGCCTATCTTCCCAATGACCCTTAAGTTTCCAAATTATAATTTTATACAAGAATACATGAAGGAAACTGAGAATACAAGCTCAAGGCTATTGGATATTGTCTAATTAGAGGATTCATGAGAAGAGATTCTATAAAACTTTAATACACATCAAACCATTGTTAAGAGATGGTTTGATAAGAGGGAAAAGGTCAAGTCCTTTTGGATATCAGACTTAGTCTTGAAATGGGACAAAACACATGAGAAGAAAGGGAAGAAATATATACTTCACCCATTCTATATTGACCCATACCATATCTCTAAGTTGCTGGGGAAGAACACATTCCAGTTGAAAGACCTTGAGAGGAATGATACTTCATTACTTGTGAATGGATAATTATTGAAGCAATACTTCTCATCTACCCTTGAAATTTAATTTCATATTAGCCCCCTAAGTAAAGTTTGGTGATGTAAATATTATATTAGAGTTATCTAGTTTAATTGTGTGTTTGACTATATTTTTGCATGTTTTTTTTTGCTTTCTTGTTCTTACTTTCTATTATTTTGCATATGTTTGTTTAATTTAGGGCTTTTCCTAGTTTGCCAAATTTTAACCTTTAATGACCTTACATAGGTCTCATTTATTCAAATTATTCATATTGAGAACCAAATAAGATAGACTTGGAAAGAGAGATTCAAATTAAGCATTGGTCCCCATGCTTGATCACATCAAAATTGACAAGGCATTGAAAATACCATCCCAAAATTAGAAGGTAGAAGGTGATCCCCCATTATTAAATAATGTTATAAGGAAAGGAAACCTCTCTTAATATACCAAAATGATTAATATTCACTAAATATAAACTAAGAAAAACCCTATTTTAACAAAAGTCATCACGACACTTAAAAGAACATATCAATCATAATAGAATCACTTGACAAATAAAAGATCTAATTAGTTCAAAGTGTTAATTACAACATTCCTACATGTTCACTATATTTCTCCCCAACCCTCTTAGATTAAGAAAAATAAACATTAAAATGAAAGGAAGTCTAGATCTCATGAAAATGCAAGTTTCTTCCTCAAAAAAGGGTGATTTGGGAAACCTCCATCGCAGGTTTTTCATCCTGATTGATAATGAAGTAAGGCCTTGAGTGGGAACAAAGGCATCTCTATCAGGGATATACATTCTTATATGGTAGTAATTCCTAAGCCTTCCTTTCCTTAGCCAAATTCTATAAATAAAAAACCTTTCAAGAAGCTTTGAGTACCTAAGATGTGTCTAAGCTTACCCAATTGATTCAAAATAATAATAGAATCACTCTTTTCACAGTATAATACTTTGAATAAATCAAGGCCCAATATGTTTTTTATTAAAGGATAATTGAGAACTCTATTTTCCTACAAGTTCATCTAAAGGGAGCTTCAGATGCTTATCTCATAGTTCAATAATGGATGCCCATAGTTTTTATTATAAATGTTGAGGCAATGTTTTCACCATGGTAGTTTCCATTTATTATGACCAACATGTCCCATATAAAATTTTAAAATGGGGTCCCACTTTGAGCTCAAATTCTATGTTCATACCTTTTTGTCAAATGAATTAGTCAAAGTCTAAGCTTAAATTCATTGTCTTAAGTCTAAGTTTTTTTAATCCAGAGTGAAGTCTTGATTTGATTCTAGACTAATCAAACTAACAATTTTTCCATAGTTTCTCTATTCATTTGATCAATATTTGAGTCTAAAGGTATAAATAAACATGTTTATTGATGTTATTTTATGCATCTATTTTACTTTTAGTTTTATGACATTCATTGAATTCAAAATTTGTGATTTATGGATTAACTGAGCTAACTTGATATTTTACCAAGGTTGTTTATTCTTTTTCGGATCATTTTGGCTTCATAGGAACACATTGCTAAATTTTAATTGATCTAGCTCAAAAGGATCATTTACATTATGTATGACTTTTCATACTTAGTAATTTTGCTTAAAGTTTCCTAGTTTCCTTGCACTGACCATCACCATACATCTTTGTTGCACTTAGAGTAACCATCAAATTTAAGAGTAGTAATGTAGTTTTAATCCCAATGACTAGGTATCAATAGTTTTTAATCCAATGGATAGGTATAGAGATTTGAGATCATTCCATGTGTTGGAATCCAGCTTCCTTGCAAAGAATTTATGAAGTGACTAAGTATTTTTATTTTAGTGAGTATCTAGGTTCATGAGATTTAGAGGCATGTATTCATCTCACTCTTCCATGGCTCATTTTCAAAGTTATAATTTATTTCCACCCAATCAATCATAATTATGCCATATGTCTTCACCTCAATCGATTATTGCTATCTACTCCAATGACTAAGTCATAAACCCTATAGACAAGCGTGAATTAGACATGTGTCACAATCCCACTTATATAGAAACTAAAATTCAAGGGGTATATACATGGAAATATCCTACTCATCCATAGACTAAAATAAGAAGCACATACTCCAAAGGTAGGGGATCATCTTAATAAGTAAGGGTCATCCATGTGGTAACATCTCACTCATCTAGAGCCCACAAACAAAGATACACATTTTGAGGCTAGATAAACCTATAAATAAGTGAGATAATGCCATTTGTCATGATATCACTCATACATGTCTTGTCAAGAAGGAATACATATTAAAAGATCAAAGACCCCCTAGACAAGAAGGGTCATCCACATGGAAACATATTATTAACTCATGGCCCATAGATAGAGAAAAGATAATAAGGAGCCCAAAAATACCTAGATTAACAAGATTGATTCATGTGTCAACATCTCATTGAATTATGGCCAAAGTACTAGAGGAACATGATCTAAAGCTTAATGACTAAGTGAAAGATAAATATCATGTCATGTGCTAGCATCACTCTCACTCACTACTAAAATGGGGCCCAAGGTAAAGAGTGTAGCAGTCAATCCCAATGAGTATATGAGAGTAAACTAAGTGTCACACTATGAATAAAGTAACATGGAAAATAAAATTAGGGCTCAGATGTATGAAACATAGGCATGTGGTAAGGTATATGACTCAGAGAGTTGACAAAGAAGCTATAATCAATGACATTGTGCCACATGTTTCCCTAAGGACAAAACAGGCTCAAGACACAAATATAGGCCCCAAGAGCATTATAAATATACATTTATCATTTTAAAGACTACCTAAAATCTAGATAAATTTTAGTCCAAATAATAAAGGCAAGGTCCATATAGGTCTTGATCAAGTGATAAATTTCCCAAGTGTCATGATCCTAAGAATATCGACTCAAATATATATTTGGGTAAGTTCATGGAGTTGGGGGATAATTCTATGGACATTACCACTAACATGTACACATTATAGAGATAATGTGTACACATTATGTTTATAACACTACATCTTATGTAAATTTAGGATTATAAATAATGAGCCATAATGTGTATGAATTATGCTATGTTGATATAATGTTTACACATTATGTTATGTTGCGATAACATGTAAATGTTATAATGTGTATTAGTTATTCAAACATAGAAACAAAAGAATAAAAAGGCCTCAAACCTATGTTTTTATCATTCTCACTTATTTTGTTTTATGTTTTTACCTTTTATAGCTAAATCATGATCATGTTCTATTTGTAGGAGGGAAAAAATGCTACCATATCCCATTATCTCAATAAATCAATAATGTCACCATAGAGGAGAGGTAAGCAATAAAAAACCAAACCTATTAACACTAGATATAACAATTTTTTTTATTTGAATTTTTTTATTATTAAGACCATTTTTTTTAACAACTCATTCAGTTACAAGAGGACAACCTATTAACCCTCCTCCTAACCCTATTCTTAACCCTCCACCTAACCCTCATAGCCATCCTAGACCTCTTACAATTCCATAAGACCCCCTAGGCAGTTAGTAGGATTTGGCTCTGCATATAGTGTAAAATAAAATATAAATTAAACAAACAATTAGGAGAATGAGGGACCCCACTTTGACCAATACCCATCACACATATTTGGCCAATACTCTAGTATATGGTCAATTTGACTCAATAACAAGTAAAATTAACAGATGGGCATCATATAAGGATAGATGTAGTGCTTACTATGCTGACAAACTTCCAACATGTGATGTGAAGGATAAACAAATATCAAAATACCTAATTTGTGCCTTATTCATCAAACTAATCACCAACACACCCTTTTATTTACATTTATGATCTTGAGTAATTGTATGCTTGTAAATTTGAGCTATGGATTCAATATACTATAAATAGTAAGTTAACCCAAAACTTACAAAAACATCAAAGGGAGAGCATATAGAAGTATTCAAACTAATAAAAAAGATCTTAACATCACCTTGCTTCTCTTGTCTTCCCTTCAATATATTCAAACATATTCTTCAATGAGTATTGACTTGCTTGTTAGATTCTTTGATAATGGTGGCTTCACAATTTCTAGTGAGCATGAATGGGTTAATGGTTTTTTAGATGCAAGGATAGTGTGTATTCAGTGGGAGTATGAAGAATAAGATATATTAAATATATGCATGAAAATTACAAATATTTAAAGTTAGTTCAACCGAGTTCCATGATTGGTTATTTATAGGGTGGTGAGGGAGAATTAAAAATGAATTTTAAATTCATAAGATCTCTCCCATTTTAAAGAATTCTATAAATTTAGGGAAGGCTCTAAATTTTATAGGATTTTAGATTTGATTAAGAGTTAATATGGATTATTTAAGGGTTTAAGGATATATGTGTGTAGGAGAGGCTATGGATATATTGTCTAGGGGGTAGTAGAATATTTTGTATTTTGAATTAACAAGTGGGGAAAGTGGTTAGTAAATGAAGTAGGATTACTAGTTTAATAGGATATTAGTGATATAATCAAGGGATTAATATAACATGGGAGGTGTAATAAGGTTAGTATGATGTATGAAGTATTCAATGGAGAATTGGATTTAATTATTTAACTAGGTTAATGGTTATATGATTAATTATGATAAACAACAATACTGGTGGAATAATTAGGGCAAGCAGATTTAGGTGCATAAATTTTGCCCTATTTTAAATGGAATTTCAAGTGAAAATGTGGGGATTAATGTTATTTTAAATAAAAATCATTGCATGGATGAGTTAATAAAAATGAGGTTACATGATTCCCCCTCAAGGGAACATGTGAGGAGGAACAAACCAACTAGCCACTCAAAAAGAGATCATGGGTGGGTTCAAAATTAAGACAATGAGGGGTTAATATTCCATATATGTGAGATGAGATATGATTGATAAGATGCCCCAAGTATAAGTATGAGAGAATAAGGTTGCACGTGTAAGACTAGTCCCAAGGAGGAATGCACTTAGCAATGATGATTAACTTCTTAAGATGAGTCTTAGGTAAAGACTAATATCAAGGAGAGAGGTGAGTGGATTCATGTAATAAAATGAATATTATTGAGACAAAAACATATGTTTAAGAAAAGGATAGACTTAGGAGGTTAATAAGGCCACGAGCTACTAACATTTCCTAGGCAAGGACACATGCAAGGGAGAGCTATAGGCCAAAAAAGGATAGATGATAAGTGATGTGTGACAATGATAGATTTAGTGAAATGATTATATCTCAAAATAATTTAATATATATTTGAGTGATCAGGTGAGGATATGATGGGAATTGGTGGGACATGGATTAGTGGATGAACTATCCTTGGGTACTAAAAAGTAGCCAAATGTTTCCTACATAGTTTGAAAGACCTCAGGCCAATGTAGTTTTGACTCAGGATGTTAGATGATGAGTAGGGTAATGGAAGACCATACCCATGAAAATGATTAAAATTACTTATGGGATTGAGACTAGTTATTTGAAACATGATTAAATGTGATAAAAGGATGGATAAATGGATACGAGAGTCAGAATTAGTTGTTTGGGTAGGAAAGTAGGGTTAACATGGATGAAACATGGTGAAAGGGGGAAAGCATAGGGTTATGGGAGGTAAAATAGGAAATTTGGGGTAAAATTAAGTCATTTTCACTCTTGACTTTGGTACATTTGTGCTATGGATCCATCTAGAATGGATCTCATCCCACATGCTTCCCACCATGGAGAGAGAGTACGTGAGTTCCAGAGACCAACAAAGGAAAGATCGATGGTCATACCCCATATTAAATTTGTTATTTAATTAATTTAACACATTCACTAATGTACTTATAAGGGATAAAATTAAACAATGTAAAATTATAACTAGGGCATTGCCTTGAGTTGTAGTTTTGTGCATGTAAGCTACAGTAGCACACTCGTTAATTACGGTCTTGAAAAATTAATTGTGGTGAATTATGATTTTGAAAAACTATAGTGGGTGATCTATGGTATTGAAATATTATATAAAGTGACTTGTATTTTATCAAAACCACAAGTGTTGAATTTTGGTTTTGTAAGAATACAATAAGCGATGAGCGATTTTGACAAAATCATGAGTTAGGGTTAGGGGCTATAAGATTTTTTTATGAAATTTAGTGTTTGGACTTAGTTAGGTAAGGGGATGAAAGGGAAATATATAGATGGGTATTTAGGGTAGGTGGATAGGTATGTATGATAGGTAGGATAAGTATGGTATAGGAAAGAGTTGAGTTAAGATATAGGTTTGTAGTGATTAAGGGCTAATGTGTTTTTATGGTATAGGAGGATTTAGGGGTGCTAGCATCCATATTATGATGGTTGTTAGTTTTACATGAGATGCATAAGTTTAATTTGATAGATTATGGAGTTATATATATGATTGGATTATACTACATTATGATAATGCCATTTATTAGGATAAATCAGACATTTATCATGATATTGGTGGAGTGATGGTATTCCAAGATAAGCACTTTCTGTTTCATCATTAGAGAGATGACAATGACTTTGGAGGATATATGTGACACATATTTTGATTGCTCATAAGAGGAGACGTGATCTATTGGTGGTCACAGGCATTGAGTGTGACCATAAAATGATTATGCATACACCTATAGGTTAGAGTTTGGGATTCTTGAATAAAAATTTACATGGCCTTAAAATATGTGACTATTAATAGGTTGATATTGGTATTTATGTCTCTTATTACTAGCATATTACTGCCAAACAAGAATGATCAGTGATTCCATCTAGGGTTGGGGGATGTAGTGGTAGACATGGTGTACGATTAATATGTGCTTACATGGGGACCTATAGTATGGGCCACTTGTATAGGTAATTACACAAGGGGGCCTATAGGGGAGTGATGAGCTTCAAACCCTTGTTATTGATGTAGATTTGGTTTTGGGAGCATGTGGAAATTAAGAGGCCATTAGGCATGTGAGCAGTACACAACCCTAATTAGACATTAATGTTTGTATGGTAAATTATTTTGGGGTGATGAGAGATCATGAAGGGGAAATAAGTTTCTATAGATAGGCTTTGGATATTTTGACTGAGGATTAAATTACTTGGATACTATATAGGCAATTCTAGTGGGGGTGGGATAAAAATGATGACTATACCAGGTATATGCTGACAAAGTGCTATTTGATCAGGTGATGATATTATATCAGTGAGATATACTAGTTAGATAGGGTATAAAGAAAATTTATATGTCAATAAGATGTCTTAAGGGAGGAACACCTCTTTATTAAGAGTGATAGAGAGAGGCCTTAGTGGTGGTAGATAATTGATAGGGCTTTAACATGATTTGATTATGATAGCATAATTTCAATGGTGTGAGATTATTAGACACCGATAGTATATCCTGGATTCATTATAAATTATATATGTTGGTGGCAATAGATATGGCCACATAGACTATTGAGACCAACATAGGGGGCCAAAAAGAGAGGAACATTATGAAGGCTTGTATAGGCACATGCACAATTGAGGAGCCAATAAGTAGAGAGACCATAGATAAAGGATGGGAGAGATGGTAGGGATGACGGTCATGATAGGGATAATCAAGCTATGATGGTTATTGATAGGGGTGATTAGGGTGTAGTTTGGGATGATCAGGGTGTGCCCAAAGGAGATCAAACATTGAGAAGGATAGGTTCCATTGTTACAAGGCCTTCTAGGCCACCTATCAGTTTAATAAATTAGGAACAAATGAATAATTTATGGTAGGATATGAGGGTGAGTGTGGTAGAGGTGGATGGTATTACTATTTAGTGTGATAGATAATGCCTATAGGTGGTAGATTTATAGTTATAGATAGTGTAGAGGGATAGTCAAATGGGCCTAGTATTATCTCACCTTACTAGTTTGTTGGGGACAAATTGGGGCTAGAGATGCACATATAAGATCCTTATAAGGACAACTAGGATATATTTAGGCCATTGATGCATACATAGGAATATTATATTTTTAATTTCAAGTGAGAAATGCATAGATAATGGCCCTATAAGGTTAGATAGGTTAGATTCATACCTAGTTGAGCTAATGGGAAGTAGAGTTATAGGTGGCTTAGAGGACCAAGGATGAGGGGGAAATATTATTATAGAAATAAGGTCTGGGTGATTTTACTCAACAAATATCCCACTTGACTAGAGAGGCACAATACTACATGGTTATGTATGAGGTTGTGGTGTTAGTAAATCAATGTACTCCATCTGATAGGGCCAACACCTCTTCATATTTCATACATCAGCTATGTAGGAGACCAACAAGACAACCATGATATGATATTGAGACATTATTTGTATTTTGGACATGTATTTCATATTTAGCACATAGATGCCCATGATGCTCACATTGTATATATTTTTTGACTGAACTTCATGGACATTTATGTGATTATGGGATTTATATTATGGTATATGACATATAACATTAGATATTGGATTTTATTTATGATATGCATGAGATGATTAAATTTTGATTAAATTGTGGATGGTAGGACTCAGTTACATGTATGGAAAGGATGTATGATGATGTATTTTATGGATGTTATTTGTATATAATTATGTGCATGTCTTTTAATTTCATGTATATGATGATATGGGATGACATGGATTTTAGATAGATGAAATGATGTTATTTTTATTTTTTATGTTTTATTAAATGGATAAAATGATATAATGTGATACTATAATAAAATGGGATATTTTTGTGTCGTCTGCTAAGAATTTAGATAGACAATCCCTAAGTGAATATAATCAAATGTCTCACAATTTGGTGGTAATGGGTAAATCCTCCTTCAATGGAGTGGATGACTCATTTAGTGAGTTAGGGTGGAATAGTGGAATGATTATGGGATATGGTTTGTGGGGTGTCTTGAAGCCACTTAAAATGTTGGCAATCCAATTTTACTACTACACTTCGATTACAAGTGTACCTATGACATTTGGATAGTTGAGGTCACATTGACTCATAGTGCATGGGGCCTTTAAGAGGGAAATCCATTAATGACATTCTTAATTTCATAATGGGTAGTTATTTGAGACCATCCTCATTTCCAAAAGATAAAAAACCAACTATTTATGAAAGACAATACTTAAAAAGACAATTTTGACACAATAAATATTTGCACACTCATTTAATACAAGACAAATTGATTACAATGATGGAAAATGATTACAAAAACTTAACATAAAAAGATTACCATAAATATGTACATGACATAACTATGGACGATATAATCTAAAATAGATTAAATTTGTATATTAACAAGATAATAAAAAGTTCCAAAATGACTTAATAATAATTTTTATATGTATATAGAAGACCAAATTACAAACATAGCTTAAGAGGATGTATAAGTATTTACAACTTTATCCTATATAAAAAGGACTTGTGACTTACTTAAGATTGGATTGTTATCTATAAAATGTGGAAGGATAGGAAATTTATTGACAAGATAAATGATGAGAAATTGTTTAAGGAACTTTATGAAATGGATGTATACAATGTTGTGTGGCAAAATGTGCTATGTACAAAGCACCCTAATATTTTTTCAACAAATTGAGGTAGAATCAAACTAAATCTCATTATAATCCTAGGTACTAGATGGATTTTTTTAGGATTCTATTGATAATTTTTTACAAAATGTATTATACATCTTGGAGGAGGAATAATTAATGACCCTTCTTTAGTAATGAAATTAGTGGGTACAAGTGGATGTATGCTTAGGGTAATGAATGGGGATGAATAATGTTTGGTGCTATTGAGGCTAATAAGGAGAAGAGCCATATGGGAGAATATATTATTATTTGGATTTGGATATTAGAAGGAAATATTACTTTTAGAGTGGATTAGATGTTCTAGACGATTCATCAATAGGTGTCCCCTTCACACTTTCAACTTTAATTTGCCCCATTTTGAGACTCATATCTCCTTATTTTCAAAGCATATATATTATACCCACTGTTGGTATCAGGGTCCCATGGGAGGTGAGTGGAAAATATGGGAAGATGGAAATGATTGGAGATGAGGAAGAATAATGGGAAGTGTAGTGGTGATGGATAGGGAATTCCCCCAAGTATGGGGTCTTACAGATAGAGGATCAATTTTTTTGAGCCCTCTAGGTATAAAACCATTTTAGATTCATGATATTCATTAGATCATTAAGCACATCTCAATCTAGAGTGGCCAATTTATATGACCTGACCCAAATTTGGAAATAATAACACAAGGCCCAAGCCAATTTTTTTTCAAATTTCCCCTTATCATTTTCAACATTGGTATTTTTTCTAATTCTCCTTAAGGAATAGGTTACCAATTTCAAATACTCAGGACTACATTTTCTTGTGATATTAGCTATTGAGCTTATTTTGATATGCCCTAAGATGATCAAGATATTTTGATGCTTCTCATCTAATAAATATAGTTCTTATAGCCACTCTTTTCTATACTCATTGTTTATTATGATGCATTGCAAGGATATACGTAATGAGGGGAGTTCAAATTTGACTAGAATGATTATTTCTATTTCATATACCAAAGAGTATGGAGTGGCTCAGTAGGTGTTTAAATGTTGGTTATATATGACTAGAGTGTAGGATATAATTTTAAATGTCAATTTGTTCTAGTTTTATTGACAATCTTCTTAAGAATTTTGATAATCATTTTATTTGTTGCTTCTACTTGTCCAATGCCTTGGGGATAATAGGGTGTAGAGAAATGTTACTAAATATGCTATTGATTACATAGGTCTTCCACTTATAATATTTAAAAGATTTTCCATTGTTTGATATGAATTTAGTTGGGATTCTGAAGTGACAAATGATTTGTTTCAAGATGAACTTAAATATCTTTAGACCTATGGTGTATATGAATGACATAGATTTCACCTATTTAGTTGAGTACTATGTGGCTATAATTATGAACTTTTGACCATCTAATGAGGTAGGATTAATATCTCCAATAATATATAATCCCCATATGGAAAAAGGCCATTAAATCATTATGGGTTGAAGCTCTTGATCTAGGGCATGTATGAGATTCCCATGTTTTTAATAGGTTACACACTTTTGCACATACTAAAAAGCATTGTGATCCATGGTTGGCCAATAGTATATATTCTGGAGTAACTTATTGGCTAGGGCCATTCCACTAACATGGCCTCTAAAAATACTAACATAAACCTCCTTGATTACAATAAGGGCCTCCTCTAAGGTCAGACATCTTAACAAGGTCCCATCATAGCCTCATTGATAGAGCATGTTGTTGAAGATGGTGTACCGAGATATGCATTGAATAAAGGATTTGCATTAGTGATGGTTGAGATATAGTGAAAGGGTATTGTTGTAAAGGTAGGTATAGATATCATGTCACCAGGGTTGACTGGGATCAAGGATTGCACATATTTGATAATGAGCCAAAGCTTGATGGGCAAGTAATAATAAGTGTTTAAACAAAAAATTACCTTCAAGGGTGTCTTCTAAGAGATCTATTAAAGACCTGATAGTGGCCATTGTATCTAAAAATTTGTTACTTCCTCTAGGCACTTGTTCAAAAGTTATAGATTAATTTTTTTGATTTAACTGATCAACCATTTGCTTATAGGGAAGTAACTTCTCATCCTTGGTTTGTAACTCTTTGTATACCTATTTGATAATTAATTGAGAATCCCTAAAGACTTGGAGATGTTGAATATTTCATTGGATGGAAATTTGTAACTTTGTAATTAATGACTCATAGTCAATAATGTTATTAGTGCATGGGAAAGATATTTAGAAAGCTTTAGGTATTAGGTCTCCTTGTGATGTGACCAAAAGGATTCCTATTCCTGACCCATGATGGTGAAGGATCCATCAAAATATAGTTTCCATCCTGGTGATTCTCTAGTTGTTAAAATGGACTCATTAGGGAAGGTTATTGTCATGGTTTCATGTCCACTACATATGCTACTTCTAGTTGATCCATGATAATTTTCCCTTTGATGAATTTTTGATTCACATGATCAATTATGAATTCACTTAATAACATGGTCCATTTAGCCATTCTTCCTATTAGGATTGACTTAGATAACATGTATTTAAGTGGATCAACTTTTGTAATTAGCTTGACTTGATTATTTAACATATAATGTTTGATTTTTTATGAAGCAAAGACCACAACCAAGCATGATTTCTCTATAGGGTTATAATTGAGCTTGTATGAGATAAGTGTCCTTATTAAATAATAAATATCTCTTTCCTTTCCTACATCATTATGATAAGCTAAGAGATCCCCTATAACACATGGCATATCATACATACACACACACACACACACACACACACACACACACACACACACACACACACAGACACAGACACACACAGACACACACACACACACACACACACAAGTAATAACCTTCCTAATATTGGTGGTGAGAGTACTAAAGGCTTTAGAAAATACTACTTAAAGTTATCAAATGCATTTTGATATTCTAGGTTTCAGTCAAACTGAGCTCCTTTCTTTAAGAGATGAGTAAATGGATGGCATTTATTTTACAATTGAGAAATGAATCGATGAATGGCCTATAGTTTCCCTTGAAGGCTCTATAGTTGCTTCAATTTTTTAGGTAGAGGCATTTCAACAGTATATTTTACTTTAGAAGGATCTACATCAATGCCTCACTAAGAGGCTATGAATCCCAAGAGTTTGCCTAAAATGACCCCAAACACATATTTTTTGGGATTTATTCTAACTTTATATTTTTTAAGCCTCTCAAAATTCTATTTGAGGACTGTTACATGTTCTGCTATGAGATTGGACTTTCCTAAAATGTCATCAACATAATATTCCATAATATCATGCATCATGTCATCGAAAATGACTGTCATGGCCCTCTAGTAAGTTGCTCCAGTGTTTTTCAAGCCAAAAGGCATCACTTGATAGTATAAAGTTCTCCATGGAGTAATGAATGTAGTTTTATGCTGATCTTTAGGAGTAATTTTGATTTGATTATAACTAGAAAATCCATCCATGAGGGAGAGCATCTCATATCCTAATATAGAGTCCATGATCATGTCAATATTTGGTAAAGGAATTTCATATTTTAGACATGACTTATTTATATCTTGAAAGTTGGTATAAATATGTATCCCTCCTTATGGTTTTATGATATGGATGATATTAGAGATCCATTCAGAATAATCTATTGGTTGAATGAATCATGTTTTTCAAACTTTTATAGTTATTCCTTGACTAATAATACTACTTTGGGGTGCATATTTCAAAGTTTCTATTTAATTGGTTTGGAATTTGGATGCACTACAAGTTGATGTAACACCAAAGTGGGATCTAATCTAGGCATGCCAAAATAAATCCATGCGAATACATCTATAAACTCTTTAAAAATCTCAATAAGAATTTAACATTCCTTAGAGGTGAGAATCACCCCCAATTTGATTATTCTAATATTATCATTAGTTTCAATATTATTTTATATGACTTACTTATTTAGGGAAGGTGACTGATCTTGAATATATGCAAGGGGTGGTGGTAGCTCTTCTCTTGAAGCAAACTCAACTAGGATCTCTACACGTATCTCTTGATAAATATCTTATTCATCAAGATTTGGATATATTTATTTTATGTCTAGAGAGAGATCATCTTCATCATATTCTTGCTCTTACATTTGATTTAATGACTCATGTTACTCTAAAAAATAGAGGGATTCATTTAAATAGATAGTGAATCCCTTTTTGTGATCTCCCGATGTCATGAAACTCTGAGCTCCCAGGTACTCAATAATAGCCCCATCATTCTAAAAAATATCAAAGGATGGTTCTTTCATTTGACCTCAGTCTATTAGTTCAGGGTAGTAGACGGAGATGTTGATAGTGGAAATGGTAGTGTCTAAGAATATGTTCATGTGATCTAGGTATCCATAGAGGCTATAAACATAATCTATCTCAACTTATTCATCAGAAGTAGACTCTTTAGGAATCAAAGAAGTATCCATGATGATAGAGTTGAGGTCAATGCCTAGAGGTTTTTAACTTAGGCCAAGTCATCTTAGATGTTCTTGAACACTAATAGGTTTAAGCCTACCTTATTCTTCCTGACCTAGTCCTTTACCCTTATGATTCATATTTTGAAGCATTTTTTGTAGTTGGGGATATTTTTGCCTATGAAACTCTAGGGATGAATTTTATTGAATAATATAAGAGTCATCAAGATCTTCAAATCATTATTCAAATAACATCCCTATGCTTGTGAAGTAGTTCAGACCAAACTAATAAATAATAGGTTTATCTTGCCTCATACCTTGAGACCCATAACTATGTGGAGACAATGGAATGTATCCTACACAAAGGTTTTATATTCATATTCCCAACACCCCTTGGAGATAATTTTTAGGTGAGTGATTTATAGTGACTTAGATGAGGTAGGTGATAAACTATCAAGGTGGAAGTATTTCATAGATTTTGGATTATAAGATGAACTTTGGGTACTTGGATGATAAATATCATGATTTGATTATTCCATTTGACAGTTATGAAAATGTTAAGTTTTGCCCAAGATGATGACTTCCATGCCTGAATGTGGGAACTTGAGACATTGATGAAGGGTGGAAGGTATCTCTCTCATCTCATGGATCTAAGGGCATCCTAAAAGCATATTAGAGGGGAGATATACATCTACTACATGGATTATGTTTGGTTGATTATAGGTCCCACAATTATAAGAAAATATATTATTCTAACAGATGGCCTTTCATAATCATTGTATGACTTTATCATTATTAAAGTAGGCCCTAATAAATATTCTAAATACCCTAACTTCTAAGAAACTCAATATTAAAAAAATTTAGGTTAGATCTTCCATCTATAAGAACCGACATGATTTTTTGGTTTGTAATGGAGATTTCAATGAATAAGGGATAATTGTGATATGGGCTTATTGGTGGCATGTCTTAGGCACTGAAGGTGATATGTTATGACAAATATAGGTGACCCACCGAGGCTTGAAATTGATTCATGCCAATATCACCAAGAACTTTTAATTCATGCAAGACTTGATTTAATATCTCTTAATGTACAAACAAGGTTTTGAGAATATCTATAAGAGATATTTATGTTGGGGTCTTCTCGAGCTGCCTGATAATATCATATGGATTATTATAAAAATATGAAACTTTCTTAGGGATGGTGATTTTTTGAGATGAAGAAGTAGGTGGATATTTTGGAGGTGATCTAGGAACGATTATTTTTCCACATCTTGTAGTAACCACATAGTTAACAGTGGCCCTATTAATTTCAAGGATAGATATGGTGGATTTGTGGGATCTTCGGGGCCTCATATTTTGATGGTGTTAATGTAGTGATATGGAATGAAATGGTAATTGATTTTATTAGATCTATAGACTTGACCCTAATCCCTTAGTGGTTTGTTTTGATTCTGGTCATGCTTTGGTAGAGGGTCCTGATATATCCCCAATTACTTATTTTTAGATTGGCTTGTTTGATTTATCCCTCAACTTCTATCTCCCATTTTTCTATTAGGTTATATTATCATGCCCTTTGACTCGATGGTAATAGAAAAACTCATCTTCATGATAATAGTTAGGGCATGGTTTATTATCATCCAAGGGTTGATTATCTAGGAGAGTGATCATATTGGCAACAATTAACTTCTTTAGGACCATTTCCATAGGCACACCAAGACTAGTAAGATGATGTTTCCCCACTCTAGGCCTTGATTTTATTTTTAAGATAGTGATGCTCGAGATATTTTGATTTTTGGTAGTCGAGGAATATTTTTTCATTATTTCTATCTATTTTGAATCAATAAAACCATCTCCAACGACATTCTTATTCTTATTGAAGGATTTTAGCTTACCTGAAAAAGCATTATCTTGATTTTGACGTTATTCATTCTAGGTATATAATTTGATTGTTCCCATTTCAATAAGTGCCTTTTCTATCTAGATACCCTTTTCTATAATCTTATCAAATGATTTGACACATGGTAATTTCAATTGATATTTAAATTTTATATTTATATTATCAATGAAGATCTTGGCCAATTCTTTTTTAGGGACCATACATTGGAAGCGACTAGCTAGACTCCTCCATTATTGTAAGAATCATGCTAGACTCTCTCCATTCCTTTATTTGGTATTGTATAGATCAATTATATAAATTTCATGTTCTATATTAAAAGATAAATGTCTCATAATTTTTTTGTTAGTTCCTTAAAATTAGTAATGGACCCTTTTGGTAAATGCATGAACCATTCAAGAGCGGGTCATGTGAGACTTTTAGGAAAGAGTTGAAGTAGATAAGCATCATTATATGCAACCTCTTGGAATGCTACATATAACTCCTAAACATGGTTATGAGAGTCACCTCTTCCCTTATACTTATCAAAATTTGAAACTTTTAAGTGTGTTAGGAAGGGTATCAGTAGAATGCTCATGTCTAATAGGGATGTGAAAAAGTCTTAATATCTATACTTTATTGCCTAAGTGTGAGGGTCAATCTGATAAAGAGTTTCCTTCATCATTTTACACTCTTGGGAAAATGAGGGATCCATTAGGGGATTAGAATTATGAGTTTGGATCGATTTTAGTCTTAACAAGTTAACATTAGTGTTTCTAGTGGTTCTTTTGGGTGATGAGGGCCTTTGATTTTTAGAATGGATTTGGAATGCAAGGGAATTGATTTTTTGGGTTAGATGGTCTATATGATGTGTTGTGGAGCCTATTTATAAATTATAATGTATTTTAAATATTGTACATTTACAATGTACTTCACACTCTTTATGTATTCTTGCTAGGGTTCAAGGGTGGTAGCCCCCAAAAACTTTTCTAGACCCCCTTAATGGGGAACTATTTTGGGTTGACTTGGCCTATGGTTTTAGTACCCATTGTTTTGTAAAATTGATATGTTGATGTATTATGTATATATGGATATTCAGTAAGTAATACATCATGAGAACAAGGGTTTGATAAGGAAGAACAAAGTGTGTGAATTTAGGTTCAAATTTAGGAGGGTTTGTTAAGCATAGCTTCAAACAATATTTATACATTGTAATTATGAGAAGATAGATCTGAGAGTGGATTATACTCTTGTGGATTGAAATAAAATTTGAGTAAGTGTTTCTTGGTGGATATAGTCCATATTGGGTGAACTAGGCTATCTGGTCTTCTTGTTGTGCATGTTTATTTTTATTCTTTATGCACCTCTCTTCATATTATTATTATTGTGATTCTATGAAATTATTTTTGCATTAATTTCTAATTTATTCCTAACAGGTGATCCTCCAAGGTGGATATCCTTTTATTGACCTCAATGTGATTATTTTAGGGAGTTTCCTCTTCTTCTTCCAGCTCTTATTCATGATTTATAAGCTTGGGATTCCCCTCTTCTTGGTTCATGACATGTGGGTGAAGAGGAGTGTTTGGTCTAGATGGTTGTCAAATGAGATGCTATAGGGGGTTAATATTAACTTTATGAGGTAATTTTACTCCCATTATAATAATTTAGGATAAGATTTGGTCATGATTTTCATATATATAATGATGAAGTTGGGTTATAACTTCATCACTATTGAAGAAGTCATTAGTGAGTCTTTCATCTCCTTTGGGAGTATGCATGTCGCTTTGAGTTTCTTCATTATCCCTACTCTATTTACATAGTGTCTTTAGGACATCATCTTCCTAGTTTGATCCTTATCCCAACATGAGGACTTCAGTACGGGTCTTGATTGGCATGGTTGATAATGTAGGGTGATATAAAGATGGTTAGGTGTTTTGTTTTGATGTGGGAAATGTGACCTTGAGTAATAAACTTGTCTTGAGTTTTAGACTATAATGGTCAAGATGTTTGGAATGGATGTGATAGGATTTGAATTTGGAGATTAAATACTAAGTTGATCAATTATTACCAATTTGATAGCCCTATGAAGGTTTAACTTAGTAAGGAGATCAGATGATGAGATGACCAGATGCCTTCACACTAGCAAGATGATGATTGGATAGAGGCTATGTGTGAATAGGTGGGATGATAAGATGATAGTGTGATAGGTAAAAACCAATACGGTTATATATTTTGGTAATATTTAATCAAGGTAGTGGTGTTTTGAGATGGATGATGAATAGGAAAATTACAAGATTTTTAAAAAGGGATGGGTGACCACTATAGTTTAGTTTCAAGACAAAATTTAATACTCAAGATCATGGTGAATAGGATGAAAATGAAAATGATGTAGTTTTAGCCCTAATATGGAATGTACCCTAAGGGTTTTCTTAGTGTTTTATGAGAGAGGGATAAGAATGACTCGACTCACAAATAATATAGGTCTAGCATGACATGCATGAAATCATACCAATCACAAGACCTAATATTTAATAAACCAAATGATGTGTAACCTGATGGCTGCACAATATAACAAATTTATAGATGAGGTTGTAGAATGGTGATCCATTATAAAATTTCCTAAACCCTCTCAATCCCATTTGTACTTGACGGTCACATAGGAACTGATATTGACTCTAGTAGTAAGTCACTTATTATGACTGAAAGGTCCTATGCCAGGTTTACACAAGGTTTCTAGGGTCATCTTTGATATATATATATATATATATATATATATATATATATATATATATATATATATATATATATATATATATATATATATATATATATATATAAAAGGTACATGGGGCCCAAATACATGTAAGGTGTTATCTAGTGCTTGGATTAGTGAATTAACTCTTTCCCTTCATACAAGACTTGTGTGGGGTCAATCGCTTGTATTAATGATAGTTGTCTCTAATATTTATACTCTGCTAGAACATAAAGTCTAGTAGAATGCATAGTGATGAAATATGTGTCACCAAATCTTAGAGACTAGGGAAGTACATGGGGATGAATTCTATTTCATGTTGTACTCTATAAAAGCAAAATTTGGGGTAATAAATAGGCAAACAAAAATTTATTTAACCAATTATTTAATTATGTGAGATGAAAACACAACAATCAAAGAGATATATACAATAAATTCAAAATTTAATTTTTAAATAAAGCCCTAATCCTATAAATGAATAGGTTAGAAATATGATTTAGGGCCTCCCACTTAGGTGTCCTACACAAAAACTATTAGTAGTTTCTAACTAGCCAAAATCACCTTTGGTTCTTGCAAAATCTATTTTACATAGTTAGACTTTAAAAATCAATTACAAAGATGTAAAAACATAGCTAACAGGTCAATAATGCAACTATGAAATCTATGATTTTGCAAACTATTAGGGTAATAGTAGCCATGTAGTTAGGCAAAATCATAAATGTCAAGACATGATTTTGTAACTTATAGGAAAAATAATAAATTTTATAACAAATTATAAAATGAAATTTTTTAGAATGCTAAAAGGGTTTCTATTTTATAAAAGAAAGTTTTTACTAAATACTAATCAGGTAAATGTATTATAAAATTTCCCAAAATGAAAACCACATGTTAGATCTCAAAATCACCTCTAGGAATCAATACCTCTTCTATTGAGGGGTGATTTTGAAACTAGACAAATTAAAGTATGTATATACAAATTATTGGAAAATGCCTAAGATGGATGATGTTGAAAATATTTAAATTATTTACAAAATTGATCACTAAAATATAAAATAAGATAAATTATTAAAGATGAATAACATTTGTTTTTCGACTATATTTAAAATCACCTATCTAGCCTCAAAATCACCTTTGAGAATCAAGATTGCTTCTATCGAGAAGTGGTTTTGCACATATTAAAATTTAAATTATATACAAGATGTGCAAAAAGGTATATTGAGACTGCTTATGAGAATAAAACCCCACCTATTTATAGAAAAAAATATTTATGATTAGAGATAATAAATCAGAATGATAGTAATTATTATTTAACTATTGTCAAAACCACTTTTGGAACTTTAAAAACCATCAGTAAGATTCAAAATCACTACTGTAGGTAAGTGATATTGTAGAATATAGTCAAAAGGATTATTTTAGGAGTATTGAGTTTGTTTGAGCATAATCTTTCCTCCCCTATAATAAGATCAAAACCAAACAGAGAAAATAAAATTATCAAATATCAAAAACACAAGTTTATTTATTGATTTTATGCCCAAATCAAAATCACAATTCGCAAAAGCAAAACCGTATATGGGATTCAATGTCACGACTAGAGAGAAGTGGTTTTGAGTAACAGAAAAAACCTATTTTTTTGATAATAATGATAGAATTTTATTTTTATCCCTACAAGGCAACCATGTTATCTCATAGTATAAAAATTAACAATAAGTCAAAATGCCTAATATTAACCTTAGTACAACATTTAGTTAAAATCACAACTATACTAGAAAAATCATAGTTGATTTTAAAGATCACCTCTATCGAGAAATGATTTTGTAAAAGGTCAAAAAAATAAAAAAAATGTCAATGGTTAATGGTTAGTCTATGCAGTTAATCAAAACCACAGTTAAGATCTGTAAAATTCCCTGTGCAAAATTGTAATTTATAGTGCAAAATTACATTCCGTTTGGAATGTAAAAAATTCAATATTTTGGAGCCTAGTTTTCCTATAATCTATCTTGAAAGCTGATTTAACACATCTTACACACAATATTTAGTTTAAATGAGGGATTTCATTGTGGTCACCAATGTATGCTTGTAAATTTTAGATAGGGATTCAATATACTATAAATAGCAACTTAACCCAAAACTTATAAAAACATTAAATGGAGAGAATATAGAAGCAATTAGACTAATAAAAAGGTTCTTACCATCATCTTTCTTATTTTGTCTTCCATCCAAGATCTTCAAATGAATTCTTCAATGATTATTGACTTGCTTGTTATATTTCTTGATAATGGTGGCTTCAAGATTTCAAGTGAGCATGAATGGGTTAATGGATTTTTGGATGCAAAGATAGTGTGGATGCAAAGGGAGTATGAAGGCTAAAAGAGCTTGGACATATGCATGCAAGTTATAAGGCTTTTAAGTTAGTTCAAACAAGCTCCATGCTTTATTATTTATGGGGTGGTGAGGGAGAATTAAAAATGAATTTTAAATTCATTCAAACTCTCTATGTTTAGAGAATTCTAGAAAGTTAGGGAAGGCTCTAGATTTTAGAGGCTTCTAGATTTGATTAGGAGTTGATAAATATTAGTTATGGGTTTGAGGGAGGTTAAGGATAAAGGTGTGTAAGAGAGGCTATGGATAGGTTGGCTAAGGGGCATAGGTAGAATATTTTAAATTTTAAATTGGCAAGTGGGGCAAGTGGTTAGTAAATGAGGTAGGATTAGTGGTTTAATATGATATTAGTGGCATAATCAAAGGATTAATATAGCATGGGAGGTGTAGTAAGGTTAATATGATATAGGAAATATTTAATGGAGAATGGGATTTCATTATTTAAATAGGTTAATGGTTGCAAGATTAATTAATATAAATAGTGGGGTTAGTGGAATAGTTAGGGGTAGTAGATTTAGGTGTATACATTAACAATCATAAATGTTTAATTTAAAATTTGAATGATAGTGATCTATGAATACAAATTATATGTGTGAGATGTGTTGAAAGATATAAAGATAAAATATCTAACCTAAGAACCTTTAATTCAATATGTACCTTATAGGGTGAATAATGGATCTTTGAATGATTTTAATAATGCTCAACCTTATAGAGAGTCTCATTCAATGTTTAATGATGTATTTCTCCCATTTTTTACAAAATATATATTATTCCTCCTATTTCTTATAATTTCATGTTGGTGGTGTTCTATCACCTTCTCAAACTTTTTTTAATGCTTCACAAGTTTCTTGATTATCAACTCTTTTTCATAATGTTTCTTAAGTACTCAATATTTTCATTCCTACCTGTAGTACCACTAATTATCTTATAAATCCTTACGTTAGTTCCCTTGTGTGAATCATGCATATTATGAAATATCTTAAGTTATATTTATCCATCAAAGATCTTAAAATTCAAGTACATTGCTATTTAATATTACACTCTTGGTTTATTTTATTCCTAGGCCCCCTTTGACCACCCCCCCCCCCGATTTTGTTCTTCTCTTTTTCATGTTTTTGTTCTATTTATGTGTCTAATTCCATGCCAATAGGGTCCTAACTTGAGATAGCAAAGTTTAGAAACACACAAGTGTACAATACATGTATATATGATAAAGAATAAATCAATAAAGTCAGTAGAGTTTCAGAGGTTAAGAGGGATAAAATTTTAAGTATAAGATCTAAATTGAAGTGGCCATGGAAAACTATTATCTTGATTCCTCAAATTACATCATTTCCATTTGATTATGTAAGTGAAAATTCATATAAGGATTATGTCTTACATCACCATAGTTCTTTTTAGCTAAATTACTTGCTAGTTTCCAATTTGTATAGAGAGAAAAAGGTTTGAAATTTGTTTTAATTAATTGTGGGTTTAATAAAGGAGATAAATTTGCCATATATCTTTAATGTTTTATATAAAACTAAGTGAAGTTATTTTTTTAGTTGATGAACAATGTGGAGACTCCTCTATATTTATGAACTAAGACAAGAATAGGCATTGTTATTGCAATGTCAACTATGTAGGCACTCATTGAGGTACATGGTAACTTGTAGTTTTAAATTGTAAATATAGTTTTGTTTTAATAATTTTACTAGATAGTTGAGCACATAATTACTTATGTGAATGTATTATGTATGTAGGGTTGTCCAATGACATCTGATAGTCCTATTTAGATGATTAATGGGGTAGTTTAGCATGTTATATCCCCATTTCACATGCTTGTTCAATCACCTCAACCTATCACTAACCTTTTTGAGCATCAGATACAGATTGATCATGACCACGAGATTGCAATAAATGTGTGTTTCAATTAGTTTTGTATTCTAGTTTAAAATTAATTTATGAACTTAGTTACATGTATTTGAACAATTTTAGCTACATGAAAGATATGTGTGTATAAGGATCCAAAGTCTAACCATAGAGGAATACAAGGAATTTGAAGGATCTCCATCTATGAGTAGGGCATCCCAGGGAGAGTCTTATTCAAGGAAGGTGTTTAACCCTAAATTGAATTTTGATCCTTATTTTAGTATATAGGGTTAAGAATATATAAATGATAATTCAAAAGGGTGATGATCATATATAAAATAGACCAATTGGGTGTTAAACCTAGATATAAACATATACTGAATTTATTATGCTGGGATAGGCTAAAATTAGTAAGTACAACTATGTTAAGTATATAAATGATGAAGAAGTAAAGTACTTAGTTTGTTCTGATGTTAATATAATTTTGTATTTGGAATAGGTAGGAAGCATAATTGTAGATGATTCTAGAACAATCATTATATTATAAATTAAGTGCTTCTAGATCCTCAAACACTAATGTCAGCTTGGGATGATAGCATCAACATTATTGTCTAAATTTGATGAAAGTGTCTTGTATGGAATACCTATTGGAAAAGGATGTAACCACCTATATGCTTTTTGGTTTGACTTTGCCTTCACTTTGGTGCATTAAAATCTAGGTCATGGATGGTCACTCCTCATGAATTTGTAAAACCTTAGTTATTCATCTTCATAGTGACCTTAAGGAAAAATGGGTTAGTAGGCACACGGTGTTGAGCTGACCCAAAATACCCTTCTATCAATGAGAATTGTTTACATAGACAATAATCCAAAGAGGGTCTCAAACTTATTTATTTTTCTAGTATATGTTGTCTTGTGTGTGAATCATGCAATATGCACAAAGCAAGTGCAATAGTGACCTAGCTTGTAACATGGAAAATATATCTATTGGGGTGATCCTTTTGTACTTCAAACCTATGTTTGTGTTGTATTTATGACTAATATAGTACTAAAAGAGAATAGAGAAGCTTTTTATTACTTGATTGATTGATTGAATGCTTTGATAAGTTACCTGATGAGTAGGTAAGAAGTTTCTAGGTTTTTGTAGGTAAGGAATGAATGAGGGTTGATATTGTATTTATATCAATCATTTTAGAGAATTAACTCACATTAAAGCATTAGGATGAGAATTAAGATATGTTTCATTTATAAATTAGATGATTTTAGGGCACTGAACACTTGTGTTAGGAAAAGACACTAGTGTCAATGTAGGTGTCCATCCTAGACATTAGTGTCGAAGGATAAAGAAATTAGGTACATATTCAAAACTTGTAGAGATGGAAGATAAGTAGGTTTTAAGAATTTTGGGAAAGATATAAGGTCTAAGTCATCAACATAACACTAGTCATATTAAGAGATAGGCTAAGGGGTACAAGATAGAGTAAATGTGAGACTTTTAATAGTGGAAAATATTCATAATTGAGAGAAACAACCAAGGTTTGAGTTTTCCAAGTGTACAAGACTAAGGTGCTATATTTTCCATAAATATCATCTACATTTACCTCCCTTAATCTAGTAATGCAATTATTGGTTTAAAGGAGAAATAATGTGTACCTAGATGTGTATAACATACTTTGACTTTGCTTGAGTCCAACTTAAGTGCTTTGATGTTGATTTAATTGAAACCAAGAGCATGTTACATTATATAATCAGTGTATATAATCTAAAATTGAAAGTATTAAAAAGAGTGAAATTGAAAGAGAAAGGTTTAAGAGTACACCTATATATCAATATAACTATCTTTCCTATTGGTAAAGTTGATTTGAAAATATATATCACTGTAAGGATCTAAAATTGAGATTAAGACATATAAATTTATAAAGTGTATATATCTAAGGAGATATAAAGAGAGAGAGATATCATAAGGCACATGCCCCCAATCTTGGAGAAAAAGTGAGTTTCCACTTGGTAGTTGAGATGAGCTCAATTATGCAACCCAATCATACTTGTAACCTAGTAAGCATGAGTAGAAAAATTAACTCATATTATAAAATTTTTAAGGTTGGATGATACAATCAATTAAAACTTGAAAACTTGGAAATATCAAGTGATTTAATCACCTCAACCATACCAAAACTGAACCAACTACTATAGTAAATTGGCTCAATACAGTCCATAAAATTACATCCTAGGTATTAGTGTGTAAAATTACATCTGAGTGGGTGATGATAGTACCTGAGATGTTTTAAAATATGAAACTAATTTATATTTTTCAATATTAAGTGCACATTCCATAACATATGCACCTTAAATATGTCTCATGTTGAAACTATGTATAATAATAGTACTAATGTATATAATTCTACCATAACTATGAATCCTAATTATATAACTGTATGTTTTAGTCAATTCAAAAATTGTGTAAGCGTGGAGGATATGATTCTAAATCATGCCCCCACTCTATATGGAGAAATCTAAAATCTAGAATAAGTACCAATGTGGAGGACATGTTTCTAAAACATGCCCCCACTATAATCTAGAAATGCTAAATACTAAATAAGTGTGAATAACATGCTTTTAAAGCATGCTCCTAGTCAATTAATTTGAAATTGTGAATGTGTGAAAGCCATGATCATATGATATGACCCCATTGAATCTAAAAATTGATTTAAATACTAAAAACTAAATGAGTGTGGAGAATATGCTTCCAAAGCATGCCCCACTAAATCATAAAATTATGCCAAATGTGAAGAACATGCCTATATGGCATGCCTTCCTTTTGAGGTGAGATAAGACTATAAATCATTAGTTACCTCAACTCAAAAGGATAATATAACTATATAATATGTGAATGTAACCATGTAGCATATAGAAGAACATGTCTAAGTATATATAACATTGAAGTGCATAGAACAATGTGATCACATAAAGGCCTAAAATGCATGATTAGGATCATGGTAATGTATATATAGTAATAGTACAAGCTCAACAAGAAAATCAAACACGCACACAAGATTACCCAAAATAAATTCAAAAGGTAATGGTCTAAGGAGAGCACAAATGAGGGGCATATTTAAATTATGCACAATCGAAGGGACATGATTTTATCAAATGTCCATGAAAGTAAGGATGACATATTCAAATATCCATACAACAAACAATAACATATACAAATTTTAAAGAAATCATATATAGGGACAAGGGCTGAAAATAACATAGCATATTCAAATGCTCGAATAAGAAAGATAATAACAAATAAATACACTCAAGGAAGTATACAAAGGAAAGCATATGCAACCAACATAAACATATCATAGTATCACATGGATCAATTGTATAGCAAAAAATGTCAAGTGCATAACATATCAAGTACCCTATGAAAGATATGATCATAGATAAAAGAATGTGTAAGTACATATAGGAGTTACAAACATGATAATGTAGAGTGAGAATAGAATGATATAACCTAAAAGTATCATGATCATATAGGTGTATGTCCCCAATGTCCATATGACATGAGTTGAGTAAAGGCCCAACATCCAAAATAGGAATATATCACATATCTGTTAATGATTGTATCATACTCAAGTAGAAGCAAGTCACATATGTGTTTGTAGGAGTAACTAATATTGCATCCATTATAATGTAAATAACACATAGATGCCAAGGATCCAATAAAACCTATTTTATGTTGAAATATTTTTGGGAGTTTTGAATGCTTTTTTATTTTTTGGAATATCTGAAGATTTATCATATAATATATTTATGCAAGTGCATGATTTTCATTAGAATTTTTAAAATTTTATATTCAAGTGTGGCAAGGTGGTATACACCTTTTCCTAACTTTTATATAACTATGAATGGTGCCAACCAATTTGATTTTAACTTTCCTTTCTTGTCTTTTTCTGAATTGGTATTCTTTTGATTTTATTTCAATGCCAAGTCACTGACATCAGAGTCATATAACAAACCCTTTTTTTATATGCTCATTTACATGGTCCTAGTAGACACATAAGTTCTCAGTTTCATATGTGCATTTTTCACTCAACTACTCTAACTAATTTAATGTCTTTTCATGATATTTATTATCTTTGACAATGTTTGTGAGAGAAACACGTAAAGATGGTATCTCAAGTTCAATTGATAAAATGTCCTCTATACCATAGACCAAAGAGAAAGGTGTACCCTGATTAGGTGTATTAAAACTAGTTTGGTATGCCCATAAAGAATATACCATCTATTGGTGCTAACCAGTGTTGTTTCATTCAACTATTTTGCCAAGTATTTTGAAAATTGTCTTATTGGTTACCTCTACTTGGCCATTACCCTATGGGTAATAAGGTGTGTAAATTGTATGATTACAATTTTATTTACTACAAAATAACTTTAATTTATTGTTTTTAAATGATTCTCAATTATCATAAATAATAGTTGAAGGTATGCCAAAATGGGAAATAATATTGGTCATTAGAAACTTGGATATGTCATTGCTTATGGTAAACTTAAGTGGAATTGATTATACCTATTTTGTAAAATATTCTATAGCTGTGATAATAATTTTTTGTCCACCAATATATACCATATATACCTTTCTAATTAAGTCAAAACCCCGTAAGGAAAAAGGCCATGGTGAAACAATTGTATGTAACTCATGTGATGATGCATGATTTATTTTGTTGTATTTTTGGCATTATAAACATAGTGTGTTTAATACATTCTTGTTCCATGGTAAGCCAATAATATCCTTGATGTAATAGTTTTTGAGACATGGCACATCTACTAAAATTCCCACCATATTCTCTATCATGTATTTTCAAGAGTGCAGTGCTGGCCTCATATTTGTTTAAAAATCAAAGTAACTGTCCATCAAAAATTTATTTGAATAAATCATTTCCAATAATAACATAATGAAGTGATTCATGTTGTAATTTCCATTTATCATTTCCTACAACATTATCTAGTATATAGGTTCAATAGAGAAAATTATAAATATCATTGTGCCATTCTATATTATAGTACTGTGAGTAATAATAAGAATGACCAAGGTATTCATTTTATTAGAAGAAGGATCCCACAAATGTCAAATGGTAAATTCTATATGATCATCATTAATATAAAAAATCATCATCATTGATGATATACTGACCATGGCATTTGAATGGTGGTTATCTTTACATGGAATACTATTAATATAAAATGTGTCAAATGTCTCTATGATTTTATCTACCATTCTTTATATGGTTGAATATGCTCTTATTTTGTTTGGTAATTATTGGTAACTAGGTTAACAACCAATTGGGAATCACCAAAAATTTAGATGTATTTTATATGAAGTGTGTGTGCTATAGATAGTTTGATGATCAAAGCCTCATATTTTCTGATATTTTTGGTGCATGAAAATGCTAATCTATAGGATAAAGGCATGTATTTTCCCTCGGAGGTAAAAATATGATACCAACACCTACCCTTGCTCTAAATTTTGATCTATTGAAGAACATTTTCCATGGATTATAAGATATATTATATACCTTAAATTCATCAAAAAAATATTTAGTGAGTGAAAAAGAATCTGGTAAGGGAGCCATATCCAATTAGTCAGCTATGATTTAACTTTTTATTGAATTTTGGGCAACAAATTTAAGATCAAACTTTGTAAGTTGCATCACCCATTTTGAGATGAGGTCCATTAGGTTAATTTTATTCATAAGGAACCATAATGGATATTCTTTTATTATAACATGAACCTCATTATTGAGAAAATAATGTCATATCTTTTGAGTAAAAAAACTAAGGAGAAAAATAGTTTTTCCATTGCTATATATTTGTATTCATAATTGACTAGTAGATAACTAATATAATAGATTGAATGCTCTTTATGATTATCATCAAATTTTGCTAAGAGGGTCCCAAGGGCCTTATGGGTGGCTTATACATAAAGAAGTAATGGTCTAAATGGAATAAGTACTGGTGGGTTTGATAAATATGTTTTAATTTAATTAAAAATTTGTTGACACATATCATCCCATATAACCTTTGTGTCCTTTGTTAGCAAATGCATGAAAGGAATTGTTTTGTCAGCCAATTGAGTAATGAAACACTAAATAGCCTAGATTCAGCCTTGAAAACATTATAACTATTTTAGATTGGTTGGTAGTGGAATTTCTACAATGGATTTTACCTTTTTTTTATCAACCTCAATGCCTCTTTGAGAAATATTGTATCCTATAAGCTTTCCCAAAGATACCTGAAGACACATTTTTTGGATTTAATTGAACATTAAACTTTCATAAACACTCAAATAGTTTTTGTAAATCAATAGCATGGTCTTGGTGATGTTTGGTTTTCTCAAGTAAATAATCAACATAATCGTCAATAGTTTTGCATATAAAATCATGAAATATATGAGTCATGGCCCTTTGAAATGTGCCTTCTACATTTTTTAATCTAAAGGGCATGATTATATAACATAATGTATCCACAGAGTGGTAAATGTAGTCTTTTCTTGATTTATAGGGTTAATTTTGATTTGGTTATATCTTGTGAATCCATCCATAAATGAAAACATCTCATATATAGTTGTAGAATCTATAATCATGTTGATATTAGGTAATGGAAATCATCTTTAGGAAAAGCTTTGTTTAAATCATGGTAATCAATGCAACAATGAATGTCACCATTGGGTTTCATAACAAGGGTAATGTTGGATACCCAGTTAGAATGTGTAATGGTTCTTATAAAGTTGGTGCTAATATATTTTAATTTTTTTTTCACCAATGTTGCCACTTTAGGTTGCATTTTTTGAATTTTTTGTTTTACTAGTTATACATCTTAGTATAATAGTATGTTATGCATTACGATTGATGGATCAATCTTGGGCATATATGAATAATCCCAAGAAAAGAGTTGATTAAAATCATGGAGGACATATAAATAGGTTTTTCCTTCATCATCCTTCATCATTACTACAATTAAAACTAGTCGAGGGTCATTATATGTTCTAAAGTTATATTTGATTATTTATTTGTTTAATAAACTAGATTTCTCTATAATAAATTTGTGTGGTAGTAAAATGTTTGATTCATCAAGTTGGACTTTGACATCATCACTCTCACCAAATTAAGCATGAGAATAGGTGGCATGAGGAAACCTATTCTTATGATAGAAGGAAGGGAGATTCCCATATACCCCCAAGTACTCTAGTAATGATTCATCATTGGAAAACTCATCCATTAAAATGTTTTTTGGGGAAGCACCCTAATTGATTATATGATAGTTGACCAATTGGAATTTTTTTGTAGATGTATGCATACATTCTATTTTGGCCTTTTAAAAAAAAATTATACTATGAGAGATATGCTTGTTTCTTTTAGTTTTTTTAGAAAAACCCAAATCTTGTAGGTTTGTATTATTTATAGGGGAAATGGGTTGAGTGATGCCTTATTCATTTTTAGCCAACCCTTTTCCTTTATACCCATATTTGAGAAAATATCAAGAACCAAAATCATGAATATAGGATTTTTGTGTATTATTATTAGGTGGTTGGACCATTGCACAATTTTTGAAGGGATTAGTATCCATTAGACATGTGTAAATGGATTCCTGATGAATAAATTTTAAGCATGTGTAAAATTTAGAGGGAACTACATACATTTAATGTATCCAAGGCTATCCTAAGATAATATTATAGTTCAAATCATTTGGCATAACTTGGCACAAAATGGGAAATGCACGTGGACCCACGATAATATTTAATGCTATTTGTCCCAATACTCATTGTGAATTATTATAGAATAACTTGATGCTCATATTAGATGGTTCTAAATCTAAATGCCCAATGTTAACTAAGGAGAAAAAGGATATGTTACAAATATTGAGTCCTGAATCATTGTCCACAAGAACTCATTTTACCATTTTATTGTAAATTCACACTTGGATGTAGAGTGGAAAATAACTATTTATAAGATGATTAGGCAATAAATCTTCATTTTCAAAGGATTTATTATTTTATATCCATTTAATGAAATTTAATACAGAGGCCACATATGGTGGTTCAAAATTACAAGGGAGTATGGTCATATGGAACACATCTAAAAGGACATCCTCATAATGGGATGAATGGTGTAGCAAGTCCAAGAGTGAGTTTTTGGTAGTAATATCCTTATGTTAAGATAGGCTAAAAATAGTAAGTAAAACTATGTTAAGTATAGAAATGGAAAATAATTAATGTAATTAGCTTATGATGCTAATGCATCTATGGATATAGAATATGTAGGAATTATATCAAAAGAGGATTCTAGAATAGTTGTTACATTCTGAATTAAGTTCTTCTAGAATTTCAGACACTGACATCAACTTAAAATGATTGCATCGATGTTACTATATAAACTTGATAAAAGTGTTCTATATAGAATAACTCTTGGAAAGTCATATAACTACCTAGATACTTTTGGGTTTGAATTTTCCTTCACCATGGTTCATTCAACTATGGGTCATGGATTATCACTCCTCATGAATTTGTAAAACCCTAGTTATTCATTTTCATAATGACCTTGGGAAAATGGGTTAATAGGCACATAGTGTTGAGCTAACCCCAAATAATCCTCTATTAATAAGCATCAAATATATATCTAATACTTTGAAGAGAGCCTCAGACTGATGTAGTTCTCCCCTACATGTTGGCTTGTGTGTGAATAATGTAATATGTGTAAAGCAAATACAATAATGACCTAGCTTATAAATTGGAAAATATAGCTCTTGGGTTGGTACTTTAGTAATTCATACCTATGTTTATGTTATCTATATGATTGATATAGAAATAAGAGAGAATATGGAATCTATTTCTCACTTTATTACTTGATTGAATGCTTTTATAAGTTTCCAAGTGAGTAGGTAAGAAGTTTCTAGGTTTTTGAAGGTGAGGAATGAATGAGGTTTGATCTTATATTTTTATCAACCACTTTGGAGAATTATATTGCATTAAATCACTTAGGATAACCATTCATAAACATTTCATTTTTAAGTTAAATGACTTTAGGGCACTGAACACTTGCATCAAGTTAGGACACTAGCATCGATGTAGGTGTCTATCCAAGATGTTAGTATCCAAGGAGCAAAAAAGTAGGTACAGACTTAGAACTTGTAGAGGTGGAAGATAAGTAGGTTTTAAGCATTTTGGTAAAGATAATAAGTTCTAGGTCATCAACATAAGACTAGTCAAACTAATATATAGGCCAAGGGGAATAAGACAAAGTAGATGCAAGACTTCTGAAAGTGGGAAAAGTCTAGAATTGAGAGAAAGAACCAAGGTCTATGTTTTACAAGTGTACTAACTAAGGTGATAAATAATCCATAAATATCATGTATAGAAGCCAAAGATAGGGATACTATTTGATGACTAGGATGTATTAAATGATGTAATTTTTGTATGCATATATAGAAATGTATATATTTTTACATTATATGCATAAATGACATTCAACTAACATTATATTTTGTTGTTAGATGGTATATTTTTTTGTATGCCTATATGGAAATGCATGCATTATTGGCATGGTATGTCTATATGGCATTCACCAAACATTATATTATGTTCTTATTTTATATACATTTATATAATTTAGGGACATAAAGGCACATACACCCCACACACACACACACACACACACACACACACACACACACACACACACACACACACACACACACACACACATGTTCACATTTTATGGTGATCATTTTTTTGCATATAATTTCATTCATATTATTATTTAACAACTAAATTTGATGGTTTTATAGACATATTTATATATGACCATCTTTAATATTTTATTCATGTAATATATTAAAACTAATTTATAATCTTTCAATGTGTTGAAATTAAAGCTATATGGGAGAAAATAGTATAATATTTGAGAAAGAGTCATATATTACTATGAAGTGCCTCTCATGATTAGGCTACACCATTTATCACTATTCTAATGTGGATGCCCTATTACACTAGTCTGATATCATTGGGAATTGATATTCACATTTTGTATTCATTAAATATTTTGACATACCACATTGATATTATAAGTACAATTGAAACAAATAGTCGAATATTCATCTATTACATACCTTCTTTAGATGCATTTATACATTTTAATTATTTGATGCATCCAGATTTATTTAAAATTTGTACTCTTATTGGAATCAAATTACATTCACTGATGTAATCATGAAGTGATGTTGTGATATCTTCTTCTCTATAGAGTTGTTTCCCTTATTTTAGAGACTCTTCTTTGACCCTTTGAAGTAGTGAAAAATTACAATTATCATGTCTCTTGAGGGGTTGGAATATTTTGGTTGTTATAGATATTTTGTTTTGCTTCATAATTTTTTTATCTCCCTCTCCACTACACTTATCTTAGCCATATACTCTCTTCTCATCCTATATCTTCTCCACTATTCATGAACATAGAAACAGTAATAATAAATGTTGTCAAAGTTAAAGTGACAATTAGAGAACTCTATTTTTGGTGCTTTGTGATTGGAAAATAGTGATTAAAACATATACAGGGTGGTGAATAATGTCTATGACTAGGTTATTATACTCCCATCATGCTCGGTTGAGATATCCACCACCCATTCTAAGCTCAAGAATGCCCTTCCCAATACAAGAAATATGTAGTTTTAAGCCTAACTTCAAGCGTGCATAAAACAAAAATTATAAGCCATTGGCACAAAATTAAAAAAAACCCTTAATGTATGTGTTTAATCCCTATAATTTCACTTTGAATCATACTAATTTAACTTTTATGACAAATTTGAGGCACAAATTGTCATAATGGGTCCTGAAATGTAACTTTTTTGTAGTGAAGAGATAAGTTATTGTCTTCTAACTAGCATTTCCACCTCTAGGACCTCCAAGTAAAATTACATCTCTTTGAACATATTTGTAAATTCAAATGGCCTGTGATCCCATGACCTTGAACTCTAAACCCACTTAGATGCATGTTTTCACTACTGTTCATAAACTTGGAAACATTGACAACAAATGTTGTCAAAGTTGAAATGGTAATTGGAGAACTCCACCTTTGGTGATTTGTGGCTAGAAAATGAAAATACTAACACATATAGGGTGGCGTATAACATCAAATAATAGGTTCTTATCCTCCCATCACACCCATTTAAGAGACCCACCACTCATTTAGCCTCAAGAACGTCCTTCTTAATACAATAAAAATGTAATTTTTAGCCTAAATTCAAGTGTACATAAAATGGAAATCATAAGTCATTGGAATGAACTAAAAGAACCCTAAATTTTGTGTCTAATCCCTTTAATTTCACCCTAGATCATGTTGATTTAACCTTTAGGATCAATCCATGGCACAAGCTACAGTAACTGATCCTTAAATGTAACTTTTTTGTAGTGAAGAGACAAATTCTTGTCCTCTAACTAACATTTTTACCTCTAGGACCTCAAGGTGGAATTAAATAACTTCAAACACATTTGAAAAGACAAATAATATGTACTCCTATGACCTAAACCTATAAACCCACCTAGATGCATGTTTTCACTATTATTTAGAAGTGGGAAAACACTGACAATAAATATTGTCAAAGTTGAAGCAACAGTTGGAGAAATCCACCTCTAGTGCTTCATGGCTAGAAACTGGTGCTTCTAAAACATCCAAAGTGGTAGATAATGTTTAGGACCAAGTTTCTTTCATCTAATAACTCCTGATTGAGTGACCCACCAACCATTCTAGCCTCAAAAATGCCTTTCTAATGTTAGGGTGATTAATTCACCATTATTAAATAAATGAATAATATTAAATTACTCATAGTTGATTGTAATATGGTTATTTATCATAGTTATGTTATAGGTTATTAAGGTCAGTAAATATTTAAAATATTATAAAGTTAGTAATTATAACTCCTAATTAATATTTGGGAGATTTTATTATTTACTTTGGTTTTATCATTCTTATTTTATATGAACTATTACGAGCTTATGTTGATGTATAAATAAAGCTCTGTAATTGTATTATATTTGATCAAAAGAAATATAATTTTATTATCTCATAATATCTAGTATTAGAGAAATTAAAAAATCTATGGACCTGTGTAAATGAGAAGCCCGTGCTCTCATTAAGAAGAAGCTTAAAAAAAATAGAGTTTCTTTATATGACTTAGGAGAAGCCTAAGCACTCCCAAAGAATTTGTGAAGCTTCTTCTAAACCTGAGGTATTCCTAGTCAGCTTGGGGTATCCTTCACCTCTGACATGGCATATATAGTAGAAGTATTGAAGGATCAACATTTCAAAAAGCAAAGCCTGTGTTAAAAAAAATATTGAAGGAGGCATTGAAAAGAAAAGAAGCAGTTAAAGCTTGGAGCATTAGAGACTAGGCATCCATATCAAAGAGAGATATAATGTTTCTTTGTTTTTTGTTTTTAAAAAAAATAAAGAAATACATCATTAGGATCAGTGGATGAAAGATTTTCTTTATAGCTAATGTGGTATCTATTTTGGCACAAATAGTCCGTATGTGGCATCCATGCATTTACAAATAAAAAGAATCTATTAAAGAATTTCTCCTACAAAATCCATTGAAAAAAGAACCATGAGCATTGAGTTGATCTATGAGCTTGGTAAAAGACAATAGATGGGCATCATCCTTGGATGCCAAATGCAAAACCACAACATATATATTTGAAAATAGGTTGGTGTTAATATTTTTTTATCTTATAAATTATTAAATTTAAAAAAGGCTCCAAAATCACTATCCTAAATTATTATTTGTTGCAAATTTATAAGAAAACATTATCTAAAACTCCAAACCATCTATTAATTCCTCAAAACCACCCCAATTATTAATCCTTTGCTACAATTTTTCTCAAAAATCACTCATTTGAAAACCCATGGTATTGGAAAAGGAGTAGTTTCATTGTCAAAAGAGCCATTAATAGCTTTTAAATATCTGTTTATCCTTTTTGATTCTTGAAATGATTCATGGTGAGTTGGTGGGAAGTTTTTTTGGTAGAGGATAGGTGGGAGGTTCAAATCCCCCAAAATAATTTTTACTAAATTTTTTAGCAGCCCTCCAAATTTAGTAATCCACTAAATTTAGTTATAACTAACTAAATTAGTGGAAAATGGATTTAAAAAAATTAATAAGAGAAAAGGCAAAAAAAAAAAACCAAAAAGAGGCCAAAGATCCCAAAAATGAATACAAGTGAATTTTCATTTTTTTAAAAAGCATTATAAATTTCTTTTACAAAAAAATGTAATTATATTGCATATGTGATATTGCACAAAATCATGAGTTTTTCAAACTCAACACAGTGTTCTATCATAGCTATGCCTCTGAATCACATTTATAGGTAATGTCATCATGTTTGAGTTATTACATATACAACCTAATATAGTTGTAACAATGCCATCTGGACATCAACCCTTTAAATCATTGGAGAGAAATAAGGAACATTCACTCATAGCCTTCCCCTCATTTATACATTCATTATAATTGAAGGGCGTAAATCTTGATTGGTAGAAACTCCAAGTATATAACAAGGTTATGTATGTGTATGCAGAAATCCATCTAAGTAGGTGTTAGTGATTGGATGAACCCTTTTAGTACTATCTAGGTACTAAGTATCAAATTCTTTCCCATAAGTTTATGCCTCTTTGTTGTACCACCAGGTATATAAAAAGGGCAAGCTTATTCTTCATACTGACGAGTATAAAGGAAGGGTGTGTATAAATAAAGGTCTGGTATATTAGTTTGATGGTATATAGAAAGGGATACCTATATACTTGGAGTGATAAGGAACCAATCCATCACCTACAATATTGATAATGGTTACATAGGCTCCAAAATTATTTCTAGTAGATTCAAAGTTACTCAAAGGTGACAACTACTCTACTTGAAAGACAAAGCTCAGACCTCAACTAGAGTTTGAATAAATTTGGTCTATAGTAGATGGCTCATATACGTAACATGCAATAGATGTTGATCAACAATATAAATTTGAAAAATTTAATCAAAAGGCTAAGTTGATAATCATGTTTGAAGGATCAGATGAAGTTAAAATACACATCTATGAAGCCAAAAAAATGAAGGAATCTTGGGACAAGATTCAAACCATATATGAGGCCAAAAATGAGAGCATTATTTTGCATTTGAAAAGTCAACTCCACTCTCTCAAATTGAGATCAAGAGAAACTATGGAGCCTTTTTAAAGATGTGTTACAATGTTAAGGGCATCACTTCAATCTTTGGGTGAGACAGTTTCAAATGACTTTCTTATACTTATTGTCTTGAGAGAATTTACGCCCTCATACAAGATTTTTGTGACCACTTTGACTATCAAAAAACATAAACCAAGTTTTGAAAAATTGATAAACATGTTGCAACAAAAAGAGGCTTTCAACACTCATGACACACAAGAAGAACATGTACTGGCTTATCATCAATATAAAGGCGAGAAACCAATAAAATATTTATTAAAACCTAATTCAAAGCAGAATTCAAAAGGAGGAATGTCACAAAAATAATGTCTCATTTATGGTCATTAGGGACATGACCTAAAAGATTATTGGTATAATACCTTCAAAAAAGGATCTTCTAGTGGTCAGAAGTTCATTAACCAAAAATCATCCCCTAGCTCTTTTAGTAAGCCAAAAGGACATAAAAAGGGTATTTGGTAGAAGAAATCAAAGAAACAAGGCAATATTATTGAACAAGAACATAATAAAGAAGATGACTACTTGTACTCTATGGATAACCATGACGTATCCACATCACAAAGTGGCATATGGTATGTTGACTCAGGTGTAACCTAACATATGACATGTAGAAAAGATTGGTTTTTAACTTTAAAGGACACACCCAATAAAAATCATGTTTATTTGGGTGATGATACCTCATACAGTGTGCAAGGAATTGACAACATTGTCTTACCCTTAGGCATGCAAACATGTAAAATCATAGATGTTCTCTATGTACCTAGTTTAACCAAAAACTTGTTATCAATAAGTCAACTCTTGGACCAAAATTTAAAGATTGACTTTGACTGTAAAGGTGGAATAGAATTATATTTGATTAGAGATAAATATAAGAACTCCAAAATTATTACATGAGAATCTAATGTGAATCGTATGTTTTAGCTTGATTTAATTCAAAAAAATAATCAAAAACTCATAGAAAATGATGTAAACTTGGCATAACTATGACACATGAGATTAAACCATATCAGTTTCTGATATCTTGACATAATCCACCACAAAAACATAGTAAGAGGCTTACCACCTCTTTAAAAGGGTATAGAAAAATGTCATGATTGCGTAGCAAAAAAGCAACATTGAGTTCTATTTCAAAAAAGTACCTATAAATCTAATGTTAAACTTGATTTGGATCATATAGATCTATGCAGACCAATGACACTTAGCCATGTTGGATTTAAGTACTTTATGTTCTTTGTTGATGATTGTTCCATAAAAATGTGGATCTCATATTTTAAAATAAAGGATCAATCCTTTGAAACTTTCAAGTTCAAAGTGACTGTTGAAAATGAATTTGGATGACACATCATGACCCTCTACATAGATCATGGGGGGAATTCACTAGTAATGAGTTTAAACATTTTCTACAAGAAAATGGTATTCATCATTAAATGTCACCTCTCCATACACCACAACAAAATGTAGTTGTTGAATGGATGAATCATACTATTGTATAAATTGTGTAATGTATGATACATTATTTAGGCTTGACAAAGGCATTTTGGGTAGAAGCTACTACAACTTCCATATATGGACTCAATAGATTACCCACTGCAACTCTTGATGGAGTAACACCACATGAAGCTTGGTCAAAGAAAAATCCATCTATAAAACACCTTTGATTTTTTGGATGTCAAGCAAGTATGCACATTCCCAAAGTAGAATGAACTAAGCTTGATATGAAAGCCAAAAAAAATGTGTTCTGAAGGTACAATGAAGGAGGACTTACCTATAAACTCATGGATCTAAAAATAAGACAAATCTACACTAGCAAGGATGTTGAATTATTTTAAAAGAAAGAATAAAAAGTTCCTTCTACAAGTACACCTAATAAACAAATCAATCCCATATAAAATATAGAAGATGGTGATGTCCTAGATGAATACAATAATGATGATGGGAATAATGGTGCAGCTCCACCACCCATAAGAAATACTTAATGTATGCCTGAATGGTATAAAAATAATCTTAGAGATGCAAAATTAGATGGTGTTCCAAACACATCTACCACTAAACTAAGGACTCACAATATGTCTCATGGTGAGGTCAATTAGGCCTTAATGAGTATAGTTGTTGAATTTTTCGATCAATCTACAGTTTAAAAATACCTATAATTGAAACCGTGGAAAGATGTCATGGATGAAAAATATATTTCAATAATGAAAAATAAAACATGGAACCTTGTAGATATTCCACCAGGGAAGAATCCAATTGGATGCAAATGGATCTTCAAGATGAAGTACAAAGTAGATGATAGTATCGATAAGCAAAATTCAAGATTGATTGTGAAAAGGTATGCTAAAAAAGAAGGCATTGACTATGAAGAGACATTTAATCCCATAATAAAGATCAAAACAATTAGGATGATTTTTTCTCTAGCTGCATAGTTTGGCTAGAAAGTTCATCAAATATATGTAAAAAGTATCTTCTGTAATGGGGACTTATAAGAAGAAGTTTACATGACTTAACCATAAGGTTTGGTCAAATTTTCAAAATAATATTTGTAGACTTGTAAAATCACTATATGGTCTTAAATAGGCTCCCAGGGCATGGTATATCAAGATTGATGATCATCTCTTGAAACATGGATTTGAAAGGAGTCTATATAATCTGAATATCTACCTAAAATAATAACGGGGGGAGATAATGATTGTAGTTGTATATGTCAATGATCTAGTCATCATTGGTAATTTAGTGAAGATGATTGAATTAACAAAGAAATATTTGAATCTATCATTCGACATGATAGATATCGGGATTCTGCATTATCATCTTGTTTTAAAATTTTGGTAGAGATAAAATCATATTTTTGTATCTTAGCTCAAATATGCCCAGACAATGCTCAAAATTTTTTAAATGATGGATAGAAAACAATTTAATACAACTATGGAGAAAAATTCAATTGTCTCAAGTAGATCCATCACCATAGGCAAATGTAAATCTATATTGGTAGTTGATGGAGAGTCTCATTTACCTGAACTACACTAGGCTAGACATCAACTATGCTGTCAGTTATCTCTCAACGTTCATGCAAGAGCCCAAGATTAATCACTGGAAAGAAAAAGTGAGTATCAGGTAAATCAGAGGAATTATGGATTTTAGCCTGGAATATAAGAATATGATAACTTTTTATTGATAGGATACTTAGACTCAGATCATGCAGGGAACATTGATGAGAAGAAATCCACTCTAGGATTTGTATTCTTTTTGGGATCTAGACTGATATCATGGGGGAGTAAGAATCAAAATTATGTTTCAATGTCCTTCACAAAATCAAATATCATGCTGAAAGAGGAGTTATCTATAAAGTGATTTGGCTTAGATATATACTTGAAGGATTTAGATTACTAAAGGATCAACCAATATTCTTAATATAGATAATTAAGGAGTAGTGAAGCTTGTTCACAATCTAGTGTTTCATGAACACACTAAACACATTATAGTGCAAGTTCATTTCATCCACAAACATGTTTAAAATAATAAAATCCAACTCTAGTATTGTCTGACAGATCAAAAACATGCATATGTTTTTACCAAAGCACTTGCATGGGAAAACTTTGAGGCGTTTAGAGAATTTATCTCCTGTTCACTTGAGATAATGCTAAATTAAGGGGGGAATGTTAGGGTGATTAATTCACCATTATTAAATAAATGAGTAATATTAAATTACTCATAGTTGATTGTAATATAGTTATTTACCATAGTTAGTTAGGTTATTTAGGTGAGTAAATCTTTAAAATCTTTTAAAGTTAATAATTGTAACTCTCAATTAATATTTGGGACATTTTATTATTTAATTTGGTTTTATCATTCCTATTTTATAATAACTATTATGAGCTTATGTTGATGTATGAATAAATCTCTATAATTATACTTTATTTGATCAGAATAAATATAATTTTATTATTCTACAATACCTAATACAAGAAAAATATAATTTTTGTTGAGTGTGGAGCCCTTTGGGGCTATCACATGACCATATGAATAAATTTTGGGGCCTAAAGAGATCCAAGGATGTGGGGAGCACATTTTTCCCTACTACACCTTTTATGGAACCTTTCTCCACATGTGAAGGGAATATTCCTAGTATATTTCTAATTTCTATGTTTCCATGTTTCATGGAGTTAGTTATTAGATGCCTTTTCCCATGTTGACTTCCTTGTTTTGAGGGAGCTACTTATTTTTTGGAAAATGTAATACCTTCCTTATTGAAAGGAGTTGGTTGTGATCACATGATATTGGTAAATGTGCCCTTGAAAGGTGGAGACCCCAAGTATGGCATGTTCCTTCATGGGAGAGCTTTTGGATGAGCTTGATGAGGTAGAAGTGAGCTGTATTGAGTGGATGATGCTTATCTTGGATAAGCATGATGAATTTACTCATTTTTTCTTGGATTTTCCTTCATATTATCTATATATAGAGTGTGGTGTGGCTTTTAGAGGTTGATGGGATTTTTGTAGGATGTGGCTTTAAGGATCAGAGTCAAAGTGCAGGTGTTTTGTAAAGTGTAAGTGTTTTTTATAGGGTGTGGTTTAACAACTTGTGAGATACAACATTGTGTAGGTGCAGGTGAAAGTGAAGTTATTTGTGTATAATTTTTTATAAGAAAATTTTTATATCTCTATGAAAGTTCATTGTAGTCTTGGTGTTTAGATTACTGATTTATTTGAGAACTTTCATTAGTGGATGTAGCTTGCATTGGGTGAACTACGTTAGATCTATGCTATTTATATTATTATCTTGTTCTCTCATTTATGCCTTAATATTAATGGTTAATTAAGGAATGTTTTTGTGATACATGTTATTACATAGCTTTAGATCTAGTTTATGGTAATAGTAAATTTGGTTTAAGTGTTTTTATTCCTAACAACTGGTATTAGAGCCATTGGTTTACATGTTTTTCTGAAGTGGTAAATCACAAGAAGGTTATTATCTTGAATGAAAGCTATGGGAGAATAGATCAGATTTAGAGTGGAGAAGTTTTATGGTAAGCATTTTGGTTTGTGGAAAATGTAGATGGAGGATTACCTATATCAAAAGGAGCTAAATTTCCCCTTGGAGGGGAAAGTAGAACAACATGTAAGTATGAGTGATGAAGCTTGATCATTACTTGATAATAAGGTATTGAGATCCATTAGGTTATGCCTTGCATCCTTTTTTGCATTTAATATTTTTGATAAAAAAACCGTAAAGGATCTCATGGATAAATTTGGAAAGTTGTATGAGAAACCTTCAGCTTCTAATAAATTTTTTCTTGTGAAAAGATTATTTAACATGAAAATGTCTGAGAATGGTTAAATAGCTAATCATATAAATGATTTTAATATGGTTGTAAGTATGATCACTTAAATTGGAAATAAGTTTGATGATGAAGTTAGAGCTTTGCTAATTTTATGTTCTTTGCCTAATAGTTGGGATAGTTTGGCTATGGTTATGAGTAATGCAATCCCTACCAAGAGAAACTTAAATTTTGAGGATGTTGTAGGTGTGATCCTTAGCAAGGAGATGCAAAGGAAAATCACTAGTGAATCATCTTTAGGTAATGTTTTATCCATTGATACTAGAGGGAGGCAAAATGACAAGATCAAAGGCAGTCCAGGAAATTCAAAAGGTAGATCTAAGTCTAGATCTAGATCCAAGATGATATGTTGGTATTGTGGGAAGAGTGGACACTCAAAGAAGGGATTTTGATCACTTATGAATAAGAATACCAAAAAGAAGGAAATGAATGAGTTAAATGTGACAACAGGTAAATCATGTTAGGATACCTTAATTATTTCTATGGATAGTTTTTCTAAGTATTGGGTATTAGATCCAGGGGCTTCTTTTCATGCTAGCCCACATAGGCATTATTTTACTAATTATGTTCAAGAGAATCTAGAAAATGTATATCTTGGTGATGATGAACCATGTGAGATAGTAGGGAAAGGTTGTGTTTAGGGCAAGATGTAGAATGGGAACACATGGATCCTTAAGGATGTTAGACATGTGCCTATATTGAGACAAAATTTGGTTTCAATGAGGTAATTAGGTAGTGAGGGATGTTAAATATTATTTACTATAGTTTCTTGGAAAGCTACAAATATTTCTCTTGTGATCTCAAGAGGTAAGAAAGTTAGTACATTATATTTGACTAGTAGTGTTGATTCTTTTGATTTAGTTGCTATAGATGGAGATGCAACTATGTGGCACTACGAGCTTGGTCATATGAGCCATAAGGGCATGCAGATCTTAAAAGATAAGTTGTCTAGATTAAAGGATCTAGATCTAGACTTATATAAGAATTGTGTGTATGGGAAATAGAAGTGGGTTAAGTTCTTGAAGGTTGGACCCACAAAGAAAGAGCACAAGTTAGATCTGGTACACTTAGATGTATGGGGACTAGCTCATGTATCTTCTATTAGTGGATCTAATTATTATGTTACTTTTATTGATGATGAAAATAGAAAAGTTTGGGTTTATTACATTAAAAAGAAATATGATGCATTTGACACTTTTAAGAAGTGAAAAGGCTTGATTGAGAATGAAATAGGTATCAAATTGAAATGTCTCATATCAAATAATGGAGGTAAGTATTATAGTAATGATTTCTTTGATTATTATTCTAAAAATGGAATATGTAGGCAAAGGATGGTTCTAAGAACTACAAAGTAGAATGGGGTATATAAAAGGATAAATATAACAATAATGAAACATGCTAGGAGCATGAGGTTACATACAGGGTTGCCTTTATAGTTTTGGGAACAAGCAATTAGCAAGGTAGTATATCTAATTAATAGAGGACCTTATATTCCTTTGGATGGAGGCATTTCTAAACAAGCTTGGTCTGGTAAGAATGTTGATCATTTTTTTCTTAGAGTCTTTAGATGCAAAGATTTTGCTCTCATCAAAAGAGAGGATAGGACCAAGTTAGAGGCTAAATAAGAGAAATGCAAATTTGTTAGTTATGGTGAGGATGAATTTGGTTTCCATTTATGGAGCATTAAAGATAAGAAAATATTTTGGTCTAGAGATGTAGTTTTTAATGAAAAAGTCATGTATAAGGATCAATTATAGGAATAAGAACAAGAATAGAAAGAGTACATAATATTGGATGATATTCAAGATGGAAAAGTATCCAATGATTTGATTCAATAACCTTTTACATAAGGATCCAAAAATCCTATGGTAAGAAGGTTTTCTAGGGTAAGAAAAACACCTGAACATTTTTATCCTTTGAATTATTTATTAATCACTGATAATGGATAATTAAAGTGTTATGAGGAAGCAATGCAAGTAGATTCCAAGTTGAAGTGGGAGCAAGTCATAGATGAGGAGCATAGATCTCTCATGGAGAACTAAACGTGGGATTTAGTTAGGATACCTAAGGGCAAGAGTGCATTGCCAAACAAGTAGATCTTCAAGATCAAAGAAGATGATGAAGGGAAAAAATGGTATAAGGATAGGATGGTGGTCAAGGGGTTTGTACAAAAATTAGGTATTGATTTTGATGAGATTTTATCTCCTGTTATAAAAATGACTTCTATTAGGATTATTCTTGGTTTAGTTATAGTTGAGGATTTGCACTTAGAATAGTTAGATGTGAAAATTGCTTTTCTTCATGGTGATTTGGATGAAGAGTTGTATATGAAGCATCCACAGGGTTATGAGGTCAAAGGGAAAGAGAACTATGTGTGCAGACTGAAGAAGATCTTATATGTCCTAAAACAAGCTCCATGGCAATTATATAAGAAATTTGATTGTTTTATGTTGGAACAAGAATATCAAAGGTGTCATTCTGACCATTGCATGTACATCAAACATTTTGATAATGGTTATTTTATTATATTATGCTTGTATGTCAATGACATGTTAGCTATAAGAAATAACATACAACATATTCATATGCTCAAGAAATATCTTAGTTATTCATTTTCTATGAAGGGTTTTGGTGTTGCAAAGCAAATCCTTGGTGTGAGGATTTCTCATGATAGGAAGATGGTCTTATCCCAATAAGAGTATGTGAAGAAATTCATGTAAAGGATTATCATGTTGGATGCTAAATCTATTGGTACTCTTTTGGCAAGCCGCTTTAGATTATAAAAGGAGTAATGTTCCAAGATGGAAGCTGAAAAGCTTAGGATGTCCAAGGTACCTTACTCATCGGCCATTGGTATCTTGATGTATGCCATGGTTTGTACTAGGCTAGATATTGCCCAAGTAGTGGGAGTTGTGAGTAGTTATATGAGTGATCCAGGTTATGAGCATTTACAAGAAGTTAAATGGATTCTTTGGTATTTGAGAGGAACCATGAATTTTGCATTATGTTTAGGTAGGTTAGATACCACTTTGCATGGTAATGTGGACTCATATATGTAGGGGATATTGATAGCAGGAGGAGTACAATAGGATATATATTTACTATTGGAGATACAATGGTTAGTTGGATTTTTAGGATACAGAAGGTTATGGCTTTATCAACCATAGAGGTAGAGTATGTTGACGTCATAGAGGCTAACAAGGAGATTATTTGGTTACATGATTTGTTTTGAGAGTTGGGACATGATTAAGAAGTTGGGAGACTACATAGTGATAGTTAGAATGTTATTCATTTGACAAAGAACTCCACTTTCCACTCAAAGATGAAATACATTCAATTACATTATCACTTTATCAAGATGACTTTGGATGAGAACATGGTGAAGCTATAAAATATTCATACTAACCATAATCTTGTGGATATGATTACCAAAGTGGTCACATTAGATAAGTTGAGACTATGTTCAGATTTGGTTGGCTTTAGTGGTCATGGAGCAGTGACAGATTATGTTCAAGAGAAAAAATATCCAAGTGGGAGATTGTTGAGTGTGGATCCAATTGGTGCTATCACATGACCACATGAATAAATTTTGGGGGCCTAAATATATCTAAGGATGGGGGGAGCACAATTTTCCCTACTCTAACTTTTATGGAACCTTACTTTGTATGTGAGGGGAATATTTTTAGTATATTTCTAATTTTTATGCTTTCATGTTTCATAGAGTTAGTTGTTAGATGCCTTTTCCCATGTTGACTTCCTTGCTTTGATGGATCTAGTTTTTTTTTAGAAAATGGAATACCTTCCTTGTTGTAAAGAGTTGGTTGTGATCACATGATGTTGGTAAATATGCCCTTGAAAGGTGGAGACCTTAACTATGGCATGCTCCTTCATGGGAGAGATTTTAGATGAGCTTGATGAGGTGGAAGTTAGTTATCTTTAGTAGATGATGATTATATTCGATAATAATGATGCATTTTATCCTCATTTCATGTATTTTCCTTCATATTCTATATATACAGGGTGTGGTGTGGCCTTTAGAGGTTGATGGTTTGTTTTCAAGGTGTGGCTTTGAGGATCAGAGTCAAAGTGCAAAAGTTTTGCAAAGTACAAGTGTTCATTATAAGGTGTGGTTTAGTAAATTATGAGATACAACATTGTGCAAGTGTAGGTGAAAGTAAAAATATTTGTGAACCATTTTCTATAGGGTATTTTTAAATCTCTATGAGAGTTCATTGTAGTCTTGGTATTTAGATTTCTAATTTATTTGAGAACTTTCATTAGTGGATGCAACCCACATTGGGTGAACCACGTTAGATCTATGTTATATGTGTTATTATCTTCTTCTATCATTTATGATTTCATATTAATGGTGAATTAATGAATGTTTTTGTGATGCAAGTTATTGCATAGCTTTAGATCTAGTTTATGGTAATACTAAATCTAGTTTAAGTGTTTTTATTCCTAATAATTTTTAGCTTATCTTCAAGTCGCATAAAAAAAATTTAAGTCAATGGAATAAAACCAAATAACCCTCAAGTTCAAGTTTAGTCCCTCTAATTTCATCTTGAATCATGTTTATTTAAACTTTATGACATATCTGTGACACAAGTTGTAGTAATGGGTCATGAAATGTAACTTTTTTGTAATGAAGAGACAAGTTCTTGTCCTCCAACTGACATTTCTACCTCTAGGATCTCTAGGTGAAATTACATCACTTTGAACACATATATAAAGTAAAATTACATGTTATCCCATGACTTTGCCTCCATACTCACCCAAATGTATGTTTTCACTACTGTTCAGGAGTGGGGAAACACTGACAACAAATGTTGTCAAAGTTGAAGTGGCAATTAGAGAACTCTACCTCTGATGATTTGTGGTTAGAAAGTTACAATAATATGTCCTAAAATGAAGATTTTTTATAGTGAAGAGACAAGTTCTTGTCCTCTAACAAACATTTCTACCTCTAAGACCTCTAGTTATAACACATATAAATTAAAATTATATGTGATCCCATTCTCTCAACCTCCAAACCCAATCAGTTGTGTGTTTTCACTATTGTTCATGAGCGGGGAAACACTGACAATAAATATTGTCAAAGTTGAAGCAATAGATAGAGAAATCCACATCTAGTTCTTCATGGATATAAAATGTCACTTCCAACACATTTTGGGTGGCATTAATATCCAATACAAGGTTTTTAGACTCCCATCATACCTGATTGATAGACCCACCACCCATTCCAACTTCAAAAATGCCCTTCCCAATACAATAAAAATGTAATTTTTAGCCTATCTTCAGGCATGCATAAAATAGAAACCCCAAGTCATTGGAAAAATATAAATAACTTTTACATGCACATAAAAACCATACAATTCTATCCCATAACACATTGATTTAGCCTTCAATACCAATCCATGGTATAAGTTACAGTCACGGGTCCTAAGATATAACATTTTTTTAGTGAAGAGATGCACTCTTATCCTCCAAGTAATGTTTTCACCTTTGGGAGCTCTAGGTGAAATTCAATCACTTTAAATATGTCTATATAGGTAAATGACATGTGCTCCCATGACCTCAACCTCCAAACCCATCTGGATGCATGTTTTCACTATTGTTTAGGAGCATGGAAACACAGACAATAAATGTTGTTGAAGTTAAAGTGATAGTTGGAGAACTTTGCCTCTAGTGCTTTATGGCCATAAAGTAGCACTATCAACACATCTGAGGTAGTGGATAATTTTCAAGACTAGGTTATTAGCCTCCCATCATGCTCGATCAAGATATCTGCCACCCATTCTAGTCTCAAGAACACCCTTCTATAATAAATGCGTACTTATATTAAGCTTCTCTTAACTTCAAGAATATGAAATTCTTTACTAAAAGTGCCAACCACATGAAGTTGAAAGCTTATTTGGAACCACTAACCTAAGAAATAATTGTTAATAAACAATTAGAAATGAAATTCAAATGTACTACCTATAAAATCAATAAAATTTGGTATAATTAAATACATCTACATTTGAAAAGTCAACATACATTGTAATTCAATCCAATGAACCACTATGATCTACTCTAATCTTGATAGTAGAAAAAATAGCTTCATGGTATGACTCATAAAATTTCCATAGATTATTTTTAATGACCTCCCATGATATTTGTCCAATTGAGTATTTGTTGCAAAAACCAAATTTGAATAATGTAGTATCTTCTTATGTGTTTAAAAGTCTTCAAATAACCATACATCTAAAATCTTATAGGATATCATTGAAGCCAAGTTTCAGTGACAAACATGGATCCAACGGGATAGTCAATGTTTTCTCTATCTATGACTGAGGAAATCAATTTTTCTTTTTACTCTACACACTAACATAAGTAGTAATTTATTCCCTCTTCATTGTCCTGATTAGTAATAACTACAAAAACATGGCTTGAATAGAGATAGATAATGAGAATACATAACCTAATACATTCAATTTCAATGATGTTGTCAAGATATATAATGAGAATAAATAATATATAATGATTAATATTATACCTAATTATACTAGATTAGATACATAGTCAAAGTCATGTGATAATGTTATATGTATAAGTTGTAATGCTAGTGGAATATAATATGTGTTGACTGGAATTAGAGGTCTATAAGTCCATTAATCACCCAATATTTTGACTCACACTCATTCTATAGTGTCCATGCATGTATAAAAAAACATGCAAATATCTCATATGAATAGTCCAAGAACCTGTATTTGAGTTACAAAATGAGTGGAGCTCACTTGATCCCATTACACTCATACAATCATCACTTTTTCAAGTTTTATTCCTTCATCAACTAGACTTATATACAAACAATATAATTTTATTGATCTCCATAGCCCATTTTATCATTACACCATTCAACAATGGTTGTTGCATCAATCAAAATAACATTATCTTCAAACTTAAACTCCTCTCTTATAATGACTCTTTTTACATATTCTATAGCATTGTCATTCTCTCATTTTCCATGGCTTACCTCAATGAAACTCCAAATATGTTCTACACCAATGGTAATGTGCATCCTACTCAACTAGTAAAACATCTATGAATTCTTGAATTGTGATGTGTAATTATCTGACAAAATTTAATGCTGATTGAAATTAATGTTCCTCTCAGTCAACTATCCATAAAAATGATCAAAATAACCTTGCATGTATTATGTACAATGTGATCAGTCATTATTAACACATAAACGGTACTCTATTAATATTTTTTAATCTTGTTATATACTATTAGGTGCACGTATGAATGTTATTTGCATGAATATGGCAACTTGTATTGACTTGTAATATTATGATTGAACTTACTTTTATGGATTGAATGTGTAATTCTTATCAAAGTTGACTACTGAAACAATATAACCAAGTGGGAATGTGTCCTTTCTTATATTGAAATTTTCATCTAACAATCTAGCCCTATGTGTGTGCCTTACATACTCATAAACAATTTCCTCCCTGAATTTGACCATAAATTATGAAATAGGTATTTGTTTTGTAACAAGCTCACACTTTTTAGATTCTTTTCCATATTTTAGTTGATAAGTCACAAATTTGTATTTTATCAAACCAAGTAATTCCTATCTAACTACACTTGTACTCTCCTCATGGATACAATTTTTTAATTTTTACAATCCATCCAAACATGTTTTATTATAAACGAATTATCCATCTAGTCTTTCACAAAAAATGGTTAGAATAAATTCTTTAGCTGATTTTGGCATAGCTTCTATGCCACACTCTTACAAAAAAAATTAATATGCAAAATACAATGTATATGGCAAAAACATCATAGTGCACTAAAAATTCAACATATTACCTTTAATAACAAGTGGTGCATATGTGATTTATTTTTACATAAAATGGTTTAGCCATCTCAAAATATTTTGGACTAATAGAAATTTATAGATGTTTTTCTAAAAATTTAGAGTACAATTTTTTTGGGGTCATATCTAAGAAATGTTTCAGATGTGGTTCATGGTTATGAGAACCAACTCTTCCTTTCAATACATCTCTTGTATTGGGTGAAACTCTTGTATTGTCTTTCCAAAATTGTGTAATTAAATCTTTGAGAGTATCAATTATAACATTATCCTTTCATGGAAGTCTACTAGAGAATGCCTAGAGCTCAGTGGCATTGGCATCATTAAGTATTTTACATCTTCCAATTGCTTTCATTAA